>CAVNZL010000007.1:2727500-3072500 GCA_963693355.1 Pontia daplidice | reverse complement strand
TTTGTTGATGCCCAGTTTAACGCAATTAAGAAATTAGACAACGGGACAACGTCTTACGGAACACTGTGTCAATGTACCATGGATTGTTGAAACTGAAACTATTGACAAGGACCTGAAGGTGGATACAGTACGAAATACAATGAAAAGATTTGCTTTAGCACACCTATAGCTGCTATAGTCATATAAATTATGAGGCAACCCTACTTCTTAATCTAACAGCAAGGGTGCATTATGAGAACTAAGCCTTTGTAGTGTAGTTGATATAATCGTAGCTGATTGCAACTGCTATGTCTAGGTACACATACATTGTGCCAAAAACATTATACAATAATAATAATGTTTAAGATTTACATCACATTAAGTTCACATATTACTTGTTTAGACTAGATTAGAATCTGATACCTGATCTGGTACCTGATTTTTTGTTTGTTCTAACGATACGTGAATTAGAAGACTATACATTAACTTTAAAAAATATTTTTTCGAGACAGACTCGTTGTTGTGTTACTCATAGTATGATTCTTAAAGCCGAATTAATACAAGACTAATCTTCAGAACATATGGAAAGAGCAGGCTGTGGGCTTATGCAAATAAATGGACAGACAAATCAAGTTAGATCTTGGTATCAAAAAAATTGTTTGAACTACAATAATAATATTTTTTTTTTCAAAATAACCTCATACGAGGCATCTATGCCTGTTCTAGGAGAATCCGCTCTTAGCTCTCTCTCTTTAAGTTACTTATATCTATAAACTGCTTCTTCCACAACAAAGGATTTGGGAATTAAAATGAAATGTAACAAACAGACCATAGCTTAATTTTACAAAAATACGCCTGTAAAAAAACTTAACTAGTGATAAAGCCGCGTAATTCTTACGTATTACATATTATGTATATAATATTAATTAGGATACTAATCTACTTTCCGTTTTATGTCTTCATGATGTTCGCATTTTGTATAGTTCTACGTTATACCGTCTCCTCTCCAAAAAGAACTAGACAATTATGAAAGAGAATGAGTACTTGCCAGTAATATCGCCAGTTACCCAATTTGCTAGCTATCAACATCTTAGTGTTATCAGTGATAACATGAACACTTGTTTACAAAGTTGTGTAATCTGTGTATTAAGGAAGATTCTTGTGCACACATGTCTTGGAGATAAAATGATAAATTAATTTTATGATACATGATTTTCAGTTGCTTCATAATCATTTTCTCTTAACAATAAACAAATCGTGATCTATACTTAGAGATATTTATAAAAAAAAATCATTTTTGATTTCATCGCCACGGAATCGCTAAACTAGCATGAGTCCCTTTACAAAAACTATTGTAAACTATTTATTAAAAATTAGTGTTTTATGACATTTAAATATATTTTTTATGAAAATCACACCAAAAGTGTCTGTTAACGTATATGTAAAGATTAAAATAAATTATATTTCATAAAAATGTTCTTGTCGGTGTTGGTTTTTTGAATCTTCTTGTACGAGCAGTATCTTCTATATAGGTTGAACCAGTATCCGTTCATAAAGAGAGCAACTCCATGACAGTGTTTAGACGCAATACTGTCGACGGATAGCTCTCTTCATTAACAGATTATTTGGTGATGCTACATCTCCTTTCTTCTTTATATGTCCAAATATTACTGAAATAAAATTTACATAAGTATTTTTTCGTTGACGGCGTATTTTTTTAGATCAATCATTATTTTAACAAGTACGTCTCTTTAAAGAAAAACACTTTATTAGCGGATTAAGCTGTGTATTTTTAGAAAATTTTACATTATTTTAATTTTTCCAACATTTCGCGTACTTTACAGCGTGCGGTAGGTAGACGGTGGTTCACGTGACCACGCGTCCGCTGACCTGACCGTGTTCTTCTTTAAATGAGTAATAGTTATGTCAATAAAAGACACTATTAAATACGTCTTTGTTACATAATATCAGAAAAAAATATTAATATTTAAGAAGTACCGTTGCATTTATAATTGAAAATACTTAAATGATCTTTAAGAATGCCTCCATGAATAAACGTCTATAAACCACTTGCGCGGATGTTTGTACAGTACAGCAGTCTTGACACAACTGTGGTACCAAACGAGTTAAAAAATGGTCACATTTCTAAAAGGTAAGGTTGTTAAAAAATCAAAGCAATGCCACCAAAATAATTCAAGCCTTATATTCTGTGTTTTTTAACTTTTTTAGTTATTCTGATTAATCTGAATTGAATTTTTTCATCGACGTCAAAGTCAAACTAAGAAATACCATCTCGATGTCGGCCCTTCTACAACTGATCCTTAGTTATATGCTTGCTTCCGTCACTATGTGGAACCAGGTATCCGTCGTATCTCCGAACAATCCCAAGAAGTCAAAAGGCGTTAGCCGTATGCTAAGCATTTGACTTCGAGTGTAAATTGCAGCAACAGATTTTTAAGCAACTTTTAAAAGATCTTTGTAATTATTATTCTATATACATTGCACATTCACTCTCCTCCAAGATCACTAAATTCGCCTATTACATAATGATGTAAAACAGATACAACGATTTTACTTTGCAAGACAATGGATACTAAATTAATATGATTAGTGTTTAAATGTCTTCCTACATTTATGAAATGTATAGGCTACGATAAAATAAATTTACTTCGATAATTAAGAAATAAGCTTCCAATAATCATGATATTAGACTATGAGACTTTCAACATGCCGGTTTCCTTCAACATCCGACCTATCTTAATAGATATAAATCTCCTGTCACAATGTTTGTTCCCGATGGACTCCTAAACTATTTAGCCTATGTTAAATTAAATTGGCACATCGTGAGCAGTCTGGTCCAACTTAATAGATAGGATAGCTTAGATCTTCAATTATAGTCGTAATTTTATTTTATTGCAAATTATTTGTCTATAATTAATTGACAGTCACAATTATCAGTTAACTCCAAAAGATTCTAACAGATGTCAATACTTTTCGACTGGATTGAGTAATTAGTAATAAATAGATGGCACTGCTATGGTAAACCGACAAACGTGTCATATAAATTTATTAACCAAAATAAAGCATACTTTTATTGTTTAAAACGCTTTCGATTATAAATATATATAATCGAAAGCGTTAGTTATTTTTATTGAACTAAAAAAATGATTGCTAGAAATCACGTGTATGGCAAAACAACGTTTGCCGAGTCAGCTAGTATGCTCATAAAATGTGGGGATTCAGTAGCACCCTTCACTTCTAGACTATTATCAAGTAGTAAGTGTAAATACTACATTTCTAATTTAAATGTATATTTGTTTCTTATTATAGTTTTAAGTATGGACATGAACTCAATATTGGTGACAAAAGCATACGACGGTAAAAGTCACGAATGTAACTGTCATAGTGAAATCGGGTTCCGCAGGACTGGAGATAATCGTAAACAATATTACATATCACGTTTATAATTCAATTATTTTCTCAAATATCTTAGAAGTGTTTTTGGTAGTGATAATATGTACGTTAAAGGTATTTTATTTTATATTTTTAAAGTAAACATAGTGAGTATAAATACATAAGCATGGATAAATTAGGATTTTTATTCAATTTAGTGGTTTTGATTAATAATATTAGTCATTCAAGTTTATGTATTTCAATATAATATTCAATTATAACGTTCTCCATTAGTTCCAAACCCTAGTTTTATGATTAGAAAATAAGTTGTAGCTAAACCAAATAGGATCTATTCTTTTGCGCCACCCATTTTTGAGTACATTAATATAATAATACAACTATTACAATTCGAAGTTTGGCACACTTACCATACATTTCTGCCTTATTTAATGAATATATGGGCAACGAAAACAAAATATCTGAGACTGATGATTTTCTTAAGGTCCCACAGATATGCTCGCGGGACCCTAAAGGTTGAGTCAACAAGCCGTGTCCGTACACTTTACAATTATCGAGAAGTAGCTAAACGTGTGAACTGGAACTTCACGAAACTAAACTAATTTGATTGTCGGGACTTCAAGGCGACTTACCGTTACACCAACTTTGAGACGAGGTTAACATTTGGTTTTGATTTGCGAATTTGAGGACTATAGTACAAACATACCTTTTTAAAAACCTAAAACATGTTCTGAATTTAGTATATGAAAAAAAAATTTAGTTATTAATTTAAAAATATTACGTGAAGCTAGAAGTATACAAAAAGAGCATGTTATTATACAAAGAGAAGTTAAGGACAAACATTAAAAGTATTATAAGGAGCAAAGCCTTAATTCATTGGAAGCCGCCCGCATGCACCACTGAGAGACGTTAATAAAAAGATGGCAAGATCTAAGACAATGATGAAAATTACTTTTATTATTAACGTAATTTTTATCGGTTATATATTGCTATTATTTAACAAAACCACAGTACCTATGGAAAACTAGAGAGTTTAAGATAATTCATGACGCGTAACGCGTATTATAAAGCCTAGTGAAACGCATACTGATATTTTAAATAGGCCACTTGCATAAGCAACAAACAATAAGCTAGGTATTTGTAAGAACAATTTGTTAAGCAGATGATTTTCTAAGGCATTTGCGTTTCAATGCTCTAGGTAATGTACATGTGTTTTACAAAACTATCACGATTTCGTTTGAAAAAGTAATCGTTATCTGGCAACAATGTTGGAGGTTTTTTCTTCTTGTTAGGATGTGTTCTATTCGTTGTAAGTAATATCTATAAGTATGGAGGAAGACCAGTACATAGAGCATTGTTTTTGGAGTATTTTTTTTTATATTGTATAAAACAAATCCAAGTTTGAACAACTTTGAATAACATTCTTTAGAATACAGAGCAACTCTGGAGGCTCACCTGATGTTAAGAGATATGCCCAACAGTGAAACTGCTAGAGAGCTCGTGAGTACGTCGTCGGCCTTTCAAGAAACGAAACTGTATTTTCACAAAGTTGAAATAAATTTTGACCTAAAGTCAAGCGGATAAATTATACAACATAGTTTTAAACCAAACTTACAAAATATCTTCAAAAGCGTGACTAATTATAATACATTTTATAATGTTGTATGGTAGTAGCTGAATAGAAAACGATTGTCATAAATCTTAATATCAGCTGAATAAATAAGACAAGAGTCACATTGTCACAGAGTATGTGACAATAGTCTGTTCTGAACCAAACCGAAGTAAACGCACGGTTTGATTCAATTTTAATTATTGTTATTAATAATTTGTTTTCTTAGGAACATAACATATTATAGATAAGTTTTGCTCCTCGAGTTAATTTAAAATAAGTTCAAGATATTTACTAAGATTCTGCTATTATTTTCATACAATAGGTTTGCCATACTCATTTAAAGATACTCGTTTTTTCTCATTCGAGATGGGTTCTTTAAAAAAAGTGTATTGGAAATTTAGCATTCTACTATGATTTTACATGATACACATTTGAAGATTCTCACTTTTTATAAATTTAATAAAGTATATTCGCGAATTGACCCACGTGCATACAGGCTTAAGCATGACTTTCTTTAGGACAGTCTTAAGGTTTGGATTTTTATTTAGAAGATATCCTCTCTAAATCCTCTTTAATCTGTAAAATGGCATTATATATTGACTGTATCTTTATATTCATAAAGTGAGCCTCTTATTTGGATTACTAGATGAAACTTTATAGAATATTAGAATAATGTTTTGTTATTTCCTGGACTAATATTTTTATAACGTACATTATTTTTAGAACATATTGTATTAACCTTTGATCTTAAGCAAGTTAAAAGATCGGTACATGTGGTAATCGGTTTGCTGAAACTATTATTGTATCCATGCTAACCACAGCCAATTTGTGACAATCGTCAAACATAGCCACGACACACATTTTATTAGGTAATATTTATATATTGTACATAATGAAGGACGGTTGATTTAAAATTGCCAAATTGTAGGCGAAGTATAAAACGGTTTTTTTTGGACTAAAAATTGTATAATTGCCTTTATCTTTAGATAATTTTTTACATGAGGGCAGTAACTGGAATTAAATGAAGCCTACGTCATGGCGTGTGTTGCTTCACCAATGCGAATGTGAGTTGATACCGAAACAGAAAATTAAAATGTGAGTGTTTTCAATTCAGTATACCATATAATAAATATATAGTATATATCCGTTATTATAGATGGCTTATTATTGATAAAAATAATCTAGAAGAAATCAATCTGACGTCATTGATGTTACAGAGGTTCAGATGAAAGGATCTCCAAGTGGAAGAAGTGTGTGGTCTTCCACAATAAAGCGAGGTATCCCTATAACCATCATGAATCTCGTTTTGATAATCAATTTCTGAGTTGTAGAAACAATGAATGACATTCAGCTTTGTTGGTCTGAAAATGTCGATTGCAAAATTGTCATAAAAAAGAGGTTATATTTTGTAAGTCCTTACAATTCCACTTTAAACTAACCAAACACAGTCGTTCTATTTCTGATACACTATCAAAGTTTACTGCTATAATCTTAGATATCAGTTTATTTGCTAAGTATGGTGGATGACATTTTAAAAGCAAATATTAGCTCATTTACGTTCTAGCGCCCAAATAACCTGTTATCAAAAGTACTAGGTTGGAACCGTGACTTGTCTCTAGGAAATTGGTTATTCCTTTATCCAAGAATATTATCCATAGTTTAATCTATTGGAGGATAATAAATACGGAGAAATTAGTAGTAAAATAGTTTTATTTTATTACTAAAAAGAATGTAACAGGATCCCCTTGTATATATGATGTTTCATTTTATGGTACCTCACTATTACAAATAAAAATGTAATAAAGAATTTACGCAATTTTGATTAACATTTTAATTAAACAGTCTGAGATATAGAAGTACACAATTTATACTATTTTAAAATAATTTAAACGTACTTATCGCTCAAATATTAATTAACTTTTTAATTGTAAAACTGGTTCACTTCTTATCAGACACGCATAGATAGAAAAAATTACAAATAGTATAAATAAAAAAAACAGATAAGTTTGTAAAATAATACTGAAAAAATCTTACCACTGCAACAGGCACAGCTTCAGTGCCATTTTCCGGAAATTTCAGCCATCTTGAATCACATGTTTATCTTGATTATATTCTACTCTCACGTCATGTGACCAATCAGAAGCCGGCAATTCTGTTACATTCAGTTGTTCTAATACCGTTTTTCATCCAATGACAATTCAAATGATTCCAAACGTGCCGTCAAAAGATGTCACTTTTATTTGCCACTTAAGAAACTCAAAAAAGGTTTTATGTAATTGCGTAATGACCAGTTTTAAGCAATTTAAGTCGATAATACGCACTAATGAGCGTTAATTAGTTAAAATTGTTCAGCGAACGCACCTCAGAAGATGGTGTAGGACGTAAAAATGGCGCCAAGAGGTACAAGTTGAACGTTTTATACAGAGTTACCTGTTGCGTCACACCTGCACGCGGGACGTACATTATTCGTATTTTCTTATCGCTTAAGGTGTTTTATACATGAATACATAATCGTCTGCTTCTAAGATAGTAGAAATTTAACAGAAAAATTTACATTGTTAATACCGTACAACATTAAAACAGAACATAACTCGATTTCTATCGACGAGTCACAATTTAATCTAAGGCCTTTGTTTTCTCTCACAAATGCCTATACATCTGTTGTTTATATATTTATAGCACGAATTTACAATGAAGAAGACAAAGAATTATTGCACTTAACTTGAACAGCTTAATCAGAACTATAAAAGAGATCAAGAACGAAACAACTCATCTCACACCCCTCTTCCTTTTTAGTATTTTGATTATCTTTTCTGAAATGAACACCTAACAATCGTCCATCAACAAGCTGCCTAATAGGAAATATTAAGCGCTTTCATTTTCTAACCATTGTTTTGTACAAGACCCGTGTGGTTACAAATATTTTACGACTTGAAATAAACTTTGAATAAAAGCTGGTACATGTTCTTGATTAGAAACTAGTGAGATGCAAATTAAGAGTTGACCCATAAGGACTTACATACACAGCGCGTGTATTGGCTATACACGAAATAGTTGTATTTTTTAAGACACACATTTCCCCTAAATATACACTCTCTCACTGTTCTGCGAGACTTCCCGTCTTTTACGTCCTCCTCTACACCGTCGATCGTCGTCGTCGATGATTGATACCTCCGACCAACTAGGCCAGCTCAGAATGCCGAGATCGGGCAGTGAAGGAATCACGGCCCCTTATCTCTAGTCAGCCAATGAAGTCGAGGCCGATGATTTTAGATTGAGCTACTAATTCCTCTAGTTCAACATTATTTCGGACCCCTCCTTATAAGCCGCAAGATCCGTAATTTTAACTTTTTTTATAACACCTAATATTAAATAACTATGGTAAAATCCTTTACCTCAGTTATTTTTTTAGTATATTCAAAATGACCGTGAATTACGCATTTAAATGAAAGAGCAAAGAAGGCGATTCCAGGTTAAACTACAAATTAATCATTTTAAATTGTTTTTTCAAATACGTCTTAATTCGGTCGACTGCAATACAACAGTCAGACTACACCGTCGTCTTACGATTTTTCCTCAATGTAGAAAAGCCGAATATGTTAAAAGATTAGCAGTGAGTCCTATAAAGTCTAGTCACCAAGTATGTAAGAGAATTGCGTTTCAATTAGATCTGGTCGTCGCAATCTATTAGAGGTGAAATTTAATATCTAATGGCAATCGAACCCCACTCATCATGGAAAGAAATTCCACATATAACTCTGACGTGACTGGACAATAAAATCTATCACCTAATGCCTATTAGATACTTCCAAAGTAATATTAATATTTAAAATAGCATTTAACTCCAAAAGGATTTCGATTTTTATCATCCATATCTATTCTGTAAAAAAAGTATCACAGTATAGATTTTATTACACATGTACTTACATTTTAATAAGAATTTTCATACAAATAAACCAAAAAGATACAGCATCATCGCCCTAGTTAACTGTGTCGCTATCAGATAACGTTAAATTATGTATACTGACTGATATCTGACGAAATTACTTGTTTGTTAGGGCTTAACTTGAAAAGCGCAGATTTCAATACCTACAGTCTTTTAGGTGTCAAAAATAGACGTATAATATGATAAAAGCTGATAAATACGCAATACGTATTTAGTTTTGGCACTGAACCACAGTTAAATACTGTATTTAGAGTATTATCGACTATGTTTTATAAAATACAATGGAAGAATGATTTACAATAAGGGGTTAATATTAAACTGAAATTCGGTTGAATTTGATTGAGCCATATTACAATATTTTTTTAAAGGAATAGTCCTCAGTATAACCTACGTAAGAGTTAATCTACTATGTCCGTTAAAACAAACCTTATTTTCCAGGACCCAACCTCTGTAAATTACACGCTTCGTAAATTTCAGGAATAAATATCACAGATCCTATAGATCAACGTAAGTTGGATGACAAATCTTATACGAAGATCGATAGTTATTTAATTGTTTTAACAATAGACAACGATAATTTAAACATTCATAAACACGTTATTAATAAAAATTATTATTAATGTTTAAAGACAGTTAAAAATATACAATTAACAGCTGGTAAAAGACCGTATAAGAGCATAAATACGTGATGCAAATTTACTAATTAATGTCGTAGTGGCTATGATCCACTGGCTCTGCTATATTCTAAAATAGTAATAGGTTTAAGATATTTATAATGGTACTTATGTTACAGACTATTACTATATATCTACTTGAAGATCCTTTAACGGTATTAATATTTAATTGACTTAAAATTAACAATAAAACACAGTACTGCACACTTAAAGAGTAAATATTTGATAGTGTCTTACAAACACCGTCTGCTCAAAGATTTTTAATAAATTTCAAAGTCACCTCTAGCACTTACTTATAGACATCGTATAATAGTGAAAGAGCTTACAATGAAGCTCATATTAAAACAAGAAAATAGTTGAACAACTTAATAGAGTTTTATTGAGAAATTTCCTGATCATGTCATAATAAAAGAAACAATCCAACCCAGGTAATCCAATATAAAATGGTTATATAGCACATAATGATTACACTTCCACTAATGGTTTCAAATAATTATATAATTATTTTGAGACTTGGATAATTACCTAATTACCTAATTACTAATATATATATTTTTATCTCTGTCTTTGTAATCTTTGTTTTCCCCCTTTTTGGGGGGGTTTTTTTTTTCCCCCCCTTTTTTTTTTTTTTAAAAAAAAAAAAATTTTTTTTTTTTTTTTAATGGGGGGGGGGGAAAAAAGTTCCCCCCCCCCAACCCCCAAAAAAAAAAATTTTTTTAAACCCAAAAAACCCCTTTTCTCTTTATTTAAAATCTTATATTCTACTTATCTCATAAAGTTGCAGTTAATAAGTCGTACGTGATGGTTGCGAAATTTATTATATAATTACCATAATTATTTCATATGTCAAGCTGTAATTTTATATCATCAAATAATTTATTTAGCATAGTTGGATGAAAATTTTAATAAAAAAAAATTTTATACAAACGATTTTTTGTCAAATGTATGACTATTATAGGTAGCAACACTACAATGAAAACTGACCAACTAACCAACATGCTTGCAACTTTTGTTTATTGAGATCTGGTAGAAAATTTTAACCATTGCGAAGCACCTGTAGCTGATAGACACCACTTACTTTTTTCGTGTTCAAAATTCAATATTCAACGGCTACTTTTAATATGTGAACTTCAAGGTGCAAAATGTGACATTAACAACCAAAACAATAGTAGCAGTGTTCTCCGCCACATTGAAGATATTCTTTCAGATCCGAGACTGTTTTACCCAATTTTTAACACCGTAGGTAAAATTTAAGCCAAATATGTAAAATACCATTTGTAATTCTAAATTTAATTTACTCGATTGATTATCGTTTGGACGATTTTAGTACTCTAAGCTAAGAGTAAAATATAAATGTATTGTTTTAAGTGATATATAGTAATTGTTAAATTTTGTTGTAATATAAATGTTAAGTTACGTATTTCAAGTATTCGACCAATGGACTCGATCCAGGTTAGGGAATTTTAAAATCAGAGCTTAGGAAAAGTAAAAATTAGAGCTGGCACGGCTGAAAGACTTGTATCTATGGTCATGTAATAAATTAATTAAAAAAAATGAGAACTGGCATTTAGATACGGAGTGCCATTTTTGACAAAAACAAATGACTATGACACTGACAACTGACACAGAAAATTGAAATTGACTGATGAAAGAAAATTTTACAATGTGAATTTCAAAATTTCCTTTACATTCTCGATCCCGATAATCAGCGGGTGCATCGTACGTAATATTTTTCACTTTATATTTTTCAAAATTGTCTGTTGACCGTTTCCTTGAAACAAAATCAATATCTGAATTTCGAATACAATACCATTTAATATTTTGACAAAATCGGCGTGTGTCAATTCTAATTAAAAAAACTAAGGTTATGTAAAAGTATACAAGATTTTTCAGAAATTTAATCTGGATTTTCTATGTGTTTTGTGTGAATTTTATAAATATTTACGTGAGGTTTGATAATGATATTAAATTTTCAGCTAACTGATTCGATCATGAAGACGACACAAATTGCCCAGTATGCGTTGAGGCTTACATATTCACAAGTAAGACTTTTCTTTTATTTTTTATTTATTACGTGCATATATTATCTTGATAAAGGCTCACCCCTTTATCATAATCATATTTTCAAAAAAGTGTCTATTTCTATATGGAATATTACATAAAATAATTATTAAGTTAGAACAACATCCCTATAGTCATAAATACATTACATAAATAAATATAAAGGGTATTTTTTTTAATATATAAATGTTATTGTATATTGAAATATATAAGCAAATTTAAATTGGAAACTTTCTTTTTAAATATTTTTAATATGCAATTATAAAAAAGATACAGAAATAGAATTAAAAGATAGTTATTGTATGCGTGAATCTTAACTGATTTAAGTTCAATAACCTTTTATTGGTATTATATTTACATTCTTTCATCAAAACAGTAAAACTGAAAATGAATAGCATTAAATGTGTTAAATACTTCCAGTAAGAGAATCTGCATAGTTTTATTTTAACTAAAGCACTTTTTGTCTCTGTCAAATTGGTTTTACAACTAGAAGATACCAAAAAGCTGAAACATTTTGATTAGGCTGATTTAAAAACAGGATCAGGCATGCCACGGTGTAAAACTTTTTATTTAGTATAAATATATGAAAGCATGTCTTTCAGGTGATTTTTACTAGTGATGATAAAAATGCTCTTTATTATTTACTGTACTTAATTTATGAATTGTATCCATTCATCATTGTTGATTTCCTAAATATTGTGTTTTAAATCTAGATACCCAATGAAAATTATAAAGATTGTTATGAATTTATTATAAAAGTACGAATTTTAGTTAAATCATGTGAAGAGTAGGTTTTTATATATTCATTAGTTTCTTTCAGTAGTGCCACATTTTTCAAATTGTTAACTTTGCAAATGAAGTTCAAGTAAGCTCATATTATATTTAAAACACTTTTGAACATCAAGAAAACATTTAACCTTTATTTTTCTGGTCTTGATCTCCCTAGTTGCTTTTGGACTTTCTGTTTTTATAAGTGTACATTTATGGCATAACAAATAAATCACATTTACTGCTGCTGAACATTATTGTGAGTCCGATCCCTAGTAATTAGTAAGGCAATCTGAATCTATCAAGCTTTACATTGTTGAAAATAAAAAATTCCTATTAAACATATACCGGTTATTCAATTACAGAAAAAAGTCAACCAAGTGACTAGACATTGTTGAGTGTTGTTGACCTTGAAAGAATGTTTCCTGGGTTACTGATCTCTTATTTTATATATGTTACAAAAACGTAATAAAAATGCGTGAAAATAGACAGACGTATTAAACGCAATTATTTCAATGCTTTCATATTAATTAGTATGAATTGTATGGGTGCAACTTAAAAAGTAAGACAATCCAATTAAATAACTAACCATTAAATAGATAAATTTTTCTGTGGCGTACATTTTAAAACACATAGAAGTTTTGTAACCTTTTATGATTGTATTAAGTACTATGTATAACCTTACGCTTAAGAATACTTCGACTAAGAATCAATAAGTAGATATAATAAAGAATTCCCCTCTTACCTACCGCACATCACGTCAAAGAATCAGTTCAGGGTAATGTGTTCATAAGCAAAAAAAATGTTGTAAATCTACTATCGGATATTCACATTAAAACACCTATAATTATAACAAACGCCAAGAATGTGATGACGGAATAGTTACGTAAGAGCTTGTATGAAATCTAATCGGTCAACTTTACATTGCTGTATTGCAGTTTCCCTTACGACTATTTCGTGAATTCGTTAAAAACAATTGAGATCCCAAAAAAAATTTGTACAAGGTGAAACTTGTATGAAGTCCCCAGCGCTCGATAACTTAAAATTTGACACTAGTGTTCAATTATAAAGTTTATAATTGCACATTCGCCATTGCTGAATAATTACAAGCTTTTGTAATGCGCTACTTTTTAACATTATTTTCTTTTTTGGTAATAATGAAATGGTTGAAAAATCAGTACCATATAAGTGAAGATATGACATTGCTTCGACAATTGCCCGATATTACTGGTACGTTATTGATTAGGAAATCTGATAAGGAATTCATTCTGCTCAAAAATCTGAAAATTCCTCTGTTATCTATACAAAGCGCCGGGGGATATCATATTTTTACACATTTTATCATAACTATCTAGAAAACGAAAGATTGCCATTTTATCGAATATTTGAACGATATGAGAAACATATTCTCAACGTTTAAATTGAACTTAGCAGAAAATAAACAGTTCCTACGAAAATTATGAAATCCTGAATGACAAAAAACTAGGGTTGTCACAAAGCATCATGAGTACTTGCTACTTGTTCCTGTAACGACGTGAACTAGCTTCTTTCATAACATACAATGATATAATTCTTACACTACACAAAGGTGTAATACAAGTTTGAACTACTCTATTAACAGCAGTAAACAACTCATGACTTTTATCTTGGCACTGTATCATAATATGTATTTCAATATGTCTATCTTGGCTAAATTTGTTACCAAGACGAATGGAATGTTTTTATATTAGGTACACAAAGTTTTCTTACTATTTTTAAAACATATCACAAATTATTTATATCTCAAAGATTAAAACGTCTTTGGTAAGTTACATATAAAAGTTTAAGCTTAATTTGGTCTGGGAAAAGTGCAGGTCAAGAGCATCCATAACCAACGAGAATATATGATGAATAAAATGAGAGTGTACAGTGTGAGAGAGGTATGCAAGAATGGCAGCACGATCTGTGGTGTCTGCCTACCCCAATGGGAAACAGGAGTCACATATATAAAAATAAATAAAAAATAGAATTACTATGGACTTTTTTATATTTTTAACAGGGAATTCTTTAGGTATATGAGTAATGAGTTTATTTTTATCTTTATAGTTTATAATTTCCAAGGTTTATTGATAATAACGTAAGTAGGCCATCTACGTCTTCCATACATATATAATAATAAATCACGCATCTGTACATTTGAAAAAATTACAAAAAATTTGTTTGTTGGTGTGTCGTTTTTTTTTACGCTTATATCCGAGGCTAACAGTTCTCGTGACATCTTGATACCCTGAGAGAAAATCCACTTACAAAGATTTTCTTTTTTTCTAGTTAGTATAGAAAATACATACATACATATAAATTATCAGTAACGTTGATGGTTTCGTTCATTCATTTTGTTCTATAATTTAGCATTAGTAACATTAATTAAAGTTATATCTTGAAACAATTTACAGCTGTAAAATATAAAACAGTTCATTTCGCGTCTAGCGCATCTATTATTTACCACAGTTCTATTTGTCTCAAGGTCAGGTTCATGTTACCTGTTCAGGCATCACGAATGACTCTTCTAATTTACTTATCGCAAATCATAAATAAGAAAATAACAGCCATTTGCCACACGACGGAAAATTGATCAGTTACCCAAAATGAAATAGGTGCTGCAATGTCTATCAGATGGTAACGAGACGTTGGTTTTAATTTTTTTAGAGAATATTGCAGTGTATAAAATTTTCTGTAATGATTCTTATACGTAACTAATACATATAAAGTTTTATATAATACAAATAAGTAGGTGCATAGAAATATGATAGCCCAGAGTTCAGACATCTAGATAAGTTATGCAACCCGGTCGATACTGCGCACTGCGTCGCAGCTGTAGCACGTGACCAAGGGCAAAGCTTACAATCATATGACTGGGATATTTAAAGCTTAAAAAATTTGTACGCTTGAAAATATTTTTAAAGAAGAAATATAGGCTTAATACACAATTTAAATACAGTTTTGCTGGTCAATCAGACCACAGACAGTGTTGGTTCGTCATCTCATTTACAACATTCCTAAATTAGTATAATCATTCTAATACGTTTTGCTACGAGACGAGTTTAGGTCTGTTACGGCTGTGTATAACAATGACAGGCATTTCTATCTTTGTTCGGCAAGAGTTTTGCACAATGCGTAGCACTTTCATTCAATATACGCACTTGAATACGATGAAAAGGCGCCAACTACATTGTTGACAAGAATAACTTACGATGTCCATGACTCAAGACAGTTTGAATATATCTTATTGTATATGTAACAAGCACCCAACAAATTTACCTCGTACATTTATGCTAATGAAGAAAACCGTTCGCGATATTTTAAAATGCTAATCTGAAATACTACTAGAAAAATTTCATGTTACTTGTCTTATTGTTGAGATAGCTTGATAAATTTTGTATTTTACTAGAACCCAATTTAATATAAAAGTAAATTTATATCGAGTAAATGATATTGAGTACTTCAGTGATATTTTCAATGAGGATTATTATTAATCTTCAATTTTATTTAGACTTTAAGAACACGAACGAATGCTAATGCTATTTTGGTTTTGTGAGCTTTGGCAGCGAAATTTGTAAACAGAGGCGACAATAGTTGTTTGCTTATAATTTAAAAATGCCTGGATGGAACCGTTTTAATATATATAATTTGGCTTATCCGAAAAGATTATTTGTGTATGTCTGTCTAATTTCTAGACCTATCTGGATGATAATTGAATTAAAAAAAATATAAAAACGTCTTTTTCGATCTTGTTTTCATATAATATAACGTCCCGTTCTTACAATTACATTACAGACATTTAAATTTAATTTTTTTTTAGTTATATATGATCCTTATGTGAATTTTAGTCGAAACACATTGAACCAATAGAGCAATCACCAAAGGTAATTAGTTCCTCAAACACACTCATAATAACTAATATAAATATCTTTGTCCACAGCCCGCAAGTCGCGAAAAGATGATGTCAAGATCGGCCCTAGCTCTTGCAGCGATTGGCATTGGTTTATCATCTTTTAGTGTCCGTCAAATGATTCTCCACCAATCCAGAAGGATCTAACTACTATTTAATTGTAGAAAATTCTGGCTTATCATACAATCCAACTATCAACAAGGAGACGTAGCACACATAGATTAAGTTTGCTTCAGTATTTTGTGATGTGTGAAAACAAAAAAATTGTAAAATGAAAAACGTAATAATCGTAATTTATTTTTAATCTGTGCGCGAGTGATTTTAGAAATTAAGTCTCCGGATGAAGTGAATGACTGAATGATATATTGGAACCGTTTATTTTGTGATGAAAACCAAATAAATATAGTACTAAGGACCATTGACTTTTAATACTAGACTTACAGCCAACCATTAAGGGTCTTTGCCTCCAAAACCAATCTTGTAGCAGCCACTGCAACCCTGCAGTCCTAGATATATGCCCTATCGGTCAGATTATTATCGTCTATTTGTATTAACTGGTCTTCGGCTCACGTGAGAGCACCTATGAGTACTTAAAGGTACTATTCGTATATCAATGAAAATATTGGGTCGGATTACATTTATTTGCATACTTAGAATAAAGGTCAGGTCAGATTCATGAAAATTATTTTATTTGTACTCGAGCATGAGATTTTCGGCCCCTGATAAAGAAGTTCAACTTGTTTCTGATAAATAAATGTAACCCATTATTCTTAATAAATCCGTCCAAATTAGTATAATACTAATTTATAAAATAAAATTTGAACAATATTGCAAACTCAAGTTAAAAAACAGTACCTTGGGTGTAAGAATGCAATGAGTGATTTTTTATGTGGAATTAAAATAAAACATTCAACTGTAACTATATTTATTAAATTCTAGATCAACAAAAATGCTTAAAATAAAAACAAATGCTTATAGATCAAATTTGCCAACAGAGTGTCAGAACATAATTTAGGTCAGGCCATCCACACTTCTTCACTCAATCTTACTAACTAACTAAAATAGGTGGTGAAATTATTAGTAACATAATTTGTGCATTCTTCAATACAACAAGATCTCTAGATAAAAAGCTCGACCATTATGTATGTGAATGCTTATGTACTATAATAAGTACTAGTGTAGCTTTACATTATAACTACTTAAATAAAGTTAAAATCTATCAAGGTAATAATAATTCTAAGTATTAACTACAAATAGCATTGTTTTGCTGTTTCAAATGATATGTATAAATATACATAAACAAAGAAAAAGATTACAGGTGCGATTTTTAAAAATGCATTTAAAAGTATAAAAGCCTGTATAAATAGATTCCAATTACACATATACTCTAAAAATACAAATATTTAGTTTCAAGACAAAATCATAGACACGACAACACCACCCACAGATTCAACACAGTCTATGGCCCGAGAAGGGGACAAAACGATTCCACTAGTACGTTGGAAAGAGAAAGAGGATTCAAGGACTCTGAAAAACGGTAGAGATGTCCTTGAATATCTCAGGCTATGCGCGCTTGAAGTATTGTTCATCGACGCGTTTGGCCAACGAGACTAAGCTTTCATGGCGACGTACAGCCTCCGCAAGTTTACGGCACGGTAAACGCGTAGTAATTATTGTGAACACGTGGCCAAACACCAGGGCGTCGAGTTCTGTCGGTCTGAAAAAAAAAAGCTTTTATATCATTGACAGTTTTATTTCTAATATGTAACAATATTCTATTCTAACTACGACAAATAAACGTATAACAATAGCTAATCTAAAATAAAAATTCGAATAATTGTATTATTGGCACGATAAATTACATATAATATAATCACGTTAAATGGAACGGGATAGAAAATATTCAGTACAAAAACGATATGATTTAAATACATAAATATACTCCTAATTGACGTCGAACTGTTACTAAACACCAAAATCTCACCTTGGTTTGAAATTCGTCTAACCTCTATTAAAAAAAACACACAAAAAAAGATAAAAATACTATTAACATTACAATATTAAAACAAAACTAATCAATATCATCAACAGCGATTGGACTGAAGTGCTCTGCGCGTTCCTTTCGAAGACATCTCAAGAGACTTTCGACGCTGATTTCATCATCTTTGCGTCCTTTTAAAGTGGAATTAGACTCTGAAAATCATTTGAGTTTAAGAGTACTTAAATAGTAATTCCTCAGAAAATTCTTTGCTTTTACCGTTTAATTTTTTTAACCCTTTTTTTGTATGTTACAAATATGGCCAATAAATAAATATATCATAACGAAAATCTTTATTGTCATAATGTGCTTTCAGAGTACAAATTATGCCGGAGAAAAAAGTGCGCGTTCTAGAGCATTTTGTATGTAATATGCTTTCAATACCTAATTCCGGAAACCAACTAAGGCTAAAAGACTTCAATAACACTGATCTGACTGATCACTGGTCTTATATTTCTAAATTTATAGAATAAAAGAGTATGTATCCATCTCCGCAGTAAACTTATAAAAAAATAAAATAATAAAACTGAAAAACATTAAAACCTCTGTAAAGTTCAAATGGGGAAACACTGGATTTTGCGGATGATATTTTGGATTCTTTATAAATACTGGCAGCACTTTTACTTTTTGCCTCGCTTCCTTGTTCGTTCAAGGTTACCGTGGGACAACAACTGTCAAACAAATATTCTTAAAAACCCTAATTACAACAGATTAAACCTACGACTTGTGTCTACTAAAAAATTGGCTACGATTATTGAACTATCCTTTAAAAAAGTTTATCCTTCATGATATACCAGAGAAGTAACGTCTACCAACAATTTGTACCCATCCATCCCTTTCGAAATATATTTCTTTTGAATCTTTGAAAAAAATAAAAGTTTGAAAAAAATTACCTAGAATCGATATCATTCACTTTTTCATCGATATCCGACTCGTTTTTATCGAGAACGTCACTATCATCAAAAACTTGCAACACATCCTCTTCAGTTTCTATAGAAACGCTATTCTCTTCAATCGTATCCAGAAAATCGTTTACTTTAATATAACTTTTATCGATAATAGGGCAGGGTATGAATTCGAAATTTTTGTCGATATCACAGATTATATCATCGACTTTGTCTATAATATCGTGTATTATATCATTTATAAAGTCGTAGGAGTCGTTATTTTGAGTCAAATCGTGTTGTCCTTCATACTCGCAAGTAATTGTACCATTTTTGGTTGTCATTATTATAACTTGCTTTGATGCGAAGGGCTTAAAACCTGCTTGAATTTCAATAACAAAATAAAATTTATTATTTGAAGTAAGTATATAACTACCTCTATTAAAAATTATAAAAAACTTAATGATCAATGTCTACTCTTTAATCACTGAGAAATTACCTATTGATATATATTGATTGATCAAATTTGATAAAAGTTTTTAAGACAATTACTATTTCGAATAAACCTCGTATTCAAAAAAACTAAATATGATTACATTATTTTTTGGTTAATAACGACAAATCCCCTCATAAACCTCGTAAATGGAGTAGAATATATATTAGAGTTTATTTTAAAGAATGTATTTAGTAGGCAAAAAATATTAACCAAAAACATCCTTATTGTACGTAACAGTCTCTCGGCTAGGGTTGCGTATGCACATCTTTGATCGTTTTGTTCTCGAAATAGACCTCTCTGGGGAATGTCTACGAGAACATAGATGGCAACCCTGAGCAACTAAGTACTCTTCTTGGGCCTAATTAAATAAAAGAAATACGCTATCACCATATGAAGCCGCAGGAATCCGACCAGATAAACTATGCTTAATTAACTTCATACCAAAATTATTTTAAATCCAACTTTTAGATATTAATATATTAATAATTAATAATATTATTAATATATATATAATTTTTAGATATTAAGATATTAATAAGTAATAATAATTTTCTTAACTTTCTTGAAATATTATTATAATTTGAATGCACAGACACAAGCATGTGTTTCAAATTTGAAATCACTAGTCTTGTATAACTATTACTGATTTAAAAAAAAACACTTTGTTAACGGATTAAGTTAAGTTTAGACCACGCATGCTGTAAAGTACGCGAAACGTCGGGAAAATTAAAAAAAAATATATACTTAAACTTTTTAAAATACATAACTTAAACCTGTAACAAAGTGTTTTTCTTTAAATGCATAGAATTTACTCTATTATATTTATTGGACCATTGGACTCTACGTACACGCACAAAGTTACGTACGTTTTTTGAATTGCTAAACAAAAAATGTTACCAAAAATACCTTTAGGTTCGCAACTACTTATTGAATACTGATTTGTTCTACAAAATAACACACCGTTAAAGCCATCTGTGTTAAATTGGTCATCCGAAGCAAATGTCTAAGTAGACAACTAGTTATAGGTTTTATAAGTAAGGCTGCTTTGGGACCCACAGCCGATAATAGTGCCCTTATATGTCCATACACTAGTGCATCAAGGGGTGTGGCCCTGAGGAAAACAGGGATAACAGATATACAGGAAATATTGGCCTATAACAGACCATATTTGCTAGTTTTCTGTTATCAAATATGCTTTGGAAACTATGGTCTACTATTAATTACTGAATTATTAAGCAATTGATGGTCCAATGGGCACAACAGTTACTATACCAGGTCTATCATCATTTGAGTAGTAAGCATATTTCTTGTGGTCTCGGTAATATTATGGTATTAGTAATAAATATATATATGTTTTTGTTGTATCAGCACCCATAATACAAGCTTTAATAGTTTTTCCCTTGCTTACCAAGCAAACATCTTGATATGATCAAAAAGTAAATTCTACTTACGTTCCAAAGAAATAGTCTTTATCCCCAAGTCGTTGGCTAAGCGAGTTACAGCATTGCTCTACCTGAAATGTTTAAAAAACATTAATTACTAAAAGTTTGTGTACCATGTAATCAAAGATTTAATAACCTAGGCCTAAACAAACAAACTATTTTCTAAATTTTCATATTTATCTAGGGACATAAAAAACAAATTCCATGAGTCGAGCTCTTGAAATGGCTACTATTTGATATGATACATGTGTCTTATAAAAAAAAACTTACATCAGCCAACACCTGTTCCAAAGTCTTGTCATACCAATGCAGTGCTTTAAGTCGCTTCACAACAGCATTACGTTTGGACCGCGTTTGGATCCAACCAAGTGGCCAAGGATAAACTGATGAGTTGCGAACACGAGTCACAGTGTTGTATGTATCTTGGTCAATCCATGATATATATAACTGAAAGCATGAAGAGAGACTTAATGGTGTTTACATATGTCAGAATAACATTCGAGCAAAATAGAGCAGTTAAAACACTTTTAAAGTGTGATTATCAATTCCAGTCAGTAAAATGACATTTAAAGTGTTGCATGTTTTTAGTGCCAAATAAATAGTTATGTGGTAGAATCGAGATGTTACAATTAAGAGTGAGTCTAGATCAAAGCTTTTTAATTAAATATCAAATTTCCTTTTTATAAATCAAAATATGTAATTTACTGTAATTAAACAGAAGACATGCACGGTAAGTTATTACTATTATATAATATACTAAACTATTTTACGTTTAACTTATTTTAAAATCTACGAAAAATAGTATGAACTATGATGGTGTGTTTTGAGGATTGTCTTAAAACCATTTCGACAAATTTAAAGCCTAACATAATTTGTATTGTGGCAGGTCACCCTTTTTTGTATCAGTGACAATTGCACTTGTGAATTTAGGAATATACAAAAAGTTTGGAATAGTTTGTACAAGATAAAAAAAGAGTATCTCAGTATATGTTATGCTAGTTAGGCCAAAGCTTTTTACTATGAAATAACAAACCTATAAATATATTTTTAATTTTTTCTGATATTATTAGTAACCATGACATCATCATCATTACAGATAGAGTAGAAACAAAAAATTTATTTTTTTTAAAACTGTTCTCTTTATCACCCCACTCCATTTCAATATCGCAAAATAATAAATAATGTAATGGCACCAACATGAGAAAACACAATGAATAATCATGTAAAAATAACAGATTCCAAATCCAAATAGAATATTTTATTTATTTTTAATTGTAATAGTATTTATGGCCAGACTAAGTATATCACATACCTCAGCATTAACCAAGACATTAGTGATTAGACTCATGTAAGCCCTCATTTCAGCCCTCTCTTCTGTGGTTAGCTTGCTACATAATGACACTCCTTTGTTTGCTGCAAACTGGACTATTGGCTCTAACTCTGAGACAACAAAAGCTCCACATTTGATGAATGGAACACGACCAGATGGCGACATGAATTCTGCATTCCAACGCATTTCGACTTCAAAAGGGAGGTTACACATCTGAAAATATAAAAAATCAAAACATTATTTATTGATGCATATACTTAACCTGGAAACATAAAAAATTAAATACTTTTATAGAATAGACAAGATAGAATGTTGTCCACATCAAATTATCAAAAAATTATTTCCATTCCTTTTCCGTTCCATTCCAAACTTTTTGATTAAAAAAATATAATTACATAAATGAATAGAATGTGTGTACTTTTTACATACCTAAATCTTTTTTGTAATTCATGGAATTTCCCGATTTTTAATACTTGCCACAACTACTACCATATAAATAAACTTTAACCATTAAACTACATATTTGTAATAAATAGGAATACATATAATTACAAATTATTTACAAAATAAATTTAAATTTTTTATAAAGACTTAAATAAGATATGTTTTAGTTTTTCAAAAGGAAATACTAAAAAATAACCCACCTTTAAAAATGCCTGTACAGCAAGACAACTAGCATTGTCAGGTAACAAAATTTGCTCCACTTCATATGGTTGGAATAGTTTGACATTATCTGGCCATGGTTCTTGTGCTGAAGTTCATAGTATACACAATTTTAATATTTAAGTAAATATAGTAAATATATGTTAATGACATTTAAAAAGTTACAAAGGATAATATTCAACAAAGGATATCTTCTATTCTACAACTACCTATGGTTGCCAGGACCCTAAACCTAATAGTTGGGACATAGTTTGGCCGGACATTTGGAGTTAAAGGCTGGAAACCCTTGAGAATTTTGTCAGCTATTAATAGGTACAATTTTTTTAATGTAAAAGCATAATTTCTTGATTCTTGTTCAATTCTAGTGAAATAATGGATAAAATGGAAAGAAAAATTGATCTTTGGTACTTTATTATTAATGAATTGAAAAGTCTTTCATCAAAATTAAATTCTTGATACTTATAAGGCCTATGTTCAACCACACATGGCACTCTCACATTAGCAAAATGTGAAACACCTAAAAAAACTGCAACATTCCATTTATTTTGACCAGTTATGCAATCAAAAAAGCTATATCTGGCTTTATATGGATGCCTGCCTTTAAATACTCAAATTAATGGTAGTATTTAAAGAGACTTATTTGAGTCTTTAAAGAGGCACTTAAAAAAACTTGTAAACTTGGAAGAAACATGCAAAATTTTAGTCACAAATGTCCTTGATTGCCAATAACAAATACATCCTTTATTGTAGTGTAACTTCTAGTAAACATAATTTATGTTACTGAAATTATGAAATATATGTAATGTAATTTTTTTCAGCGACAAGTAAGGATTGTCCATAACAAGAAACGAAACAGAGATACAAAAACTGTGTGTTAGTTAATATAGTATAAACCACAAAAATCACAAACTCAGGGCAATAACTATACCGAAAACGAGATCGTCAATAGACATCCTGCTAAGTTTTGTAGACTTAAATAACAGAAATTAACTGTATATGGATCCTAAAAAGTAGAGCAGGTCATAGCTAAAATTAAATAAACGTGTCAAATAATATGGAAATAGGTAAAAATAAAAATTATGTAATCTATCACATAAATAAAAAGAACTTACCACTTAATGATGTAATTATAGAATCTTTTAAAGACATCTCCGGCATTGTAAATTTAGTAATCAATCGACTAAATGTATAATAAAATTAATTTCATAAAGCCTTTGGAAACAAAAACGAAACGACGAATCAAGATCAAGGAACACAACCACAGAACAAGTTAATGGTTTAAATCAAACTGCCAGCTGCCTAGAGCCTGTTTAGTGTTTACAACTTATAAAATTCATTCCACAAAGACATTGACAATAAACTATTTTGACTCTGTTCCACAGGCTTAATGAAGATATTTGAATCACAGGACATTATACTACTAACTTATGAACTTAATTTTATAGGTGAAACATCATTAAAAAATATATTATTTATTTAGGCGAACTGCTCATTAAGTAATAAAAATAAGTCTAATTTTACCGTTTTGACTAAAGTAAAAATCTGTATGGCAGATATAGCGAAAAATTCAATTTCACAAAAAGAAGAAATAGTACTTTAGTGCAAAAATGCAAACAAACCCATTTGAATTAATTTACTAATGTTGTCTCCAACACAAGCTACATTTTTATTGAGAAGATTTATTCCAAATGCAAACTCTTCATCATCAAAATCAAATGGTCTTTCCAATGGTTCTGATTGTTTTGCATCGGTGGCTATATTGGATTTGGAATGTATTAATTCATTATATTTGTTAAAGATCGCTTCGCCAACTTTACTTGGTGGGGAGGATGATCTAGGTGTTGCTATTGGAGAGTCGTAAACCCATTCATTTGATAAAGAGGACTTCAGTTTTGGTTCTTTAATTTCCTTATCCCACATGTTATAAACACTCATAATTTTGAAAAATATAAATGAATACAACTTATTTACATAATCATTTGCCGAAAATAATGCCAAGATGATATGAATAAACACTTAAATTATTCTATCAGACATTTGACGTACCTATAAACAGTCATATCATTATTCTTAAACATATAAAAATAAATGAAGGTGGTATATAGTTGATACCTACCATGACTCTATTCATTGCATGACTGAACACTCACAATAATAATAAAATTAGAGAAGGGCATGTTGGATGTTAAAATCCACATCACATTTGAATTGATATATAGACATATAAATCTCGTACCTATCTATATTTTTACACTTATTCCAGGTTTTGGTTAGTAAGGTTAATAATAATTATAATAATAATAATAATAATGTAATTCTTTATTAACATAACACAACACAACAAAATAAAATAGTTTTTATGCGCGTGAAAAGTGTGATCTTACTGCTAAAAGCAGTCATTCACAGATAACCTAATAAATCAGAAACAAAAAAATTAAATAAAAAAACCTTCAAAGGCACTCGATCACACAAACCTACAGCCACAAAAAATGAAATCCATGAATTATAGTAATAAATAATAAAGTAGTACTACAATTTAACGTTGAAGTAAACAAGAGAAACCGATTGTTAGATGAATGAAGGCATAACTGGTTGTTTTAGCCAAAAAAAATTGAATTTATTCTTTAAATATATATGTATCTTAGGATCAAAATGTATTGAAAAAAAAAACCAAAAAAATTTTCGCTTTCGAATTTTACGTATTCTATATTATATACGATCAGACTTGCGGGTTCCTAAATTTATCTAATTTAATTTTGTTGACAATATCAAATGTCAGCAGTCTAAGATGGAAAGTAAAAGAGCCTGCGCCAGCAAAATTTTAGTATGAATGTCACGAAAATTCTCTCATACTTCAACGAGGCAGTCGCAGCCCTAATTTTCTTGTTATTGTCGTAACTTTCTTATTTAATATTCCAAGAATGGTCTGATTAAAGTTAATTTCCAATTTATTAATATAGGACTCTAAAGGTATAATAATTTCGTTGACAGTCATCCTAGGGAATTCCAGACAATTTTATTTATTGATGGATAACTACTGATAAAAATACATTATAACTTAGAAGGATTCAGAAGCAAGCCATAGTCATCATACCACGACGACGACTGATAGCATTGAGTAAAGAGTGGAGGGACAACAATCTCGAGGTACGCAAATATAAACATTACACCAAGATGATAGCAAATCGTCCACTGAGATACACTGACGGCATCCCGAGAGAAACCTACGAAAACAAGTAATTGACTTGCAGAATGCAGAGTAGAACTCAATGCTGAAATCAAGTAAAGTCAGAACGGTTAGTGAATTGGTGTTCCGTGTAGGTAAAGATGTAATCGGTATTTTTTTTAAGGCTAGGCTGTATCAGGCTGAAAGACAAAGTTAGAAGGATTGAAAAGATTGTTTCTCTTATAAAATTTTTAAGATAATAATAATTGAATGGGCAAGCTTGAAACAGGCTGAAATTCAATAAGCAATCATATATTATGAATTTGGTAAAGGTATTTAAAAGGCATCCTTCTTTTATTTATTTTTTGTAACTTCAAACCCTGGACTTGACTATATTTTTCTTCAACTCACTTTTGCACTCTCTACAAAAAAGTATAGTTTTTTTTGTTGTCCTATAGGACAACCTACTTAAAATGGCCTCTCAGCCTAAACGTTTCTAAAAGGCAAAAGCCTTTGTAAATTTTTACCCGTCCAGTGTAAATAATCTGTGGGTGACGGTTGTTTTCAAAGAGTATGTAATCTATAGTTGTTTCACTTGTTAGTTGTTTGCGTTTTGTGCTGATTTCTATTTTTCGTGAATTTCTTATATCTTAATCTGAATTGATATACTACGAAACAACTATAACTATATTATTAACAAACATTTATTTTTAAATATTAAAAATGGCTGATGTTCTGGACATTGAAAATTCCGAGGAATTTGAGGTCGATGAAGATGGTGAACGTTAGTATTTACATTTTATTTTGCATCCACGAATTGCTAAGAAAATTCTTGGCATTTTAATATTTGATTTACATATTTACTCTCCCTTATCATAAATATGACGTTTTAACAATTTAAAATTGTAATAGCATAAGAATGTATAGGTTATGTTTGTACATATTAACATTTCACTTCCTTATTTAGAATGTTTAATTTCCTGTGTGTAATATTAACAGGTTTATATTTATGTATTAAAAATATTTCATGAATTTAATACTTTTAAAGTGTAAATTTCTCTATGATAAACTATGAGCGCTCTAATCATATATTTGTTTTAATTTTCAGAGGGAATTGCAAGATTAAAGGAAAAAGCACGAAAACGTAAAGGTCGTGGGTTTGGTTCAGAAACTGGTGGTGGAACTGAGAGAGGCAATCGTGGGAGGTACAAATTTTTGTTTATTGATGCAATTGATCAAGTGGCATGAGCATCTTAATTTCACATGTTTGTTATTAATCTTCTATTATTTATAGATATGACAGCTTAGCACCTGAAGGTGATGGTAATACACCAGGTCCTCAGAGATCTGTTGAGGGCTGGATTCTTTTTGTAAGCAATGTTCATGAAGAAGCGCAAGAAGAAGATATTCAGGTATTTATTTGTTACCTGATCCCATTAATTATTTTAATCATACATTATCTATATTTTTAACTATGCAGGATATGTATAATTATTATTATAATATCTTGTTGGTGGTGGAACCAGTTTTAACATAGCTTTGATCAACAATTTAGATATTATATCTAAATAATATTTCTAAATAACAAATTGTTATTCACTTCTGGTTTAAATATTATTTGTTTTTTTTTTAAGTACAAAACTATAAACAACATATATAGTATTACACATTTTAATTTATCTTCATCATCATTGTAAAGGAATGACCCACGGTAGCATGAACAGCATATAAGATTTTTAGAGAGGTTTTTTCTTTACAGAATCAGTTCTCAGAATTTGGAGACATAAAGAACATACATTTGAATTTAGATAGACGGACTGGGTTTCTTAAAGGATATGCCCTTGTGGAATATGAGACTTATAAGCAAGCTGCTGTAAGTATTTAGGGTTGATACTGTTTTTATATATTGCCTATGTAGGCTTGTAGCTTTTTGAATACTTTCCATGATTAGAATTTTATATATTTTTCATACAATTTTGGTATAGAAATAATTATATAATATGATTCATATTGTATGGATTCTATACCATATGTAGAGGACACATTTTTTCTCTAAAATCCAGTATATGTAAATATTTATTATTTAACAAAGTTCTCTTTTACAGAGTGCCCGTGAAGCTCTAGATGGTACAGATATACTTGGCCAGACAATTTCTGTTGACTGGTGCTTTGTAAAAGGACCATCAAAGGGACACAAAAAACGGCGATAGTCATAATTTTAAAATACATAAGCAATTGAGTGGACTTATTTGAACACCTTTAAGTTGTCTTCTGCTAAAGATAAATATAAATTTACTAAGCATTCTCAAGTTTATTTTGTATAAGTAGTTCCATTGCCTTTTTTAACATTCTATAATACAACCTACTGTAGTTTTTTTTCAACAGTGGTTTCCTAGCACTACCAGAAATGCAGTGGGATAATGTAATAATTACTTATTATTTTTTGATAATAAAAAGAATATTTTCTACCTTAAATTTCTGTTTTGAATTTATGAAATCTATTTAAAAATACTTAAAAACAAGTGAAATAAGAATGATGCCCATGGAAAAACATTGTTATTTTAATTTCACAAGACCAAAGTAAATATGGACCTCCAGTCTAGCCTTGTGAGAGCTCTTTCCAATGTTTGAAGCCCCTTTGACATGTCAAGTCTTAATAATATGTTTCTTAGATACTATTTGCTACACAGGGAACGTCATAACCCACATGGTTTTCAAAGATTTATCAGGATAGTAGATTGTATTACTATTTTTTTAAATAAATAAAACAAATATTAGATCTTAACATATATTCAAGCTATAGAGCTAGCATTAGACGCAATACGGGGCCATAGATCTGCACACTCCTTTGCAACAGGACCAGTAATAGCAGAACCCTTCATTTCACCCTTGTTGTTGACTATCACGCCTGCATTGTCTTCAAAATATATAAATACACCATCACGCCTTCTAAATGGTTTCCGCTGCCGGATCACTACTGCAGGCATTACCTAAAAGAAAATACTTATTTAATGAAATGTAAACACCACAAGTATTATTACAAAAAATTATAATATTAATACAAGTTAATGTAATTCTTGCAAAGGAATTTCTATTTAATAATACAAATTTGACAAAAATCTTAATATTATAAGAATTTTTTAAAGGTACTTATTTTATACTTTTATAATCATCATGGAAGAGATGACAAATATAATTTTTTGAAATATAATGTATAATGTAATTACTCAGACAGCCAAGGTGACATCAACATCAACTGTCTTAAACAGCTCTGTTTTAGAATAAGCGAAACCATTGGTATCATCATAGTAATTACACTTGTTTCATTGAAAAATCTCTAGAATGAAGTTCAGGAAAAATAATCACCTTTTTCCTTAGTTCTGGTTTACCCTTCTTGACAGTGGCCACAATCATGTCACCAGAACCAGCCGCTGGTAATCTGTTAAGTCGTCCCTTTATACCTTGGACAGCAATAACATACAAGTTCTTTGCACCTGCAAAATACCCAATATAACTGATCTACAATAAGTAACACAAGAAATAGTAGAGTATTAAACTCCCCGATTTAAACGAAATTTATACACACAATGTGGTTTTAAACTATATTTAAACATGCTATCACAGGAATTTTAAGATTGGAACTTCAGACACAGCCAAGGAAAGCATCATTATGAATCAAGACACTTATAAGTGTGTATATTGATCATCATCAGTTCCAAGTAACTTACTTTTAGGTTATAAGTATTGAAAAAACACAACAAAATAATACCTGTGTTGTCTGCACAGTTAATAACTGCACCCACTGGGAGACCCAGTGAGATGCGGAATTTCGCTCCCGCGGAACCTCCACGTCCTTAAAAAGAAAAAATACATATACACCTTTCTCGACAACCATAACACATGAAACATTGAACTTGAGAAACAAGAAATAAACATGCAATCACATTAAATTCACTAGTAGCATTCATAACTATGCTTATAATACACATTTTAAATAAATTTCACTTAGATTTAAAAGGATTTTATTATTTTCACGAACCTCTCTTAGACATTTTGTTGTGTCAATTTACAAAGAGGAAACTAAAAGAATGTCACATTGAAAGTTGCTAAGTTATGACAGTTCGACGGTTAGTTCAGAAACCAAAATGTTACTACTTGCTTGTCAACTTATTATTTATTGTATATTAATTTTTGTTAGTACTTTTGAAACATTTTTATTTCATATGTTACTTTGTATTTTTAAATTAAATAATAAATAAAATAAAACTGTATTTAGAAACATGTATAAGCTTATTTTTTTTAATAATATGACTTAAACTAATAGAGATTTTTAAACGACCACGATTTGTTAACGAAACTACGCTATCGGTGCCAAGTCTAAAGCTGCAAAACAAAAGTAGCTTGTTAGAATTTAATAGGTATTTCCAGATAGCCTCGAGTAACCATATAAAATCATAGACATTTTTACTTTCCACTTTCAATGATTCTGAAGCTCTGCTCAGTGTTATTCTAAGCTCGTTGTTTCAAGTAACAAAGCAAACGTAAACATAATTTAGTTGACGCTCAATTATAGTTGTAGCGAGCATGAAACCTCTAAATAAGCTTACTTTGTGGAACATAGTAGTTAGTAGTCATAAAGTTAACTTCAAATGTCATAATAGATAAGTAATAAATGTAATTTAATGATTGGAATCAGGCGTTACTTCACTTTTGCTATCGTAAAGAAGACTTTATGTTAATGTTCCTTAGAGCAAAAATTTTCCCATCGATGACTTTTCCTTTCGCGGACGTTCCGTTCTACACGTTTTCTGACAGTTTTTACCCAACTATACGATACCGCATTATGAATGAATCCTTATAATGGAACGTTAAATTAATCAAAAATTGTTTGTCATTTTAACATTTGTGAGAACCGCTTTACACTGTGGATCCTAAATTCGAGTTATATTGTTTTTGTTTCTGTCGTAGTAAGATAATATATTTTTACATTAAAAATGGCTTTCATGGGGGATACACTATCTCCAGCTCCTCTATGGCATAATGGTCCAACTCCAGGAGCCTTCTACAATTTTCCTGCAAATTCCTCAAATCTGGGGCCTGCATCCCGTCCTCTACAAGACTTCCGAGCTCAGTAAGTCCAATCATTTAACATTTAATCAATTTAATTATTTAAAAGAATTGTATCATGTACAACATAAACTATTTTAAATAATACACAATATATTTCTTTAATCAATTATTTTTTTGCAGCTCTGCAAGTCCGATAACCACAACAACATCTGTTATAGCTGTAAAGTTTGATAAAGGATGTGTCATTGCAGCCGACACACTTGGTTCATATGGATCTCTAGCTAGGTTCAGAGATTGTCCTCGTGTTATGAAAGTCAATGATCTGATTATGCTTGGATCTGGTGGAGATTATGCTGACTTTCAGTATTTGAAGGATATTATTGAACAGAAAATGTAAGTTATGAAACAAATTACAGCTCAAATAAATGTAAAACATATATTCTGGTATAAAAATTAAAGAACTCTCCTATGAAAATTAAAAAGTTTTTTGTTTATGTATTGTAGGAGGTCACTAATTAACACCTGACTTTGTGAATGCAAATTGGCTCATAAAAGTGAATAAATTATTTAATGTTTAATGAAATATTTTTATAATTATGCAATTTATAATTTTTATTATTTAAATTAATTAATTAATATTTTTCAGTATTGATGAACAATGTCTTGGTGATGGACTTAACTTAAAACCAAAGTCCCTTCACTGTTGGCTGACAAGAGTGCTTTACAATAAGAGGAGCAAGATGGATCCCTTGTGGAATAATTATGTTGTTGCTGGCATACAGGTAAATAAAGTACTAATTAATCTTGACATTATGTCTGGCATCACCAAAAGTTGATCAGAAACATACATAAATATGTCCACTATCCTGAAACATGTACATGTCATACAATATAGCTCTTTGAAGAATTAAGCAGACTATAGAGAATGTGTTAATTTTCTACAATTGCATACTTATTATACTTATTTGTTATTAACATTTTAATTACAGGATGGTGAGCCTTTCCTTGGTGCAGTAGATAAGCTTGGAACAGCATATGAAGATGCGGCCATTGCAACTGGACTCGGAGCATACATGGCAACACCTCTGATAAGGGATGCTACTGAAAAGGGCCCTCTGGATGAACAATCAGCCAAGTGAGTATATAGTTATATTGCTTTGTGTATTTTTACATTGTATTTCACACATGGTTGGTTAGCCCTTATAAAAAGATTGAAAACACCTCAGAGCTATGCAATAATTATTTCAAAAATTTGAAAATATTTAGTATTGAAACAGCTAATTGGAATTTATGGGTGACAGCTACTGCCAATATTTATTTAATAATTTAATATTGAATTTGTAGAATTCATGGACTGTTTAGAGTATACTATTAAAATGTGTATATATTTGTCAATTGATCTTCAGATCCCCCTTAAAATTAATCTAATCTGGGTCCCATCGGGGTTTCTGTATCCTGATTACGCCAACTGGGTAGTCATTATTGGTATGCTCAAGTTAAATCCTCAAAATGCGACTGACAAATGAAATATTTAGCTATTATGTAATGTTATGTTGTGTTTCACATATGAACTGGGAGATGTCCCAGTACCTAAGGAGTAATTCCAAGTGTGGAATAACCTCCACCTGACATTGCACCTCGCCCAATTAACACATCTGCTAATAGTCTAGCAACTGATTCCAAGATAATTAATTAGAAAAAAAATGTAATGTTACAGAGCGTTGGTGCGAAAATGTATGGAAGTTCTATTCTACCGGGACGCGCGTTCGTTTCCCAGATACCAGATGGGGGTGGTGACTGCAGCTGGGGTTACTATTGATGATACCGTAGAACTCAAACATGACTGGACTCTGGCACATATGATTAAAATGAAGTAGATAATTCTTTAATAAAATTTCTTAATATAATTGATTTTGATTCAGTACATTGGTGTTGTGTTATTTTAGCAATAATGAAGGGTTTTGTAAGATGTCTAATAATTTTATTATGCAATAACTATTCGGTTTAGTTTAGTCCTGTCAAACATTTATATTCTAATTATAGTAGCTAAATTAACAAAACATAAGTAATAATTTATTAGAAAAAGTTATATTATTTTAATGACTCAATTTAGTTATATTGAAGCATTGAAATCACTAAACTCAATATGGATACTTTTAGTTATGTATAATTTTAGTGAGTACATTGTATGACAATACTGCATTCTGCCAATTATTAAATTCCTTATTGGTTTCATAGAATCAATATTGAGAGTTTACTTCCTAGTCGCTAATATCAGTTAGTTGATTTTGTGGCAAGTAACCACAAATATAATTTTTATGTCTACTCAAACTATTCCAAAATTCAGAGAAAACCAAATGAAACACGAATTTTTAACTTTATTTTATTTATAAATATTTCGTTGTAAAAATAAAATTCGATTAACTACATTTATGGCTAATTATAAATAGAAATAATAAATGCGATTTATAGCAATGAATATTTACAAAAGTAAACTAAGATAATTGAGGCTTAATAGTACGTAGACATTGGCTGTCGATAAGACCTGTTTATTAAGTCTTATTCTATCATTGTCCATTGCAACCAACATAAAACTGAAACTTTAACACCCAAACTTACTTATGTTAAAAATAAATAATATTTATTACTTCACATATAGTATGAAAAATATTTTTAATTATAATTACTCTAATTACATAAATTCGTTCACATTTCGCGCACCATTTGAGCAATTTATAAGCGAAAGATCTTATGTCACAGACAAATAAAAATTAACACTGGGAATTAATAATACTATTTTTTTTATCTCAGATAGCTATTATTACTTGTATACCGTATCCATGAGACTTATATATACATTTAAGGATTTATTTATCCCCACGACTTTAAGCCAACATCAGTTGAATTGGCGGCAAAATCGAATAAGAAATAAATTCAACGAGGAATATAACATCGACTACATTAATTATGCTAGACTGTAATATACAAAGATGCAATCATTTTAATATATGATCTATCGCTTTGCTTCGTATAATCAACGATATTTTATTTATTTCCTTGAATTTAACTTTAATGTTACAAAGTTTATCCACAAGCTTACTCTAGAATTGTAGTATGTAAATAATTTGAACAGAAGCAAAACTAAAATCAGATATGTTACATAAAAATGGACAGGCCATTTCTATTCAAAACATTAATTCATCCTTTCTACTAAAGAGTTGGATTGTTCATCTAAAACTGTAATATTTGGTTGATCCAGTCCCGGAACTCTGATATCCGCGTGTAGACTCCAGGTTGGTTAGGCTCAGCACAGCCAATACCCCACGAAATGATCCCACCAAGAACATAACGGTTATCTCTGTCTCTTTGGATAACCATCGGTCCTCCGCTGTCACCTAAATATTAATGTCATTATTTTTAAATTATACAATAAAAAAGTTTGGTTATTTATTAGCCTTTTACTGATTGATGGGCGTGTGTGAATAAAATTAATAATAAATTTTCTTTGATGACAATAATACCATACATAATCTAAACATTTCAATTGTTGTGAATGTTTCTTATTTTGTTTACGTTTTACAATTAAGTAACATTTATAGAGTAGTAATGACAGATTTAGGATAATTATTTCAGCGGAATATTTGGCGTCAGTTTTAAAATTTTGTTTACGCCGAGTTCGTTCTATTGGTAAAACACAAAATAAATTATATTGGTAAAACATGTAAACTATTATTACTTGTAATACATTTTTGATTGCGTGTTGGTCAATCTTTAATCACAAAAATGCGCTTAATTGTAGTATGATATGAATAAGTTTTTATTTTTTAAATTATACATACATACAAGTTATATATGGAAAAAATCGTATAAGTACATAAAGTTACCTTCACAACTATCAGAGCCTCCATTCTTCCATCCCGCGCAGATAAATATGTTGGGAATGTGTTCGTTGTAGCCCGCCGCTTGGTACATTGCCTCGCAAGCAGTGTTGTTGATTATCGGCACCTGCACCTCTTGAAGCACGCTCGGGAGTGGTCCCTCTGTAAGCAAAAATTACACTTATGTACTTGAAAGGCTGAGCAGATAGCAACGCACTTAGTTAAGTTCCAACGTTTCCAGTACTTTGTGTTTTCTACTATTATTTAAGGATAATTTGATTGACTTCTTTTAATATATATATGACGACTGCGCTGCTCTCCATTTCTTACGGACCGGGAGCTGAAATTCCCGGGTCTATACGGGAGACAAATGTGTACCCTTTGGGTAGAATAATTAAAGGAATAACTCAGTTTTCATATAACTTGATTTTTTTTAACGACTTCAAAATTTCGACACGTCTCTATTTTCACATAGACCTTTCCTTATATATGAGACTTACCGTCATACAAGCGTCCCCAGCCAGTGACGTACGCAGTCTTACCAACGTAGTCATCGTCATTGTCCGGGACACAAACCGGTAAAATATTGGGCTGGAACGTTACTGGTTCGTAAAATCTGTAAAAGAGGTTTTTAACGAGTTATCTTTTTTATAAGGTTTTATTTTCAAAATTAGATATCAAAGTTTGCTGTGAACGAACCTTGGTAATATATATTTATAGGTTAATACTCTATTTAAAACTCTTAAAGCTAATTTGCGAATGGCAAAATCCAATACATAAAAGTGTTTTTAGTAGCTCAATTCTCTGTGACTTTTTATTAGAATAAAGTCTGTTCCAAGTTTTACCTTAACAACGCGAGGTCATATTCAAAGGTAGCAGGGTCAAAGTGTGGATGGCTAGCTATGATCTGCACCCGCCTTTCCGCGAAACCGTAGGGTTCGTCTTCAGTCGCTAAATCATGTTCTCCCAGACGTACTAAAAGCTCGGACGGCGGCACGCTGAAAAGGTTTGGACAATGTTATAATAACGTTTGAATGTTTTTTAAAAACAAAAAAAGTAGAGTATATTTTATAAATAGGACAGTTCCTACTTCCTATAATTTAAAGTACTGACTTGTGAAGAATTATATAAAGAGTTTTTCATTATCATATGTATAGAGATTGGCTTTAAAAACACCTCTTAAAATCCAATTACCAATTTCATCTATAAATGCAAAATAATTATTTAGGATGTAAGATGGCAAAAATAAACTATATAAGCTATTGTATGATTAAACCAATTGCATTTTATTAGATCGAATTGAATTTTTCCTAAGGTTTCACTTAGAACGCATTTAAAAATCTTTATTTTTTTGTTTTCTTACAAAAAGCCTGTGTAGACTGTAGCTTGTCCTTCTGAGAGGTCAGTCGTGTCTTTGGATATTAACACGTAGGATTATGGCATGGCATTGTTATATTATTAAGATCTAATCTACGTAAACATATTTTCCTTGTTTATGAATTGCATTTTTTAGAATTATAACATAAAATTCATCATTTATACGTAAATTGATTAAAAACGCTTCATAATGTTTAATTTATGTCTTTCTTAGAATAAACAATTGAAGGATAAAATAGATAATGAAACTTACCTCATTCTATTAATAGATCATTGTTTGACTTTTACGCTAATAATCATAGCATTCTACGGCCTCTTATTTATAAAAAATGGCTCTTTTAGTTATAATCACAGTTTAAATCCATTAATAATTACTATTTGATATTTTAATGTAATTGACCTCGTCTAAAAGACATCATAATATCACGGTGTTATTAACATAATTAATACTCACTGTTCCACACAATGCGCTGCTGTAATTGCCCAATTTTCATTCAACAAAGCCGCACCACACTTGTGCAAATACGTAGAGGTCCTATATTGCCTGAGCGATATCTGCCAGGGCCATTCACCGAAGCTGGACTTAGATCCACCAACGATGCGAGCCTGGGGCCACATACGACGCCCGCACACTGCCAGCAATAATAATGTTGAATTTATTATCATCATAAAACCTCTTTCGTAAATCTATTTTTATCTGTGGACTGCGTAGTTCTCGGGCTAATTATGATCAAAACTTTAATCAAACAAAAATTATAAAGAGTTTGCGGCGAATTTTACAGCCCAAACTACGATTAGAGGCTAGATTATTCGCGTTTTAAACTTAGCGCATTAAAAGTTTAAGCGTAACTGCAAAGTCAAAGTCACGGGTTAAGCTTTGCCATTTTTGGGAGGCCATTGCCCGAATCAGTTTGTCACGAAAAACTTATACTTGCACTTGTACAAATAAAACAGGTTCTACTTCCGTGCACTATTATTATATTCAAACACTTTCCTACTACAATTAACGTAACTTGTAAACAGCTTTGTATGCGATTATTCTGAATAAAATCACTGTTCTAAATCAACCCAAGAAAAAGATACACTTAAATTGAACATTGACATTATTATATTATTGTATTCTAAATTTAATTTTTTATTGACGCGTCCTTGCACCTTGGCCGTATTCACTCGCGAAGACCAACAACTCGACTCATTGTTTGTAATGTATTTCATGTCCACTATTCATAAGAAAAGCTACTATATGTTTGTTTGTTTGTTTTTAATTTAAAAATACCACCAATGTACCTAATATTGTTGAAGTCCTTTATGCCATCCTATCGACAGTTTTATATGAACGTTCTACAAGAAACCTGCGTCGGTATTCTATATAATTTACGATAATTTAGCTTTAATGTTAGCGATACTGGACACGGCTCTGTGCAATTTTTATGTAGTTCAATATCCTTAATGCTTATGTCTCAACCTTGGAATCGCGCGCTACAATATCTCACTATCGAAGTCGGGACCGCAATTGCTATTGAGTTACATAGAAGATTTCCAGGCGATAAGTCTCGTGCTCAAATATTCTCAAAAGTGGCATATTTATTTAAATTTTAATATAACCACAGGTAAGATTGGTATATTCTCTATATCACGTTAAAGGCTATTGACCGAAAATGGTAAATACAATGGAATTCAGATTGGGTTTTTGAAAATTGTGATTAGAATTTATATGTATTATGTATTAAATATACAATATTATGTTAAACTGTAGACGTTTCATATGTATGATGCATACTCAATTTTGACTATTTCTTTATATCAAAATTCATATAATTTGGTCATGCTAATGTTGTTGCCATCTAATAAGATATGTATCCATATTCCATACTGTTAAAATATTTATGAAAGGTTTAATTATATGTAGTAATATTAATAGAATCAGGCGTTATTTTACGGAAGTTACAAGTATATGAACAGCATTCATTAAAATGGTCTAATAGAATTGTTTCATCGTTTCTAAGGGTAGAATCGTCTTTACTATTTTATTAAGCTTTAACTGCTATTACGAAGACAGAGTCAAAATTTTCTTGTGCGTATTAGATACTAGATGCTCCCTAGGTTTTCATCCCTGCACCTCCGCAAACTCACGGTCCTTCGTAATTGCACTATCCAAAACTAAATATTGTTTCTAATAAAAATAATCTTAAGCTCTATAATAAAAAAGACTTATTCGGATAAATTACATTAGTATGTGTAGAATATAGCCCAACTAAAATTACTTTACCTCAATTTTTTTTGCGACTTTATTATTTGCCGTGTCTTCGTTCACTACCTATTAAATATGTGGCCATGATAAAAATCTCATAGTCTAATTAACCACAACCACAGATAATCACTTGGTGGTTTTTAAACACGGAATTTACATTTATGTACTGGCAGGAAAGAGGAAATTATTAAAAAATCTTATAATGCAAAAAAATAAATGATGAATTTGATTGATGTGTATATATTTTAATTGAATAAGTTCATTGAATGAAAGCATCGAGCAAGTGGTAAATTTAAAATTAATTAATAAGCGTTACTTCGTAAGTCCATAATATTATATAGAAAATAGTAGTATTAGTCCACAGTATACATGCATTTATTGACACGGTTCCTGGAGGTAACATTCTGAGGATGTTCCAACGTTGGGGCGAAACGTGCGGCGAGTGTTTGAGGGTTTTTAAGGGAGTATAGCTAATAAATTACGAGTTGTATATTAATTAAGATATTTTGATGTTCACATGTGCGTTTTCGGTTGTATTGGTAGAAAATTATTGAAGTGACAGTAAATAAAATAAAAAATAAATGCGTGTCTATCATTTATTACCTGTGATTTTGGGGTTTGTTATTTAGACGATTATAACAAATGAATGTAAATGTGTTAGAGTTTTATAATAATAAATATTATTTAGATCACAGCTTAACTGCGGAATTTCAAGGATAAACATTAACTACGTTCATCGTTGAAATTCCTCACATTTTATTTATTTGTAAAATAGCTGGCAATGTATGTGTTTTACTGATTAACGTATAGAAAAAATTTCCATACAAAGAAACATGTAAGATGTTAATTGCTATTATTATTAAAAAAACTTTTATTTGTCAGTTATCTAATGATATTTTCTCAAATATTTACGACAATTTCTACGAGTAGATCAAGTAATCTTATAATGCTGCATTATGAATAAATAATACAGCTTCGTATTTTTTATCGTTGGTAATTAAATATTATTTTGCTGAGGCAACACGGAAGTATTATTTGTATCAAGGTAATATTATACAAAGAAAATGTATTCTTTGTAATAATCACAGTATCAAGTGCAAGTCCTTATAATATATTAGTTATTATAATATTTAATGAGTTTTGTATACATGTATTTAAACGACCATTTTTTACATCCTTCGTAAGATGTGGTTGAGATTGTTGTATATGTGATGATTTAAGATAAATTCTTAAATTCCAGTGTATTCATTAACTATGTCACTCAAGAAAAACATTATACAAAAGTCTTTATAAGACGGCTAGAAGTTCTTTAATCGAAAGTACATTAGGTAAAATAAAACTTACCTTCTTTGAAATTAGACATATTGTACGACTCCGTTGTGGTAGTTGTCACGGTCGTCGTCTCTGTTCTATTCTTATCGAGTTGCCCTAAAAAGGAAAAATAACTTTATTGAATTGCCAAGAAGAAAAAAAATATAGTCAGTGAAATAAAGATTAACCAAATAAAAATAAATCTTTTATTAAAAAGAACTAAAACTATTGCTGTAAATAAACGGTGAGTTTTTAGGGAAAACTTTTATTTATATATTCTTAGCTCACCTGCATCAATCGGTTTTTCACTGGACGTTAAGTTGTCCTTTATGCTTTCTGTTGTTGTTGGAACTGTTGGTGACAGTGTAACATTAACAGTAAATTCCTGAATTTGTTGTTCTGATGTTGACGGTACTGCAGTTGTTGTTGTTGTTGATGGAGTTGTCGATGTTTGAGTGGTTTGGACACTTGAAATTGATGGTGCACGAGTGGACTCCGTTGTTATAACCGTTGGAAACTGCTCTGCTGTTGTTGCTTCTGTTGTTGTTGACGTCGTCGTGACTGTCGCGGATGATGTTTCTGCTTTTGATGTGGTTAGCAGCACCCATCCTTCGGGTGGAGTTATTGGTGACCAATTATCTGCAATAAGACTTAAGTGAATTTTGATATATCGGTTTAGATTGGATTGGGTGTTGAATCGAAATTCCATCAAGTATATTAAAATATGTATCAAAAAGGTACATTATATTCAGATGATACGCAAGTCACTGATTCACCCTTCGAGGAATTGAGGTATCCCTATAAAAAGCATCTTTAACAGGAAAATTCTTAGCATAATCCATTTGAGAAGTCCTCTCATCGGAAACATATCAAAAGAATCTTCGGACGTCTCATATTTTCTGCACCAATTTATGTTAAGAACAGTCCAGTCGTTTGTTCATACAAAAGAAACTTTACTCAGTTACAAATATACTTGAAAGATCAACGACAGGTCATTGGCCGAATTTTATTTTGTTTTGATTAATCATCATCTGACGATTTCTACGAGTTTACACTCTTGAGTAGGTGTCCCTATTTGGCGAGAAATCGTATTCTATGTATTATACTAGATTTAGCGACTGATTTTTTTTTTGATATTATAGAATTAGCTGTAGTTGTTTTAGGTTGTTATAGGTAATTTAAATAAATTATTGATATAATAACATCTTTTACCAACTATTTGCTGAACAATTATGTAAATGATTTCATGTTGAAAGGCAGTCGCTTCAATATTTTAGGTCAGAAATTATTGTATTGAATTATTATTAGTTTTGCAACATACTCTTGATGTTTCAAGGAAAAAATAATTCGATTAACGAATTTTTGCTACTTATGACACATTACCCAATGAGTCACTGTTTCACCAATGGGAATCTATATTGCTTAGTTTTTGTATTATGTTATTTTGCGACGATTAATTTTAAGATATTTTTGGAAGTTTTACAGTTACAACGTATTGAAATGACAAATTATTGTATTTACGCCTACTTGTAGTAGATAACATTAATATGTGCAATTAAATATTATAACTAATAATTTTTAACCATGAAACGGAATTCATCATGTATCTCAGGATTCGGAAATAACCACCAATTTGAACCATATGATTTCCGTTTATGTTTTCATATTATTTAGCTTAACCCTTTATACTATGTGATCGTGCTTAACCAATCGGATCACGTATCCAGGTCAAACACGAGTCGAGTCGGGTCAATACTATAGTCAGTGAAATTCACTTTCACAATAGCTGATTTAGAGGTCACAGTATTATTCGCAAAGCAGATCAGCATCTTTTAAGGACAGTTTGGTCTAGTAACCTAAGCTTTGTCATAATTACTTTAATATTCTACTGAGATCACGCATATAAATATAATAGAAAGAGGTGGTAATGCCAAAAAATACTTACTGAACATCGTAAATGAAGAGTTATTAAATAATGTAATATTTAGAAACTGTATTCATAATATCTCTATTCAAATATTTTACTTTACTATCTGTGCCCAGTGTTTCTATCAGCGCTAGAACATTTTGGTGGTCGTTGAAAATGTATTTATAAAGAGGATCAGATGAAGTAACTCACCTTCAGCTACGGTTGTGGGCTTTTGTGGTGTCTTTGTTGCTGTATCCACATTTGACGACCAGGTAACGAATGGTGGGAAATCAGTTGTTGTAATCTCTGCCTCTGTCGATCTTACTGTTTCTGGCAACTCTTGCGTTGTTGTATCTTTATATTCTGTTGTTTCTGCGATTGTTATTGGTTCTGAGTTTCTGACTGTTGTATCTATTTCTGTTTCCTTTGATATTTCTGTTGTAAATTCTATTTTAGATGGTTCAGTGATTGTAAGTGCCTCGGTTTGAAGAATAGACTCTGTTTCAATTGTTATTGCATCTGCAATAGTTTCTGTTTGTTTTTCATTCAATTCAATCTCAGTCGTTGTAGGAGCAGGTGCGGTTGTCGTTGTTGATGTTGTTGTTGTTGTTGTAGTTGTAGATGTGGTTGTTGTACTTGGTTTTGTTGAACTAATAACAGTTGTTGAAGGCTCAGTAGTAGTGGTAGTTGTACTTGGTTTTGTTGATGTTGTGCTGTATGTTGTTGATAACGTACTACTTAATTCCGCAGGCGTAGTTGTTTCTTCATGCTTAGAAACTGTATGATTGATATAAATGATTGATGGAGCTGGAGGACGTGTAAACGCTGGTCTTGCGCTTGTATATTGGGGTAATATCGTTATATTTAGCCTTGGTGGTATTTGTATCGGCTTTTTGGTAGGGGGCCTTTTAGATGGAATCCTGAAAGGTGGTTTTCTTGTTGTGATTATTGTTGTTAGTGGTTTTGTGGGCCTGGGCTTACCAGTTCCTGTGTATGGTGGTCTTGTGAAATTAGTAGGTCTAAATGTAGGTCGGGGCTTATAAGTAGGTCGAATTGGTTTTCTCGAAGGCTTTGGTTTTTCTGTTGTAATTGTCTCTGTTGTTTCAATATTAACTGGTCTCGATGTAGTTAATTTGCTTGCATCAATTGATACGCTTTGGAAAGTAGTTATTTTTACTGGACGTTCGCTTGGTTCCGTATTTTGAGTTACTTTCAATGACTCTGTTGAACTGATAGGCGTAGTTTTATCTTCTATCGTGTTATCTATGGTCGTAATTTTATCCAATTTATTTTTGTCATTTGGTTCTGTTCGGTCTTGTGCCTTTTCTACTGTTACCTCTGTGGTATATAAGCTACTAGCTTTATTTGTGGTACTTGCTGGATTTTTATATAAATTATTAATAATTTTGTCTTCTTGCGGATGGATAAAATTTGAACCATCTATAGTATTATCTTCTATGTTATTAATGATATTTGGCAGAATAGTTTTATCCGGGATTTGACAGCACGACCCAAAATAAAATCTATCAATGCATGTCCCTAGATGAGATCCATTGGCTTTGAGACAGTCTATGGCAAACATGCAAAGTCCTTCCTCCCCTGTTCTTCTTGACACGCAGGGCAAGTGCCTTATATTTCTAGCTACGGGTACTGGAGCTGAAAGAAAGGAAACAATACATTGATTATTAAGTGACTATTTTACTAGTACGGCGATTATTTTAGGTAAACCATGCAAGTTTTATTTAAATGCTTTTTAATTACTGACACTGGGTACTTTAGCCTCCTCTGTTATTCAGTAGTTACAATTATTAAGAACAAAAAATAAGAATAAAATACTTTGAAAACACTACAAGATTATGCTAATTACTGATATTTGAATTCCACGCCATCTTGCTGTTTATTTTTGAATTATGCTCAGATAAAATTTGTAAATTGTTGTCTTGTTTGCTAATATTAGTATGAGAAAATGTTATTAATCTCTGATAGATGGCGTTCCTCTTTTGATTTCTTGCTCCGGCAATGGGAATGTTTATGGTCCAAATATAAATTTATACCCATAAATGTAACGAAATATATTATCCGGTAGTGAATAATTATATAATAAATATGATTGGTTTTTGTGATAAAATCATTAATCGTTCGTCTCATTTTATAATTAACAGTTAGACTGACTGATCAACTCAATACTGTTGCTTTGGTCTAATAACATACTTATGAGTAAAATCAATGTTTGCTTCAAACCATTTTATTAACATATTGTTTGATTTGATTTAAATTGCGTTCTATTATAAGTAAAAAGGATATATATTTTATTTTATATGTGATACACATTCACAAAAGCTTCAAGCTGTATGGGATTTGGTTAACAAAATCAAACACTTTTTATGCAAGTAATAAAATAATTTTAGATAGTGTTATGTTCACTATACGTAAATAAACAGTTAGACATAAATACGACGAAAGATAATTAGTAAGTATTAAAAATACGGACTATTAAACATTGTCAAGAAACGTATAGGAATAGGAAGAATTACGATTAAATAATATTATATTAATAAGAATTACTCTTTTAAGTAGTAAAATGTTCCGAAGATTAGTAGCCGGATAAGGTAAGTTGTAAATAATGGTATAATAAAATAGAAATAATTTTGTAATACCATGGAGTTCAAAACAAATGACCTCTTCATATACATAAATTATACCAACTTATTAATAATGCAGATAAAATGCTGACCATTACCTAATAAGATTAACATTATGAGTTGATGAGTCAGATGGTTTTAACATAGTTATGTAAAGTGTTTGTCACCGTGTGTCATCAAGAGAAAGCGTATCTGGGTAAAAACATTCGAAAAACCCACTAATTGAATAACTGAGTATTTTATTAGTATGACGGCGCCACTCGATTTTAGAAATTATTACGAAGTTATTTTTAAATGTTATTTCTGTGCAACATTAGCCTTGAACTTGAAAAATATTACTTAAATAAATTTGTATTTATAAATAATAATTGATATGGTGTTTAGTTTTCAAGTATACAAGTTCGCTATTGGTTTACAGATAAATATTCTACATTGATAATCTTAAACAGAAACGGTTAAGACTTTTGTATTAAGAAGACACTTTCACCTGTCTCATCGGGGTCACTCTGGGGATTTCAGAAATGCATTAAGGCAACATGTGTAAGCTTTTAAGGAAAGCTGAGAAATAAAATGGCTGACGAAGGTAAAGTCAGAAGGAGAACTGCACACGCAGGGGGTATAGATAATCTAGAAGCTAACTTGTTAATCTTAGGATTAACCTACGTTAAAAATATACTCTAGTCGAAAAACAATCAATCTCTACAATGTGTCCATAGCAGTTATATTAGAATATTATATCGCGTTGGTTTTACAGATAATACCTACAGTTTAAAAAACCTTTCGCAATAACTTCTAGTATTTTTAGGTACAAAAGAATACCATTACACTGTGACTCAACGTTATGTTTTCACTTTTATCATACATTCTTTGGGATGAGCGATCGTGGATAGTTAAGATCGCCCACAGTCAATATACGTGAAAGTAGCCTTTTGTTCGACTGCAAAGTATTTTAAAGAGAAAACTAATTTAGATGCATTTCCACGACTACATTACATGAATATCCTCATAAGATTATTACTAAAGATTATTATTATATGGATCCTCGATCTTTAATTTAAAAATAATCAAAGTAATGAATGGCATTTAATATTTTAGATAATTTTTTTTGAAATTATTGTAATATGGTAAACATAAACGCGAATTGATTACTCCTCAGCAATTGTGTTGAACTAGATACTGCCACACTCAAGCCACTATTTAATCCACTAATTAAAACCTAATAAAAATTTATTATAAAAGTTGAATTTTCTATAGCCATCGCTATTTGAATAACAAAGGAAGCTGCGATACTAACAAAATACAATTAGCAGATTATAGTTCAAATACTCACCTTGCAAATAATCCAAGCTCAATATAACTGGCCCAGCCGTGACATACGTTAAACTATATAATAATTGCACTAACACTACCACTACCGTACAGTTGATGCTCACACTACGTACACTATCAATTAGAGTATGTAATAGACACTTTTTCTCTTCACTTGTATGGAATTTTGGGTGGCTGTATGGCCACGTGTTGATAGGTGGGCCCATTATTGATCGATGGTTTAGGTACGTTGCATTTCGGTACTCCTGAAACAAAAAATATATTTTCATTAAACTTTCAATGTTAAATTCAGTATTGAAGTAAAAACTTTGGAGGATTTATATTGTAATAAAATTTAGGCAAATGTAATTATGAATAAGTAGCTACGAAATAATAATACTACTCGTAAATAAAGGAGGAATATGTTTTATTACTTTTTACGTATAAATTATAGTTTTTTTTAAATATCTAGCACTTATCGTCTTACGGATGCTTAATGCACACTGTAATAAAATTTTAACCACAAAATTTGTTTTATCACAAAACTAGTAGTAATATTGATTAAAGTTTTTTGCTAGTTTAAGGATGACGTCCTTTGTTATATAAGAATTGTCCGTCATGGCGCCAGCTTTCCTGCTATTATTAAGAATGCATTCAAAAGGGTGAGAACCCCGTTGCAACTGGGTTGTTAGTTTGCATTATTGCAACTAATTGCGAATTGAATTAAGGCTTGAAGGATTTTTGTTCTACAAAGAATTTCTTAGAAAATTAAATTTGTATAATTTTTAATGATGTCGCACGTACTTTCAGAGCGGTTGCGATGGCTAATTTCATCTTTTCTTGTTTCTATTTATCGGTTTTACGACATTATATTTAAGTAAGTTTAAAAGAAAAAGAAAGAAATAAACATTAATTAATTTACACAGTGTAAAACTAGAGTAAATAACTCTAACTTGTGAAGTCTAATGAGTGACTAATGAGTCTTATTGCTATTAGAGTAATATTACCCTTGACAAGGCTTGCAAAGTTTTAATTAAGTTTCAAATTAAAATTTTCATTTGTATATATTTAGTTAGGCGAAGACCCAATACCAATTTGATATACAAAATGTTATAAGAATTGTGCTCATTTGATGCCTTAGCAATGCCCAAAAGATGTTAAATCACTTTAGTTGTACGTGGTAATTTGACCGTCGCGATGTGGGCCAAAGTACCGTTATATTGAGAAAGTGTAGGTCACCGTCGCCGACTGTCAACGCATAGTTTTACATATCATGGCACGCGGTTTTATTATATCTAAGGATCAATTTCATAAGTCGGCGAGTTTCTTTAGAATAAACACTGATTAGTTAAAATTAATTAGTAGTGAATGATTAATTAAAAATAGATATTTTACATTAAAAGTCTTATTTTCTCTGTATCGAATACATGCACACTTTAATTAAGATGCACTTTTTTCATATCAAAAATATCACCACTACCTCACCAAAAAAATGTAAAAATAACAAAATTTAAAAAAAAAAACGTAATGAAAATAAAATATAATAATAATTTTTACCTCAAACCAGACCGCTATTACAGGGACGCAAACACTTTCTGGCGTGATGTCTACAATAAATATCTCAATCAGCCATTCCCTTCTATCAAGAAAAAAAAACTAGAAGTACTTGAATTATACATCAAACAGGAATATGACTTATAGAAATAACAAGCATAATCAAATTTCTGTTAAAAGATATCTTAAAAGACTACTGTTTGGCAAACAATTTATACTTTAAAATATCAAGAATTCATGCAAAGATACTCTTTTTTGAATTTAAATTGATATACATTTATTGAGTAAAATACTTATTAATATTAATTCCGTTATTTCAATTCATAGAAGTGATTTAGATCTATAGCAATGTTAATCTGCACAAGATTCTGACGTGTGCAGTAATTACAGTTAGTTATCCGCTTCTAATTAATTCTAACGGACGTGAGTTGGTCATCAATAATGTTATTTCCTTTTAGGTTTGTTAGGACACTTATTTAAGAGACTAGCCGGGGTATGAATTTGGTCTAAACATTTCATTCTTACATTTTGTGCGACGCATATATAGAAAATAGAAAAATATTTAACAAATCTTTTTGTAATATAATGATTGACTGAGTTATTTTTGATTGTGTAAATGTAATAATTAATAATTTTTTTAGTATATTGTGATCGAGTTTTAGCGCAGCCTTTCTAGACATGTAAACGAATTATTGATATTATCGAAAAGGTTGTGCTGTGTCTTATACATTTTTTGTTGGCCTTAGGCAGTTAGAAATAGTACTAAATTACAATTATTAATACATCTAAAATATTTTGTTTAAATTTGGTATTTATACGTTAAAAGCTTAACAAATTGATTGTGGAAGTCGACCGGGATACTGTCTGATACTCACAGACAGTTTATCTAACGGTTGCATAGAGTTATTTCAGAGGCTTACATGACTTAACAATAAATTACGATATTATCTATGTTATTATTAACGAGGTGTCATGGTAGACTATTATGATAAGTATTGTAATAATTCGGTGCAGATCTTTATAGTACAACAATGCAAGCATTATTGATTAAAACAATTGAAAACATTAGTGATTTTCATTGATTAAAACATATATCATTTATGCAGAACCTTCAATAATAGTAGTTTTTTTCTAATTATATGTTTGTGCTCATAGTTCGAACAAGGCCACGTCGAAGATCCAATTAAATATTAATGTTATCTAATTTCTAGGTCGCATGTGCGAAAGTATATGAAACAAAACACTATCTGATCGAATGCAACATTAAAATGCTTTATCATTACAATTATAATTTGACTGCTATTGTGTGCAAATGAGGCGAAACAGTTATGATTTGCAATTTTTCCTGTACACTTGAATTTCAATTATCAAAAATTTAATCTATTTTTTATTTAATTAAATATTTCGAACTTAACCTCAATTTGCTTGTTGTATTTATATATATAAATATTATATATATAATATATATATATATTGTTTTTAAGTAAATAATTACCTACTTCTAACTTAGTTGTACAAATACATATTGTTTTAATATTGTTTAATACATAAAGTAATAAATACTTCAATGTTTAGTTTTAGATAGCTTAAGTTTAAATGGATCCATTGACTGATGAAATATTAAGTTTCAAACTAAGAATTAAAAAGGTTTTGTATTAATAAACGCAAGCTTGAACCACGTTGAATTCTTTCCTTCGAGCAGAGCGTCCTATATTCTCTACCAGAATGGAAGCTGCTTATGACTAAAAGCGTTATGAACCTCTTCAACAAAAGATTCTTTATGAATTAAAAATGTAAAAATATTTACATTTTAAATAATTGTATAGTAGAAATCTTTGCAATTCATTATTATATCACTATTGTGAGAGCCGTGTATTTAACATCATTCATGTTGTAATACCCCTATATGTATAGATTTATTTTTTTTCGTAACACCAGGCATATAGCTAATTATTCAATCCTCAAAATTCTGAGAGGATTTTGTTAAATAGAAATGTACGTAGTTACCATCACCGTACCACGTAGCCACACAAAGCCAGTTAAAATTTTAATCATATTTAGAAAATATTCCGACAATATCGATAAATTTCAAATTAAAGATACTGTGTACTAATCAATTGGAGCAAAACCTCTTAAAAAATTATAATTATGGACGCAGCTGGTTTATAGATAAAGTTATATTCACAAATTAATACTGCAATTAAAATGAGGTCTTAAACCTCATACAAAGTATTATTCTACAGTATTGGTCATAGGGTAGTAAAAAATATCTAAACCGTGTCATTTATTAGTTACTTGAAGTATAAAGCGATTGGTTTTCGTCGAGATAAGCTCAGATAAGCCCGTTTAAGCGAGGTCATTACCTTCTCCACAGAATGTGAGAAACAGTTTGACGGGGAATAAAATTATTTAAAGAAATAATAATATAAATCACAAAAATGGATTTTACAAATGTATAGTATACTTTTCTAACCAAAAAATGGAATGTATGAAATGAAATTTAAATATGACCAATGAAATTAAGAGTAAATAAAAAGAGTTATGAAGTTGCAGTGATGAGGGGTGTGTTCTATTTCAGCAACAAATTTTATAATAATTTTAACTTTGTGGTTATTTTTAAAATTAATGAGTTTTAAATCTTACTCTTGTGTGTCTGCAATTAGCTTTAATGCAAGATAATAATAATCCTTGAAGTGCACGTAACCAGTACCTTTATTTGCAGTATCTTATTTCATACTTCATGTTGTATGAACATTATAAATATTACAGATAATTTTGAAATGGGAAAAAATTATCAAAATTATAGTGAGTTGAAGTATAAAATGGAAGGTCAATTTCATATATTATGCTCACAGACTAAAGTAAAAAAAATCAAAATTACGTAAAGTTAATTTCAAAAATTTAACTAGTTTTTTAACTCTGTAGTTCTTTTCCATTCCTAACATATATTCCTGTTAATATAAAATGTGATATATTTTGAAATTAAAAAGATTTTGCTTCTTTTAAGAGATATTACAACAATTTGTAACTTTTATATAACTGAGAGAAATAAAACATATTATTGGTTAGAATTAAAAAAAATACTGTCTTATTTACCCTGTGCATTTTAAGTGATTTTTCCGTTAGTCAGCCATCTTTATTTTCAGTTGCTAATTGGGTTTTAAATGACTTGAACCACAGGAGACAGTATAACGCGACCACGAATGATGTTTTATAAATGGCGGCAAATTTTCAATCTTAATACATTTTATTTCGTATCCAGAGTATGTTGTGACATTTTGTGATAAAATGAAAAGAATGATCAAAACGTAACGTAATTTAAAAAATGCGGGTTTTTTAAAGTATTTATGCAGTGGTTCTTATTTTAATTTGATATTCTTTAAAAATATAATTTTTAAAGTTAATAAATGACAATTCAATCACTTCGGTTTACTGTGTTAATATTCTAAGATCCAGTGTATAGTATTAATAATAGCGTCTGCTTTCCTGGTAATACTGGTTGTATCTGGGTTACCTATCAACCTCCTTAGAATTAATAACATCCTGCATATTATAAGCTAAGAAAATATAGAAAATTTATAATCTGTAATAAATTTTAACATGACTTCGCTTCGTAAAAATTTAATTCAGCAACTATCATAGATTTTTCTAAAATATTATCTTCCACGTAAACATTACATAAATGTTTAAATAATAAAGTTTAATTTTTTAAAATGGCGTGTGTTATTGATCGAAAGTTATACAACAAAAGATAGAAAAGAAAATCTTACCAAATCACAATCGCATCACAACCACAATACGATGATCGTCCGTAACTTATATAAGTAATTTGAAATTGTCACTTCCAGTCTTTCGTTTAAAACTAGCCGCGATTGATATGCATGCATAATATATGCTTTGGCCATAAAATGAGATTTTCTCGTGTCAGATATAGATATATGATGAATACGCGTATTATATTACGTATAAATAACGAATCACGAATTGAGGTTATTTAGAGCGCATAACTACTGTAAATCCTCGAGCCATGCGAAATTAATCCGCGCAAATTTTTGAATTAAGAATACAAGAATGTCGTTGAAATCGGTCGCGGGCGGTCAGGTCGGATTCCATACGGGACCGTGTTTCATTTCACTGACCTACATTCACTGGCAACGGAACGCGCCGACTCTACAAATTTATTTTACTCTGCTTAAGGTTAAACTAGCCGGCTATTCCGCCTCGTAGCCGTCGTTAGAATCTTCGTTGTTAAAGGCAATCCGTGATCTCGTTACCAGCAGAACAGCTGCGCTTTAATTTCTAATTTCAGAGCTTGGTTTGCAAAATCCTTTGGTTTCTATATACGTACCTAGATTTGCAACAAAGCCATGTTTAATTATGAGCTAAAGGAAACAGGTCCATAATATGCTTTCTTTGTTGAGATAATGATAGGCAAAGTAATGAAATAAAGATTGAATCTCTTGTTTAAATCGGTGATTTTAAATATATAAATAATAAATCAGTTTAAGTGCACCATTATTAAAATAGCAGGTTCTCCTCTGTCTCCTTTCAGCACACAGACAGAGACAAAAGGGTTCCTTAGTCAAAGGAGTGTCAAAACGATGTAATAAAATATATTATATATGCTATATCTTGTAACTTTTTGAAAAATCAATTTATTTTCAAACGCATATTTTTAAACGCTAGATTTACAACCATAATAATTTTGAACTTTACTTTGGTGAAAATTTAAATCTCTCTTGGCTTAATAAATATAAAACCTCATTCATTAACGACATTATTTGAATATTGAAATATATAACAGAAACAGATTTGCTTGTGAATTGTGAAGCAGTTCTTATATCGACCTAAAACCACGTTAATAAATTATCGTTTCATTTGGATAAAAGTTGTCATTTTCATTTCAATTACACAAAAAAATCTGAATGTTATTTACTTTTAGGTTTTTATAATAAACTTTTTGTATCGCCAGGTCATAAATGTAATTACTTATATTTTTTTTGTAAATTCCTAGGCCATATTAAAAGAGGTCAAGGGATTTTTGATGTTTCCTCGTTTCGATAAATTATTTGTAGGAAGGATATCCTTTTTTTTACTAATTTTATTATAATTATTATGACCTTATCTCAAAAACTTAGGTAATTTACTTAATTATTACGAAGAACGATTATATACAAAAAAATATTATATAATTGAAAATGATATTGTGTATTTTTGCGTCTTAAATATGTGAAATGGCTTTGAACAAATTACAAGATTGAATATCTGTAATAAACTAGCTTTGTACTTTATCGTAAGGAACCTAGCTGGATCTGGTTTTTCCCTTAAACAAGTTAGTACTTATTTCCTCTGGCTCAGATCAACAACCTATGATTGCCAGGCCGTTATGCTCCCTCGTCTTCTCTGGGAATAATCACATAAAACTTAAAACACTTCAACTGTGACCGTCGTTGAACAATCGCTTTTACCATATATTTGAAAGATTCGCACTTTACCGTTCTAAATTTAAAACTACCAAACTTTATACACGATCATAAAGTATTTTAAATGAAATTCTGATGGTAATATATGTATACACTTATACACGCTTATAAAGCCATTTTAAAGCCAAATAAATTTTTAACACGTTTGATAATGGAACTTATGGAATTCCCCTTTAAACAGTGAGTAAACCATTAAGTTAAGTAATAAATTTAAATTATAAAAGGTAAATTTCCAACAATGCAACAATATGCCAAGAAAATCGACTAATAAGTAGATAATAAATAACAGCTAAATATATTCACCTGCTTAACGGATTCCAAGTCGTAGCACAATCACGAACTCATTATCCACCGGCATTAAGAAATAAACAGTTAATCGTACTAAATAGAATTTAATGCTGGTTCGAAATAAAGATAAAAAAGTTTTTATTTAATTTCATTGGTGATGTTTGACAGCCGCGAGCGCGCGCTTTTAATTCTTTTTTCAATTTTACCGAGGCGCGAGCATTCGGCGCGGAGCCTTGACCGCAAGGCAGGTCCGCTAGTACTAAACGGGTTGGTCGTGGAAGCTCGCTCGTTCGTTCGCCACCCGATGTAAATTACTTTCCAACTGTTATTTTTCGCTTGGTTGCATCTATTCCGGTCAAATTTTTTTTGGTGCCATAGAAAGGTATCTTATCTGTACCTCAAGAAGCTTTTAGGCTCATTGTACTCATTTGTTTTTAAGATTTAACTAATCAAGGAACTGATTAGTCAATGTCTTGACATGACATTTTTATTTTTTGTAAGAATGCTGTGAAAACTGGTATTTTTATATTCTAAATAATTGTAATAAAACTCATATGACTCAGTTTGACTATTATATATATTTTAAAACTTGCCCAATTTATATTTTACATCAAAATATTGAATTATAATTAATTAAAATTTCTCATTCTCAAACAATATTGGTGTTAATATAACTTTTCTCCTGGATTCATAATATTGTAACTATTAATTCGATTACATAAAAATTACTGGATAAGATATAGTTAAATGTATTATTAAGTTAATTATTAAGTAAATTATACTTACTTCGCCGTTAACGTGAATTCGTTTTACGTTGAAACCTTTTCTGTAAGAAACTATTATATAACTATTTCAATATAATATATTTACATTATAATACACATGGTGACTCAGCGCAATGGTCACAATGTTGGACTGCTGAATAGAGGGTCTCAGGTTCGAGCCCCGGTACGGTAGACAATTATCTGATGAGCATAAATGTTGGCTGTGGTCTGGGTGTTATATTTTTATCAGAGGTGTTAGCATCCATATTGGAAGCTACGGTTAGTAAGCTTACTTTGGGGCTAACCGACCGTGTGCAAAAAAGTATCCTGCTGTTATTATTATTAATATACATACATTATAATGTATAACGTTTGTCTAGTTAACGGTACACAACTTTGATGACCCTTCCTGAATGACGTTGGTGTAAAACCACAGTGGCATTAAGCACCTGAGACTTTATTCATAGCAAATATGTGTATTGCCGTTCTACCTATGTAATAAACCACAATCAATTAATATTGCCTGTTATTAACCCTGCCTTCAGAGTTTTAATTCATTATGCGTCATCAGATTTAAATTGTTTTATACATTAAACAAATATTGCTCAGTTAATCTTTATCAATTATAAAGTAAAGCACAAAGTTCATCTATAAAAAAAATAATTTTTTGCTTCTCAACAGCTTCGTGTGTAACAGATGAATTGCGTTTAAAAACTTTGAAGGAACTGTAAAATCTATAAAACCATTTTGCTTTTCACTGATCTTTAACGTTTAAAATATATCATGATATATTAATACATCCTCTTCAACGTTACTGCTAATTAGAATATAGTTTCATAAAAATAAGCGGGACAAGTAATAAATGGACTACTTAGAAAGACTTAGTCTGAACACCTCCTCTATCGTCTTACCAAGAGTGTGTCATAGGTAAATGTTATAATTTCTCACACTCTTACAAATGTTCCTATAACGTAAAATCTAATGGTTAACCTTACAGCTAAGTCAATTAAAATAATGCTTTATTTCGTTTTGGTAACAAAAACATAGATAAGATAAAGTGGGAGTCTCATTAAAGAAATTAAAACGTGATTTGTTTTACATATGCATTTATTATAAATTCATGATGATTTAAAAAGATTTCATTAATACATAAATCATGTTTATCGTTTCATGCATATGAAATTTTTTTGGAGAAGTTTGTGTTTTTAATTTAGGTCCAACATATGCCTATCTTGTTCAGTTTAAAAGTCGTGTTTAAATTTAATTCAATGAATATTGCACTAGAATTTGATTGCATTCAATAATTAAGGTAAAGTAAGAATAAGAACCGGTTAAGACCCACCAGTTAATATGAGCCTTGGTCTTCTGACATGTCTACGATGGGCTTAGGCCTTGAATGGCTGGTTTATTTTGATCTAAGATTAAGAATTTTAAGAGTAGTATAATATTTGTTGTTGTGGAGTGTGAACGTGTTTTCGAAGAGGGTTTTTTGTGGTAATATATATTACGAAGTTACATAAGTTTTAAATTGCTGTTTTCTTACACATTTTAAATTAGGCGATATGTTTCTGGTGAACATCTCATGGTGTAATCACCATCCATATAAAGATCATATAATTATAGCGAGGGAAGGATATACATAAGGTTCGCGAAAAACCTGCTGGTATATAAATAAAAATGATGAATGAGCCAGAAGAATAACGAATAATTTTTGTATGTTCCGTGGAAACCGACGTTGAGTAAATTATTTTTACGGTGCATTTATTTCGATATTTTTTTATTTTACACAGTTTATGTATTCTGTATAGCGTAAGAAATACATGTAATAAGTTTTCTGAATAAATGAGAAAGAAAAATTAGTTAGTGAGCGGTTAAAAGTGTTGAGAATTGAGAATTGTTAAGTTACTGGAAAAGTTACTGAAAAAATTATGGATACAATAAAAGTTATTAGTAAATTATTATTAAATTTCAGCTGTTCTTTTATTCCTGGGATTTTTACACATTTTAACGTCATGAGATCATCAACAGTTAAATAAGCTTATTTTATCGTATCAAATGCAGATGTTAATTTTATAAATACTTAGTAATTGTCACCAGACGTATCTAATGTTCACGATTATTATTAACTTGATAAAAACAATTCTTGATTTTAATTTTTGAATAATTAATGTATTCTTATCTAAACCGCGAACACTACCGTAACAAACTACTTAATACTACTAGTTTTGCGTAATATTTGCTGTTTTCTGGATGACCATGAATTAAATACTAGTTTAGTATGATTATAAGATGTCAACAAATAATCATCTATTACAAGGTCATTTTTAAAAGACCTAATAATTTGCTCATGCAATATTTACCTTCTTTTATTACTAATCCTTAAAAATTAAAATAAATTTGTACGAAGTAAATCTTCGGTACAGTTTATTTAATTAAGTTTTCCTCTTTATTCTTGTATGTCCAAATCATGTTAATACGCCGGTTTGTAACTGACAATAGCGACTGTAATATCAACTTTGATTTCGAACTTGGAATCGCCTGATCATCATCCTAATATTCAGTCAGAAATACTCGTGGGTACAAAAGTGGTTAGATGGTTGTGGTTTATATTATCACTAATATAGATGCTGTTATTTGTCTAATTATTTGAGATAAATTTGCGTTTCTTCTATGACAATTACGATTTTAAATGAATATTAAAATGTTAATGTTTCATGTTTAAATAAACACTATGTACTAAATACAATATGATCGGGTATAGAGAAGGAAAAGTCTTAATTATCAGCCATATCATAACTTCATTGAAGGAAACCTTTTTCCATAGCTGTACAGTTTTGTTTTTGTAGAATTGTCTTCGCTTTATTGAGCAGAGACAGATATTTTAAAGAACGATGAGATTTTTTTTTAAGTATTCGAATAAGTATTTTTTGAATCATGGGCTGAAATATAACATGCCTAATACAAACGGAATATATTTGAAAACGACATGATAAATAACAAACTATGTTGCCAAAGGAACACTTGAATATTTAATAATGAAATTGTCTGGATCCCGCCACTGACAGGATTCAGCCATTAATTATATGTCTAACTATCTACTACCTGTGGTATTCATTAAAATTCTAGCGAAGTCTTATGCAATCCTCCTCTATAAATTGACAATCCACCACAAAAATATTTTCTCAATTTCCATTTCTAAAGTAAAGCTAAACTTTAAGCTAACCAAATCAACAAATTCAGTATAATAATATTTGTATAGTTCAAATATTATTCGTAATTTACTTAAAGAGTTTACTCGCCATGACTGTGAGAATACATTTTATGCTTGGATACTCTCTTCACCGGTTTTTTGTAAACTATGTATATGTGTAAGCGCAATGTGCGTGACAAAGTATGAGCGGCAATGTTCAGAATGATACTAATTCTTGTATGTCCGTTTATTTCAATATCATTTATAGATGTTCGAGGTAAAAAGATATGTTTAGACAATTATATAAACGTATTAATTATTATTATAAATTCATATTAAACAAACTTATACTAAAAGCAAGTTACACAAATATATATATAATGAAATCAACTAGTGTAAAAGCAGCAATAAATATTTCTTTTTTTAAATATAAATATGTAATTTACAATATGACAGAATTGTAAATTACTATTCTTTTAATCTGCTTTTAATATTTACCAAAGTTTTATAGTGATAAATAATATTTCAGTAATATCTTTATATATAATAATATGTTTTACGAAGGTTTTAAGCAGTTCCGATGGTTTTATGTGTCTCATATTATGTTCGTTTTCTCCTCAAGGCATAAGCAGTTGGTGTTCAGAAGGCATCGAAGATGTGTCGCTTGTAAAATCATTTTTTCTCATTATACTAATGATTTAGTGTTAGAAAAGACGGAAAATCATTAATGTGAACATATTTTCTTTAATGTAAGTGCAAATATTAACGAAGTTTTTACAATTTTGTACTTTTCAACCTTTGGTTTTTGAGTGATTCGTTTGAACTGCAATGCAAAAAATTAAGAAACACGAAGACAAAGACTGAATTGCAATTGTCGACAAAAATGATTCTTGTAAAACTTGACAGTTTCATTAAAAAAAAAAGACAATAATAATAATTTGTGTTTCAAATTTTTAAGAGGACTTACGTTTATAATATCATAACAACTCAGTAAATATACAAAGTCATAATGCTTAGTACTATTATAGCTTGGTAAGGAGACAAGACGTAGTTGCACATATTGCAAAATAAATAACACGGCTTTGTTAATTGGTTTATGAGAATTCTCATACTTTATGCAACCGATCCAGTCAATTGAGTTGCTGCGCTGTAAATATGACAACCGTGACTTACGAAGAACGGGAATTCATATCTGACCATACCATAGTTAACCTAAATAATTGAAATATGATAATAAAACGCTACGCGATTATCGGACACCTGATCAATGTGAGAAATTATAGATAGAGTACCCCCACTGTTGGCGAACTAAACTTCACCACTGTGTGTAATTTTTTTTGCAGATTAGCTTCCTCATTGTACTAGAATGCGATATATTTGTGACAGGTTTTCGTGTGCTATAGGATAGATAAAACCGGTTCGTAGATGTAAGTACTTCAATCATTGAAGTAGTTAGGAAATCTAACAAGTATCCTAACTGTTGCTTAACCTTAAAGAAATTTTCAAAGGAGCTCGATTATTTTTGGATTGGCTAACCATAATGAAAATTACCTTGTACTTGTTTCTCTGTGGAATATTTAAAGGACAAAACTATTTTTTTTAACGCACAGATGCATCTTTGTTTTTGTTAACACAATGTTGTTCAACAACTCAGTTGTGATTCTTAAGGTGCCGTTAATAATTTTGTATGTACTGGCATCAATGTAATGAGCAATTTTGCGTCATTATTCCGGTAACAACCGTTTTGGAATGGAATGGGTAATATGCTATAACAAGATTAACCTTCTATAAGATGATACTTCTATCTTAAGTATTTGCAAAACAAAACACAATTTAATAAGACAACGTAACAGACATTGAAAATAATTCCAATATCTTGTACATTATTAATTTGAACATGAAAATTCTTTATCGACGTTTTAATTAAAGGGAGTGATTGTAACTATCAGTAATTTTATTAGAATGCACTTTGCCCTTCAATCATTATCTAATGATACGCGTGTATCTACTGAAATCTATGAATTTCCACACTACTTTGTTTGCTAGAGACATGAGCCGGTCTATCTAAGAAGCGATTTTATGTGTAATTTATTCCTTTTTCGTGTATACAGAAATACGGTTTTTTCTAATTGTGTCGATTTTTTTATTTAATTAACGCGATCGAAAATATATTTTTCAATATTTTAAACACAAGCTCAGAAAACAGGACTGAATTATAAGTTACAAGAAAGTAATATATTTCATTTTTGTAGACAAGGTCGTTCAAGACTGCTATTACTCAATTACTTAACTTTTACTTACAGATAGCCGTTCGGAAACAGAAAATGGGGTAAGATATTTTATTAATCGATGACACATTAAAGTACGTATGGGCTACGTCCTACTTTTCTGTGACATTATTTTCATGAGGGTGATCTTGATGAGGATTTTAAAAGCCATCCTTGAGGATAGCCGGTTCAATCTAATATTTAACCATTCTTATATTTTTTTTAACTTCGTGTGCTATTGTCTTCATCACTAAAGCATGACAATATGACGGACAATCATCTAACATATCTTATTAATATTATTTAAAGTTTATTTCATAAACATTAACATTTATTCCCATTTGGATTGGCTCTTAATATAAATTTCAGGACAAAAACCCAAGTCAGTAGAAGTTACCGACGAAATGCAAAAGGTATTGTAAGGTAAGGCTTGTTAATACTATCCCACCAATTACAGTTAAAAGTAAAAATTGGTTTCATAATGTACATAATAAATATAAAAATAATAAAAATATTTTTTATTAAACAATATTTCACGTGAGTTTTATCTGATTATAGATAAATTATACACGTACATTTTGTTCACAACTCATAGTAATATACTTACCTTCAACACACAGAAAATCGATAGCTTCGCGTTGTATGATTGCATATTGTATTAGAAATATCAGTTCAGTTTATCGTATCTGGTAATACAATTAAATAGACAACAAAATTTCAACTTTTTTTCGTTTTAATAAGTGCATGATAACTAATGCAAAAAGCTTCGCATGTAACCAATAATGCTTGGTGCAATATGTTCTAACAATATCAACAAAGGTTAACTTAACTATTTAAGAATAATTCGGTTTCTAAACAATCTAAGTAATTAAAAATTATGGAATCGGTGACATGTGTAATTTATATGTTTGGCAACAAGATGCTAATAAACTTTACAGATTTGCTTGAAGAACATGAATGCCTTATTCATGGCCAATTCATATTCAATATGGGCTAAGCCCATACAGTTTGACGAGAATCTATATAAAATGCACCAGCATTGAAAACTATGCCTGAATAACAATTATGTTATTTTATATTTCAGGAAATCAGATTCCTATATGCCCATAAGACTGGCTGGGGATATTATATTGTTCGCGGCTCATGCAATTAATATAATAGTAATGCATTTAGCATTACAGACCGATATTATGAAGGAAAAAGATTTAATGGATTTCCATTCACTACAGTGGAAATATATAACTATTTGGAATTTGGTAAGATAAAAAATCCTTCTAATAGGTGTGAACATCAAAACAATTAGTTTTAAAACCGGTACTCGGGTACCTCGTGTTAAATAAAAATTAAAAACCAGGTATAGACAGGAAATTACATACATTGACGTTTTTTGTGCCTCACAGTAATTTATATCCTTTGACGTTTAATTTAAATGGTTGTTCTTGAAACGTAAAAAGTTAATTCTTAGAGCTTGAATTTTAGGCATCTCTTACTCTTTCTCAGCCCCGTTGCGATTTCAATTAGCAATACCGTGATATAGCTGTACATATCAAGAAATTTTGTGTTATGGGCAAACTATTCAATTTCAGGCTTTCCAAAATGCATACCTTCTGGTGGCCATCGCGTGTGATATTTCGTCATTATTTAAAATATTTGAAGAAAACAAAATTGTGCAACAAATTAAACGATATAGGAAGACATTCTTTTCGTCTATTGTCTGGCCTTCAAGTATTGTAAGATTTTTTTACCAATATTTTTATGTTCAAATCTTGAAAATTAATGTATAAAAACAAACACATTTTACCTTTTGCTTATGCTAATGAATGTGGCCATAAATGTTTGTTTCAGTTATATAAAATGCTTTAGTTTAATAATAAAATATTCTTCACATGAATGCTCGGCATATAGCCTTTTGGGAGGTATAATATAATACACCTCCCAAGAGATATATAATTAGATATAATTTTGATATGACGCATTTATTTCAGCTGGTAAGCTGTCTCTTTTGGCCGATATTCCTTTACGACCGAGAACTTGTCTTTCCCTCATATATTGACAAGGTGCTTTCGACCGCTTCAAACCATATGATACATTCATTCATATCAATCGTGGTTTTGTGGGAGTTGGTTACATTGCCCAGAAGTATGCCACAAACATATAAGTGGCACTTGATGCATTTAGTCTTTATATACGTCGCATATCTTGCTGTGTGAGTATATATTTGGCATAATATATTTTGTAAATACACAAATTATTAAAAACTGTGGAAAAAATATCGATCCAATCATCTAAAGCTATATTATTTTAATAATTATTAAATTAACTAGGTCCTTAATAACTCATATAACTTTTTAAAGTGTAAATCAAGCTTATTTCTATATTATATATATATATATAGGCATTTAAACGTTCAGCGAGAGATGGCAGAAGGACCTAATAGACGCTAAACATTTAGCACTTTATTTCCCAATGTGACATACAAGGATCTCGTAATTTATATTCAACTCTTATTTTCAGGTTCATAACAAACTACCACATCACAGGATTATGGCCATACCCGCTACTATACAGTATATATGGAACTATATACTTCCCACTATTTTTGTTAGCAGTACTTATAATTTATTTAATTGCATACTTTATCCAATGGCCACTTGTGAGCCTCATACATGGATCTGTGAAAAAGGTGGCTGAATGATGTGTCAGCAATCAGTTTTAAATCTTACAATAAGTCTTGTAGTCTTGTGTAGGGTTTGTCTAATTCGTAGAACGCTACTAAATATTGTCACTTCATAATTTGGTATATTATCGGAGATTGAGCAATTTTAATACACTGGTAGGTACACTAACATGACCTAGCGGCCTAATATTAAATATTTTTGTACTGATCTCGTGTCACGACATCTTCGACAAATTTGCGATATCAGTGTTGTCAAAGTTCGGCTCAATTAGTCAGAATCGCTATAAAGTATCGACACTCTATTATTATCAATATTTTTAATCCTGTGGGAAGCAGCATATTGCGAGATACTAAAGATTAAATATATTTCTAGGAAATAGTAGTTTACCTCCGGGTGTGGTTAGAATATAAAGTTGAAGTATTAGTTTTAAATTATATTAAGTAGGAATTAATTACATCTTGTTATACAGGTAATTTTTTTAAATGTTGCATAGCAATTCTACTTTTTAAAGCTACAGATCGCGTTTGAGATGCACTATGGACGTAATTTTAAAATTTACCATTACTTAAGCTGTTTGAGGAAAATAGAACCTTTCCAACAACCGCAACAATAAAAAATGAGATATATGAGTTCAAGTCAAGAAAAATCCTAATATTTAAGCTCACTCACATCACAAAGAAGTTGCTGGACATTGCCGGCCTGGAATATTGTATGCCTTATTAAAAAGAGTTTACGCGTTTGAGTATGAAGTATTTTTCATTTATCGTTAGCTCAATACACTTTTAACAATGTATATGTGTAAACGAGATGACTGTAGTCCACGAAGATAAACATCACAATAAAAAAACATTGATTTAGATTTCTTTGTGTACATAACATTGCATTTTTCGGTAACTCAAAAAATGCAAACAGAACTAATATACAAGTAATGTGATATGCAAACATTAGATAGACGTTATGTGCCGATGAAGAATCCTCACAAATAAAGTAAGAACATTTTTAGAATACTGAAGCTTTTGAAGGAATGATCAGCCTTCTTCAATTATTGTTTCCAAATTTAAACCTTGACCTCTGTGTAGTATAAAACGGCGTAGCTTTAAAAAGCCAGACCACAACTGAATTGACAATTGACATATACGGGTAATGGTTGCTAAGGTTACATAAATAAAACACAAGAAATTGCAAGTGATTCGAGAATAATAATAAAAACAATAACATTTATTTTACTATTGGTTCTCAAATTCCCCTCCAACTACATAAGGTACTTTAGTTTGTAATTTCACAAATCAACAAAGCATCAGCAAACGTAAGTTAACCGAAAAATCTTCCATTTAAAATTAAATTAAATGAAATTTTCATTCAAAAAAACCCAATGAAATAAATTAATTTAGATTTCGGACATTTCGGTTAGCTTATGCGTACATTATATGTTATATATTCTGTTTTTACATAGATATAATATGTTTTTTTTATATTTTGATACTCTTTAATATGTTCAGGTAATGTGTAAAAATACTTCAGTTAACAAATTAATATTTTTTATAATATAAAATAATTATCTCATAGAAAACAAGATATAAAAAATTTTCACTATGTTTGATCAAGACCCAATATCAACGGGTTTTGTATAAAATAGAAGCTCTATTCAAATCATTTACAAATAAAACGTTGAATTATAAAAAACACGATTATTCCCGCAATTGCTTGCTTTTTCGAAAAGTTCCTATCATTATTATGTGTCCAAGTCTATGATATTATTTAAGTGAAAATTTAGCAAAACATAGTACAAAACTTTTTAGAAATATCTAATAAAACTACCCAGCAATTTTTAATCTTTACCCTAATTCTATCACTAACGCGACGCTCCTACGAGTGGGATCGTACGATATATGCGTCTCTCTTACTCATTTCTGCACCAATCACAAGTCTACATTACAAGAAGTATAGAATGGACACATTGTCACAGGCTTTAGATTGTATAATGACCTTTTAAATAAATTCGACAAATGCCTCCGCTGAAGAATCTGAATTCCGTTAACCTGAAGTTTACTTAAAAGCCGATTGACTTAGGATCATAAGTTGTCAGGATTAACCAGGTATTGAACAAACAAAAAAGTCTGGATAATTTGTATTCATCATTTTAAACTCTGACTTTCTGTACATAACTGTTGAGATTTTCACGTCATCGAAATATCCATCTATGGGCGTTAAAATTCATACAATGCTTTATTAAGACGCTACCAAGTTCAAACCTTTAGCAATAAAAAGTAAAGACAATAGTCGATACTTTAAAGTAACTTAAATTATCTATGCAAGGAAATACTCCTAGTTCGTCTAGTCAATCAGAAATGAAACTCGCTCTTGGCTTTAATTACATCTAACAATACAGCTGTAAAATTATTGCTAACTAATAATTAACGATTCGTAAATAATATTAAGTACTCAATAATAATTTGTACTTGATTAGGTTTTAATTTGAATCCAGATTCAAAAATGCGCGCCAGGCGTTATATGTAGACGGCATTTTAATATTTAGGCAAAAAATCTTTACCATTTTTTTTTCCAATTTTCAGTCTTAGTGCTCTAATTTCGTGCACATTTTTAAACGAGTAATGTCTAATTTTTATTGTTAATTTAATTTGTTTCATATAGGTCATTTTACGTGACAATTACAAGGAACAAAATTTGTACTTAAAAAATAATGCAGGTAGAATATAATAGAAACTTATTGCGAAATGGATTATGAATGGGTGCTTTGTCATTTAGATATGTATTTTTAATTAACGTGAAAAATTAGTATAGTTTTAATTAAATCTAATGGAAAATTAGACATTACTCTATAACGCAAAATCAATATATACTAACACATCTAATAATGTGCATCTAATTAAAAAATGCATTAAAATCGATAAATAATAATACAATATATATTTTGTCATATAACAAGGATTCTTAAAAACAACAAATTGGAATCAGCAACAGTATTTTTAAAATAATATTTGAACCACCCGTATATTTTTAATCTATATTATGTTTCTCACTATGTATGCATGATTAATTCTATTATATGAAGAAGTGAACAAAATCCGTGGTAACTAAAATTAAAATAAAAAACCAAAAATAAAAATAAATATGTTTTTATTCAACGAAAAAGAAAATAAAACAAAATGAATAGACAATAACAGATTGCTTTATTAACAAAAAATATATAATATATAGAAAGTAAAAACAACGTTCTCACAACATTTCTCAAGATAGCAATCCTGATACACTGTGGAAAATTTGTTTTTTTTTATATACTTTTAATAGAATGTAAAAATTAAAAATAACCCATCGAACCTTATATGACATTTAATATAAAATACATATGATTAATAACTATTTACAAAATACGTGTTAAGTTTTATAAGATTTAACATTAATATAAACCAGTCTATAGTAAAGGCTATTTCACGAAACTTAGCGTAGTGTTAGAAAAATTGATAATTATTAATAATTCTAAATAACATAGCAGGCAATTTGTATTTTCCAAAAAAAAAATTACGTCATTAGCAAATAGCGAACGGCTTACGTATACAAGTCAATAAACTTTAAATGTAAAATAAAAAAAATAATGTAAATTATTATGCGTTTCCTGTGCATTATATTATGATAAAAACCGAACATGGCACCCAAGCGAAGAAAAGTGCTTAAATGAGATCAAAAATCATTCCAAGAAACAAAAATTGCCTGCTAAACATCTCAAAATAATTTGAGTGTACAGTTGTTAATTTAATGAATCAAATCTTATTATAGGCGATTACGGCTATCCAAAACCTGATAGGTAATACTCCTTTTAAATAATTGAAATTAACTGTATAAATAAAACGCTAACTCACCGCCATAATAAGATTTGAGTATTCTAATAATAATAATATAATACAATTGCTCGCCTGATTTTGTTCGATACGCAACCCATTATTAATTATGCCTGAATAATATTCATTGATTTTTCTTCGCTTTTGTGTTCGACACCGTCATTAAGAAGCTAAAGAAAAAGATTACAAAAAAATCGGGCAGTATCTGTATTCTTATATTACATAACCGATCTTAAATCGAAATAATAAAAAAAAACGTCAATATTAATAATCATTTGAAATAAATAACAAGTTAGCATAACTGTTGAAATAATTAAAAAACCTATTAAAACGTTTCGCTAAACAAAACCATTGTGTGATCATTATTCCGCTACATTTCCATAACTTCTGTATTTATTTCTTAATAAAAACTCTATTACTATTATTATATCTTTATATAATTATATCATCATGTCCGATACATTATGATACCTCCATGATACACGAAAAAAAAATCTCGCATTTGTAGACAAGTCCGTAGAGCCATTACATTTATTACGAATCTTAATAATAAATGTAAAACTCACGACGCCCGCACACGCTTAGATACAAATTAAATAAACATTTATATATATACGTACGTACGTAAATAGCATTGTAACAGTCTCAATGTACATACATACAATGTATAAATAGGTTAACAATAGTGTGCGGGGTCATCAGTTCGGGCGAAATGAAAGTGAGAATGAACCAAGTCTTTGAGTCTCGCGATCAGATGTTATTATTGGTGCGTGTAATCGAGCACATTGTCTAGTGAGAACAGTTCCTTGTAAAGCGCTGGGAACGAGTGGTGAGGGTGCGCGGCCTTGAAGCGGCAAAGAGCCTCCAAATGCATCAGCGATAGTTCTCTGTTGGGCAATTTATTCATCTTTACTCCTGGCTTTTAAAACGCCCGTTGTTTTGAGTCCGCGATACAATGTCTTCTCAAATGTTGAATCGATAAATACTAGACTACTAATCGGAGGCAAATAAGCTGAATCTAGTATACTACTTAGCTACTTGAAAGTAGCTTTACTAATGAACGTGATGTTTACATTTGCGGTAAAATAATTATAAAACTTTACTTTCTGTACCATAGTAGAAACTTACCTGAAGGTGGGTATCTTTGCCAGCAATGTGTCGAGAACTGTGACGTCACCCTTGATCGGCGCGTGATTTGTCTCGATCTCGTGGCGCATGGCCGTCATCGACATGTTGAAAAGACATTGGATCTCCGAGTTGCCGCGGACGTTGTGTCTTTCTGGAATATTAAAATAATATATATGAAACAAATTTTAAACAAAACTTCCTTTCCAGATGTAAACTTATTAAGACCTTGTCCAGACCACTTATAATAGTTAACTACGAGTGGCAGAACCCTAATTGTTCATCACCTAGGATTGAACTAAAGAAAAAAGAAAATTTACCTGGCCACAGCAGTACGAGACTCTGGTAAAGAGCTAACTCAGTTTCAGTGAGCTTCAGTCTTGCGATCGACTTCGCCACGTCGAAGATACCCGACACTAGCGCCATGTCACGGGGATCACTGGAAAAAATATACAGTCTATTACCTATTCAAATTGAAATTTTTGTGCTAATTTACTAATTAATTTAAAATTTTCACATATATGTTTTATAATAATGAAACTCACCGTGCGTGTACACATTCCCTTATTGGGAGAACGACGTCTCCATATAAAACTTGCTCCCTGTTGATATCGATCAATCGCGAAAGGCGGACGATCGCCAGCTCAAATGACCCTAGAACAAATATTCTCATCTATACTCAAATTATAGACCCACACATCTCAGGAAGATGGCTCGAATTGAAAAAGCATTTTGTGTTGGATCGGGTATTTAAGGAAGGAATATAAATCGCCTGAGGCAGCAGAAAACAGATAGGCTCTCGGCACTAAACATCTGTTAGATGTAATTTATTCATGGGCGTTCATACATTGGCATTCATATATGGGCATACATTATATATTTCCCCAATACTACGTCTACTGTTACGCCACGATTATTTCTTTTATGCAGTGTTATGGTCCCTGCACCCATTACCAAAGTAAACAGTTTGTATTATACTTTACTATACTTTCAATTCTTGTAAAATAACATTGTCTTGATTGCTAGTAATGGTTAATCTTTAAACGAAACTTGTATTATTATTAATTATACATTTAATACGAGTCAATATCGTTTCATCTAAAAGCCTCTGGTTGATATTATGCGACTGGTCTTAGGCATATCGCGTTTTAAATTTTATATTCAATTCACTAACCCTATAGCTAACTGGGTAATTCATTCAATAGACGTGGTAACAAATACTTGGATGTCCTCTCACCATACGTATTATATGCTGACGAGATAGAGATTGTTTTTTGTTAAATCATTTAGGGAAAAGTACTCCACTGGAAGACATTTAATTACTTTTTCGGAGGTGGTCAATACTAAAGTGTTGCAATAATTATTCTCATACGAGTCTAGAACGTTGTAAACAAAATTGAACAAATTTCAAAATTTCGTTGATAAGTTACTACTTACAGTACTCTGTAGCTCCTGAGATTATTATTTTTTAAGAATTACCGATTAGCAGTGAAATAGTGAACAGTTAGTATACCTGTATTGTATTGTCTGAACCTTGAACCCACACGTATACACCATACGGTGGAGTGGTGGTATAAGCCTGATAATTTTAATAACTAGACATACCTGACTTAAGGAGCAGGATCTGATCGTCTTGGCTGAGTTTCATGAAACCAGGGATGAGTTTTGCGAATTCAATGATATTTTGTATCATGGCTGTCAGTTTGTCCGCGCAGTCTAACCACATTTCCTCGTATGTCATTGAATTGTAGAATAATAGTCTGTAAAATATAGTTTATTATTATTTACTCCCGCTATATTGTCGACATCTCTCCAACAACAATTATATTTTTAATGAGAATAAAGTAGAGAATAAATAAGTTTTAATATGTTTATGTACAGTAAAAAGTAACCTTTTAATTTTATTAATGTTGGATTTACAGCGAGGGTTATGGCATACAAAATATATAACTAAATGACTTACTTAGGCACGTCCGGTGGCTTTCTGAACATCTCATGGATGTATTCAAGTTTTGGATTGGTGTTTGCGTGGGCTTCTGCTAAGCTCTTCACCAACATCTTGCTTAGATCGCCTTCAGCTGGAAAGATATTTAGTTAAAACTTTAAATTTATATTATTTAACTTCATATAGAAGAGTTAATAATGTGACACGTTTACTTTCCTATAGCATTTCTTTGTATTTGAATCTACAAACATAACATACATTACTTAGGTATTTAAACTATCTAAGAACAATTATAATATTGGAAAAAGATGCATTATAATATACTCAGTGATACAAGCATTGTGATATAATATAAAATAATTACAAAGCTACTACAATACTATTAAACTATAGAAAATAAAATAAAAATGTACTATTTCTAATGTGTGTAACTATACATATAACTCAAAATTACAACAATCTGTGGTACATCACGTATCATGCAAAAATATTGTCAAAATAAGACTGTCAAAGGTTTCTATTTGTTTAAGTTTACCGTTATGTTTTTTTAGTCTTTAGCTGTTTCTTCTAAATTATGGAGCCATTATCAATTCTATTACTTGGTACTTGTATTATTGCGTGTTGGCGTAAGGCTTTTTTTTCACATTTTGTTCTTTTTTATGTAGTATGTGACTTATAAAATACAATGATATTGAGGATCCCTGCGTCAGTTTATTTGCTTTTATAGGCAAATAGGTAATCAATGTCAAGACTCGGGGATTCATTATCGATAACCAAATCAACAGCCGTAGCCTTCATTAATTATTTAACAGTTAGCCTAGGCATAAACTGCCATTAACCAGAAATAAATATCGATCTTTTCAGCATGTTTGTTACCGTGTTGCTTAGCTCTACCAATTATACCGTACCCGCTACTAATAATAGAGTCAACGAAAAACATGGATAAAACTAAAAGAGAGGTAAGGTCCATTTCGCATGTCCTGAGCAATATTGGTTGCCTTCTCTATGATACACATTTGCTATAAGTATAATAATGATTAAGGTGTCGACTTATTTCAGGTGGACAGTCGCTACTACTACTTATGTGTCACGAAAAGTGGTATCTTCTTAAAGAAAAATCAAGGATATGAGAAGTTAAATTCGTTTTGAGATAAATTTTATATTAAAATAATTAACCATTGGACATTTTATTTATAACAACTTACGATGTATTTGCCACTCAATAATCTCGCCTCGGATCAACAAAAAAATTAGCACAGGCAGAAATAAACGCAACTTAACGTATAGCCTACAAAATACACAACCAAAGGGCATCTACACAAAAATTTGCTTCTGAACTCACACGGCAAATCTTCGCTCGAACTACTAGAGCCCTGATGCCGCCTCGTCACAGCATTCGGGTTCACCATTCCCATCCCCGGCATATTCATATTCAACGGATCCATCATTCTATGACCGCTACTGGTCGCCATGTCGTCCGGACTGAGCTCCTCATTTACCGAATTCTGACTGACCAGCACCGAATTCTGAATCTCCATTGGGCTATGCTGTATGTTAGACGGACTGTGTAGATATGTCGTCGAGTCCACATAACTGGCAACAAGGTTGTCAACGCCGATTGACGTTTCTGGTTTTATTTCTTGTTTTATGTTAATTACTCCGCTCGATATGGACACAGGTGACTGTATTCGCTCCTCATATCGATCGAACTCCTGTATTCGCCGGCTGTCAACGTTGACAGGCCGGATCGTTGATGTGGATGTTGACGTTGATGTTGTTGTTGGTGTCGGGCGAATTGTTGATTTTTGTTGTTCGTCTAGTTCAGAACGGTTCGTTAGTAAGAGAAATGCTACAGAAATATTTATGCCGCAATGTTATGTCACGTTTGCTGATGGAACTTTTGATACAAAGGGATTCATATAGGTTTAACTTCTCCGAATTTAATGCAAGTTAACATTCGTGCTTACGTCATGACCGTACTGAAATATTTACACAATTTTTATAATAACAAATATTCTCACGAAAATTAATGTGAATAAGAAGACCATCAATTTTGAGCCTATTGCCTCACGTCTACAATTTGTTTAACGTAATATGACAAGTTGAATTTTAATATAATATCTAGTTAATAAATATCTATGTTATAATGTTTGAGATATCGTACCAAACTTACCATTCCCAATGAAGTCTGTTTCGAGAAAGCCGGTGGTCTGCTTCGGTTCGTACGTCGTGGAGTCAACGTAGTCTGCTGACACGTCGTACTGTTGCTGGGGCTGTTGGTGCAAACCGCTCATATTTGACGTTAGCGTGGGTGCTGTGTTGTTGTACCCATATGATGAAAGAGGCGATCCGTAGCCCGGATAGCTGGAATTTGAATTAAATCGTTAGCCAGTTGATACAGGAGATAGACGAATATTTTGGACAAGAAGCAAATCGAAATAACTTTTCTAACGATTCTGATTGTAATGTTAATTTTAACTGCATGAAATTAATATATATCGATGAACTTATTAAGTGTAGGCTGGCATTAAATACGTTTGGAATGATCGCTTCTATCGCAACGGTTTAAAACGAGACACGTCGACGGAAAAAATATTCCATTACCATTCAATACGCATTCGATTAATTATACCGCACCATCTACAAGAACTGCTATACCGCTACTTGATACTAGATGGCGGTATTTACATTAACCGTTACTCTTAGCTGTGGTAAACGGGAACCGTAATGACAATGTCTGCGTCGTTGACATCAATAGAAGTAATGAATTACAAGAAATATCTAACTGTTCGTTTGTAACAGCGAAAGCGTCTAGGTTATATAACGGGAATAAAAATGGCGGGAAAATGTCGTGAATAGATCTAATGCGTCTTAAAAAGTTATATGCTGTATTAAGATTTGTAATGTTTGATGAAATTATATATTTATCTGCAATAGCATCTTTTTTTCTAGGAAAATTTACTTCATATTTTGAAGAAGTTTTCCTTGCTAACAGGTTAACAGCCTCTGAGAAATACGGCTCTAGAAAGATTACCACAAAAATAATGACTAATGTGTGATTTAAAAGAAACATAGTACATCTACTTAATAAAAGATGGCGTTACCCGTTATAATGTCCATGGAATTGATCGCTGGAGCTGGGCGTTTGTCTTTGTGAGTCATAGACTGAGTCTGGAGCGGCTTCAATTTGAGTGCGAAGCTGTACCGCTTTTACCTCCTCTTGTACTTTTTCCCGCTGCTTTTTTGACATACGACCAAATTTGACAGCTGAAATAAAAAAATATAATGACTAGCTTAATTTAAAAAAAGAACTAAACATTACGCTTTGTTAAAAAAAAATCCTCGGGTAAAAACAATTTTAACTCGATATGCGATTCCAATTTCAAAATTCTTTGCACTCTTTACTTTTTAATTCAAATCACCTCACAAATACCTTGAACACCGTTACACATACATAAAAGGCGTTTGTGTGTGCGTGAATCGTTTGTATGTGTAGCGGGCATTGGCATACTGCCTAGTGGCACAACGAACTCGATGTACCTCTGACGTTACATGACGTATTGTATTACTACGTAAGGATGTCCCGTTCGGTAATTCGCGAAATGTAGGGTTAACATGTGCAAAAAGTTAAATCTGCCACTTGTTTTAAAGTACTATATAAAAGCATTCAAAACCTTGTAACTTTGTAGAGAAATTTTTAAAAGATAATTAAATTATTTGCAACCGTCAATAATTCGTTTTTGATGTTTTTTAACTTGAATAAAACGTTAGGTTTTTGCCGAGGAGTAATGAGACATTGTCAACAATTATTAAAATTGTGTGTAGTGTAGTTTTGTGATTATTTCTTTCGAATAGTCATGTAACATCCCCAAATTGAAGAAGGTAACCCCAAATATTTGTATACGATTCTGACATCGCCTGGCTTATTTTTTCGGTGGCTCCTTTGTGGCGTTCAATGAACCCACCATTCTAAACAGAGCTTTGATTTTAAGCATATTAGTCGCGAAACGGGGTCATGTTATTTTGACGGGGTTTAACGAAAAACCATTTTAGTATGAGCCGTATTTTTATATGCGACGTGTGTTTGGTGGGATCTCATTTTTTGGCCTTGTTTTTCGAAACAGTACTCTTTTGTTTCATAAACAATGCTTGTTCATACGCAGCCCATAAAAGAAAATATAAAATGAAAAACGCTTTTGTAAGCTTCCGTGTTTGACTATTATAATAATAACACATGAAATACGAGTTAGTTTACCTCCCTTCATTACTTATATTGATAATAAAAATGATCAACTGTTTGTTTGTATACTAATTAAATTTAATCGTCTATATGACACCTATTTTATTGAAATAAACAGCCCTGTTTAGCTAAAAAGTTTAATTATTCGTCTGTTATTACATAACGCAATCAACTAGGTGACTTGTTACGTGTCCATATAAAAAGGCGTTACGCTTTATGACTGCATTGCACAACACGTAGCGATACGACATGATATCGATACAGTCCGGATAAAATACAATGTACTAATAAAACCTTACTTTTTAAGTGGTGATTGATAGTGAGTAACTTCTGTGTGAATATAATTAAATATACGTGTTGAAATTACATAACATACAACGAATTAAACACAGAAGTTCAAAATTGTTCGGTGCTGTTTTGTTTCCTATTAAAACAAATTTTCACGTTTAATACATTTTTTGAATTTAAGAAAATGAAAATGCTTATTGATAGTTTAAGTGCAAAAATCTAAACGTCAAAAGATGTCTCGATTGAAATCATATTTGGTTTTTTCATAAAAAAAATCGTCTCAAAATTTGCATTACGTTACTGTAATACTAATGTATTAATTATTTCATTGAACAATTATTCCGCATTTTGTTGTACAGGCAAAGGAGCACGTTGGATTAAGTGCGAATAGCCATTGTGGCTTATAGAACGTCGACATACCCGCGCATCACTAGCACTTACGTCAATTTACGCAACACCCAATGCACAATACGCTCGGGCTGCGTCGCGCTATGCGACTGGTAGGCATTATATTGCGTGCTCTGTGCTCTAATATAAGACATTCCCAATTATCCCACTGACTTACTAATGGATTTATCAATGATCGATTAATTAGTGACTTATTTTTTACGTTTTACGTCAAAAATAAGTCACCCCATAAGCTATCTTAAAATTGGATTCCGAAATGGATCTGATATGAAAAACGGTTTTATTTTTGTTTCTCATCTTCGATTACCCGATTACATAAATATTGAGAGTTTTAATTAGGCCTAGAAATTTGTTTGAACTGATATATTTTGTGGAACGCTATGCATACTTCTTGATGATATTCTTTGCCATGCTTTTGGCATCCCATGATCTGATGTTTAATAATACTCTCAATGATATACAGTTTCGTCTCGTTCTATAATCTTAGTAACAGTATTTAAACTGTTTTATAAACCGCTGGTTTATTTAAAAGGCGCAATTTCTTCGTTAGTTCATAATTTCTTAGGTGTTTCCACATTAAGTTTATCATTTGAACCTTATGATTGTAACATAACAACCGTTATCGCGCCTGATAACGTGTCGTTGACCCCGCGGTTTGCTTCCTCATACCACTAGCTCGTATTTATAAACCAGACTTTTATATTAAATGAATCAGCAGTTATAGGTGGCGTTGTTATTTTAATTATTACAATTTTACGTTGTTGTTTATTTAATATTTTGACTTAATACATTTTTTTGAGGAATTTTGAATTTAGATTGCAAAGAATCAATTAGAAATCTCCAAAAAGTTTTTATCAAAATTTTTATTTTATTTTACTAATTTAGACAGTAATATACAGTATTGATTGGATGTTGTTCGGTGTAATAACTAACTAGCCTCCATAGATCATGGTATTTATTGCACCGTATTTCAAATCTAATCATGCGTCCAAAAACTTAATGGAAAGCCAAGCCTTATATAACTTACCATCACGACTCATGCCGAGCTTCAAGCATTTCTGTAGGCGGCAGTATTGGCATCTGTTGCGATTGACGCGGTCCACCACACACGCCTTGTTACGTGGGCACTGGTAGTTCACCACTGAAAGATTTAACTGTGTTAATAACAATATTTTTACCAGCTCAACAATCATCCACATAGTCTATACAACAAAAAGTACTTATTTGGAAAAATGGAAGACCCAAATGTTGGAGTACTTTCTTGAATAACGTGCTAATCCTCACAAAAGCCAGATTAAAATTGATTAAGGAAACCTTAGATGAATTAATAACACCGATCGTTCGTCGGTAGAACTAAGAATTGACACTTAACTCATGAAGGTTTTGTTGCTTTTGTGTCAAAACAATGGTTACAATAAGTCTGGATATTTTAATATAGCTAAGCAATTCGCGCCTCAAAAGTGTTCTATTAAATGATGCTAATATTGCCGATCATACACTTTACTTTACCGTCTGGAATAAGACAGAGGTAATCGTAATTATGACGGTAAAAATTGACTCTTTTATTATGTTATTTTTAAAACACAACTTGTGTACAGCATAAATGTTTGTGTTTGAGCAAATGTGTCTAAGACTAATAAAATCTGTCCTAAAGCAGCCGTAATCGAACAATTAACATTCAAATATCTTTAATTAAAAATCTACAGACGCATAAATTCTATAAAAATACTGAAAACTACATTCGAATGTATCTGTCAGTTTAGATAGTGAATGTCGTTTCGCAGCCCATTATTACTACTGTAATATTAAATATAACAATGCTATTATTATACAGTACTATGTGTGTGCCAGTATATGTTGAATAAAAGTAATGGGAAGTGAATCAGTGAAGCCGACCTGTACTCTGCGAGCGCCTGAAGAATCCTTTGCAGCCTTCGCAGGTGATGACACCATAGTGGACACCTGATGACTTGTCTCCGCATACCTTGCATGGTATTATCTCGATTTGGGCTAGAACAAACAAAAAAACAAATTAACACTTGGACTCTGGTGACAATCTCTGATGATTGATAAAGAACATCATACGGATGAATCATGACTTCCCACGCTCGTTCCAAAGTATGAGGACCCAAATAATCTGTTAAAAGTTTGGATATTTATAACACCAAACGTTTTTTTGGATCGGGTAAAAATAAACACAGAATTTCACTCATGATAATCACAACGCACATATTATATAATCTGAATTTTATTGGTTCAATGTCTGAATGAGCGTTTCAAATGTAAGCTCGTATATTTAAAATTCGAATATTGATGAGAGAAAATACAGTATTTAACGTCCTTATTAGATTTATGAATGAGCTACCCTGCATAGGCTTTTTGGCAAAAGGTCATTGAACCTGGCAAGGTCGGAGCGCGGTCATTGCCTCCGTCAACTTAATACGAGTTACAACCTTAACAGCGTTTAATTAAAGTTGTAATTTCAGTAGCATCTTTGCTATATATGCTTATATATTATCCTAATTTGCTTCTGTTTTTGCTTTTAAGCTGCGATATTAGTTTTATTGGTTCTTAAGAATACAACTACGGCATAGACGTCTCCCATAAATTATAAAGCAGTTTTTTATAAATAAAGTAGACTTGACAAGCTATTTAAACATTACACACACAAACAAGCTTTACGTATTTAAAAATATATGGGAAGCCCAGAAAATGCACGACAAAATATCCTTAGTAAAAAAAGTTATATATGAAAATATAATATTATTAGTAAATTTCCTCATACTACATTTATATTCCAAGATAAGATGTTTTTTCTTTACAGCACATTATAACATATACATTTTATTAAAATTGAATAAGTGATTACTTTATTGGTTGCATATAATAAAAAAAAATATTTGAAATAAACACACGCTGGCTAAGACCACGCATACAAGGTAGTCCCTTAAAAAACAATAAGGGTTCAATCAAATTGTCATATTAATTAATATTTAATACTTTTTTAATTGACAAACCCATTAAATTAATGTTTTCCACGTGTAAATGATATCTTAAATTTGACGCCTATTTCAACTGTTGAGAAAAACTCGAGAAAATTGTGTGAGCTGTAATGTCCTAACTTTGATAATATTTTCAGTCCTAAACAAGGATTAGGATTTATGGGCATTAATTCACACAGTGACAATATCATGGGTTAATTTGTAGATCTAAAAAAATTTGATTATACCACAATACAATCGCGAGGATACACGTTGCACTCAGCTGATGTGACGTCACGGGTCAGTGACCTTGCAACTGTATCGAGTGACGTCATTAAGATTCCCGGTAATTTAATTATTTAAAAATGGAATGTTTGTTGTTTTAAAATATGATCCATTTTAAATGTAAAGGTAAAATTGATCACTGGAATTTCAATATAAATGAAAATGATGGAGTTTTGTATATTCAGTCGTAATGTTTTAATTGGAGAATTATTAATTAGTACTGAAGAAACTCAAATAGCACTGCAAGGACTCAATTTTCAAGTTCATAATTTTATTTATTAGGAATTTAGATAAATTGTTTTATCAATAATACACACCCACCTACGTCACAGTTCAATGTACGTTGGCCAAATCCGAGCTTGGTTCGAAATTTGAATTTTAATTTAACGGCCTGACTCTAGGGTTGTGCTTTAACAAAACAACTAAATGGATTACCGTGTTATAAGCGAAAAATTAAAATTTGCATAGAAATCTAATTTCCATATTTTTTTTTAAATCAATCTTATAACGCAGTAAACGCGCTTTTGTCATGGAAATATATATACACATCGCAGGAACAACAACTATATTTATTTATACACAGGTTTGGAAACTAATGGCAGTGAAACTGCCAAATAAATAAATTAAATTATATATAATTAAAATGTCAAATATTTATTTGGTTCAATTCTACCCATTTAAATTTCAAAAGTATAAAATAAAAGTAATTTATTTTGAACATTCCAACAATTCTTAAAAGACATTTACGAAGGCTCAGCTATTTATTTTAAAAATATGTAAAAAAGTATAAGGCCATTCAAAGCTCAAGAAAGATTCGTCATACAATTTACTCTATTAGCAACCCTGTCATGGGTGAACGCCCGCTGTTGTCCGAATGTACAACTATAAACTCGTCTATTCTATATTTAAACTCTAATACATTGAGAACAAGGTGTAATTTCCTGCTACATAGCGAAAGTTGAATCCTTTGGATTCGAAATTCGAATGGACATGGATAGTTCCAAGAACAAGTATTTTATGCTAAAATATAACTTGACAAGACTTTTCTCTCTATCTAAATCAGGAAAGAATCATAGTTTTACAAAATTAGATAAAATTAGACATGGGGATATTAGGCTGCCCCTATAATATTATTATTATCCCCCATTCCAGCATACAACATATATTATACCTCTAGATTGTTAACTAAAGGAATGATTATTTAATTGTCTGGTAGGGTTAAAAATGTTTTTTATAAAATTATGTTTATATTTATTTGTAGAATGGCTCCGACTAAAATATGAAATACGCTATATTTGTCTCAGCCTTCAAGCTTTACGTCTAATTAGTTGTAATTATTTTTAACCCGTGACAAACAAAGTTATTTCCCATTAGACGCTTATAAAATTGTGAATTTTGGTAACACGGTGACAGTAGGTTCGTTGAACCCCGAATCGCGATGTCAGCTGATTCGAAGCCAAAACTAAAAATATGCAAGTAAATATCTCGCACGAGAAGATTGAAGTGTTTTCAACTATGAATTTTAATTCTTTAGAAATTGCTAGAAAAATTGTTTACAGAGAGCTCACGTTATTTTGGCTTTAACAAATCTTACTGTAACTCTATTAATAAATAAAAACTCATACCAAATCCACAAATTGAATTAATCTTGTTAGCAATGAAATCGAAACTAAGCCACGTATAGTGTTGAACGAAACTGTCAAATCTATTTGTAATATAGCCACATAAGCAGATTATTCAATGAATATGAACGTAGGCACAAGTTAATGAGATCAAATTGTCCAACTAATTTCAAGGTCTTATGCAGATTTCATTCACCTATGCGAGGGTCATCACGGTGTACCAAAATTTAAACAAAAGAAAGTCTAATTCCGAAACTTGCAGATGCTTTCTCTAGATATATATACCTTTTACTAAACAAATAAAAACTCTATTATTTGCTCTATTTCAAATTAGGAAGGCTGTATGTATACCTACCTTTTACTAAACAAATAAAAACTCTATTATTTGCCTTATTTCAAATTTGGAAGGCTGTATGATGTCTACTACTAGTTCTTACTTCTACTAGAAGTAGTACTACTACTAATCAAAGTGATTCTGTAAAGATATGACTTAGAAATAAACTATGTAGGGTATACAAGTCATAGTCAGCATGCACCATTAAAATATAAAAATGAATTGAAACATTGGATTTAAACCGATAAAGCAGTAATTTCCACCAATTAGGCTTATCCAAAATTTCCGCGATTTGGCGTGCGTCAAGTTACTTAACCTACATAACACAAAGAGGTAGTTTTTGGGGCACATTAGAAGCGATAATTTTTACTAATTGTAAATAAATGGTCGAAACTAGGTGACACCAATGCCTAAATATGGCTGCGTATGCGATTAGTATTATTTAAATGTGAAAATTGCGACGTCTTACGTCCAAAGCTTCTTGATTGTTTTACCTACTTGATTGTTTTACCCAGGAGCTACCACCGAGATTAAAAAAGGAAGTTTTAAGTGCTCTATCCTTCTATAAATTTATAGTTCCCTTGATATATCTAATACAGACATTTATTTTCTTCAAAACCATCACATTACCCGTTAATATAACTAACTATTAAGAGTTATAATGAAAAAAATAAGCGAGTAAATAAACCGATAGGAACAATAAATAGTTCTATCACTGTTTGTGTCTACATTACACAAAGTTCAGTTATTGATAACTCGTTAATAGTTTTATACCAAGACGACATTTAGAAGTTAATAAAAATACAGTAGATAATTGGTGTTCGCTCAGCACTTAGATTTTTACCAGGAGTGCTGGAAGATTTTACATTTGTTTGGAACACGCAGACTACATAAGTATATAGATATTTTTCATCGCTGTTATAGAATTCAACATGAATTTAACAAAAGCGAAATAAACATTATAATAAGTTCAATTATATTAAGTAAAGTTTATCGGTCAATACTGAAAATTATTTTGGTATAAGCATCTTAAAAATGAAAATGTATTTTCTATTATAGACGTCGTATATGCTCTTGTATCACCAATAGAATGTTGTAATAGTCTCTGGATTATAATACATACGTACATTCTGTAGAATAGACAGACGAGGAAAAAATCAATGTCTACGCAACGTTATGTAACGGGTCGTCGTCTGGCAACTTAGACCCAAATGGGGGTATGAGGCCGTAAAATAGGGACGCATGGGAATATACATCACCTAGATATTCACGAAGTAAATGAGAATTTTATTTCGGTTGATGTGAATATTCACACCAAGTAATTGTTATAAAGTACATCTTATATATTGATATTAAATTATTTAGAAGTATCTAAAATAAGTTTCAAAACAAAAATTAGAAGTGGAGTCCTCCTTAAAGCTATAAACAAATACCTCTTATAGAGTTGGCAGATTTCTTGTCCATGAACATCCCGGAGATCGATGACCCGAACATCCCCTCGCTGTTCGGGGGAGGGGATGTGCTGTCAGCTACGGACCCTGATGTTATGTCCATACCCATGTGCATTCCTTGGACCTCATGTGGCTCTCGCTTCAGCTGCATCCCTTGGGGCATCCCTTGCTGATGCAGCATCGTCGAGGCCGACGAGTGCCCTCCGTGCTGGTCCGGGGGCCACTGAGACCCGAACAGCTCGTGAAACTGATTATTGTTCATGTTCGTTTTTCAAATTTTCAAATTAAGTGATTTTTGGCCAGGCGAATCGAATTCTCATGGCTCAATGTCACTCTCCAAAGGGTGTTCAGACCGACTATGTCGTAAGGCAACGTGAAACCATAAATTTCTTTCTAAGAAAAAAACTATGGCACTAGTGTCAACTTTGTTGCACTATTTTAGCTGATATATATGTTCCGGCCAAGCGGCGATGTAAGATTTCTTTTCGCGAAGTTTATTTCAGGTATTAACTTTTTGAAAAGCAACAAGTTTTTTGGCATTTTGTCGCCGTCGTCTCTGTTTGTATTTCCCTTCGTTTCTTCTTAAATAAACATTCTAATAAGGCACTGTTTATTTTATTGTATATTCACACTTGCTCCCGTATACTATTGAAGTTATTCCATTAAAAGATTAACAGAATAAAACAATCTGTAAAAGGAATTAAGAAATAAAATTTTCCGAAGAAAAAGAGAATTATTAACTAAGTAGTTAGTTGTTATTCGTCAGATATTTTAAATTCTGTTAATCTTTACGGATAATTTCGAAACACCAATCCATTTACGAAAATCCGTGTCACTGCACTGAAGGCACTGTCACAAAACAAAAAGATTGTACACCAACTCACTGCTATAAAAAAAATATTTGTACGTTATTTTGTACTATAGGTTGTTCACAACTCGGCTACGCGACCACGACTGCTTAAGATGTCGACGCCAGGGCGGCTCGATCGTGACTGACGCATTGACGAATCTTCAGGCCCGGCTCACAAAAATTATATATTTTTTCATTCGGACCGAATAATCAACTTAGCTCATAGTGATAGTTCAATCACCGCGCGGCGAATAGGCGAATTTTCGCCTTCAATTATGACCGTTAAGCGTCGGGACCTTGGAGGTTATAAAGGGTCTTGATTGAGCCTCATATAGCTGTGATTAGGGCTAGGGAAATGTTGACAATAAGGTAATTAAGTGACAAATTTGCCCAGCATAAGTGCTACGGGAGGTATCGATGTGTGCGTGAAGTGTACACGGACGTAGCGGCGCGCGCACACAGCCGCGCCGGCGTCACAGCGTGTCGTTGAACCCGGGACCCAAACAAAGTAGATTTCGGTGAAATGCTGTTGAACTCTAGTTTGAATGTGGAATCGGCGGATGCTTGGACCGGCTGCATTTTTGGCAATTCGATTTTTGAAAATCTTAACCGACTTTTTTACGCTTCGGCTAGGTGTCAATATTCGATTGTCATAAGGTCATCGACCTCGCTTTACATGTAATGACAGAGCGGTTTTCATATTATTTTCGACGGATGGTTTTATGATTTGTCAGGTGGTTGCAATGTAATGAGTAAGTATGGAATGTTTCATTTTATTTTTTTAAAGTATAAATTTACCCAATATAGTAATATATTAATTTATTTTATTTAAGTTATGTAAGCCATCAGAACCGTTTAAATTAGAGAAAAATCAAAAGAATAAAATTCGGATGGATTTAGTTCAGTTACGTAACTAATATGTAGCACAGTAGATATTGTATCAAAATCAGTCGACCACGTTCGTCACCTACTTTGCCTGACCTAGACGTGGGTCAAAGAAACCATTTAGTTCATAAAGCAAGCCAAAAAGTTCAGCAGTGTAGGAGAGTTGTTGAAAAAATTAATAGGCATATTAAATGTTGGGTTTAAATGACACAGGTCATCTCCAACAGAAATAATATTGAATAAAACAACAGAAATATATTAAAATATTGAAATAGATACGTTTCAAATACGCACACATATAGAAGATAGTTAAAAAAGAATTAAAACTGAACCGTCATTCACCTAACTAAATTCAGCTAAGTTTGAATTTAGAATGTTCTAAATTCGAATTAGAGCATGGCCTGGACACATTCGAAGAAAACTAAACCGTGGTACTTAGGAGTACATCAAAATTTTCCCCATTACGCTCCACCGCATTGGCGACCTTGCCGTGACGTCACACCCTTCGTTCAACGAACTATTGATTTTGTCATCACGTGCTCATTATGACATTAGTTTAGGATAGAATCCTCTTTATCGGATATTTTCATATTTTTTGACGTTACACCTTACAGGTCTTACGACTTCGTGTATAGAAATATATATTTTCAAAAAAGGTATCCTCCTCTTTTGGAAAAAACTGAGATTTCAAGATATCAACCACGAAAACAATATCAAAAGTGCAATGACATTGATAGCCGTTGATAACGATATAACTAATAAAACTAGAATTCTTAATTCATTAATCTTATCACACGTAAGCTACCGGTACATTCGCCAGATCTATATGAAATAATTAAATTAACGCGATCTCCATTACAATAATGATAAATGATATAAAGGGAAACGAAAAGAAAACACAGAGCTCCAGATAAATACCATTGTTTTGACGAAAGGACGTTCTGATTTCAAATTTCCAAACAGCCGCCGAAAACTTAAAAAATCATTCGGGGAACGATTTCGGATGTTTAAATTGAGAACATTCGAAATTCAAATTTGAATGAGGCGAACTGCGTCCATCGAACTATGAACCTATGTATGAACTTCGGATGCCCCTATTTACAGTTAGTCGAATGCCGAAACTGCAACTGTGCAAATATCATGTAATGATAATTAAGTCCTATTCGGCTTTGTAAAACTTAATTCGAAGTACCTTTATTTTTATATGAGATTAGCTTCGTAACAATGATACCATACAGGGTTATTGGTTCAACATTTGCCATTAATGCCTTGTGAGTTTAATTACAAATTAGTTTCTTAGGGTCTAATAATGTCAGTTGTATGTAGTCTTTACTATTACAGAGTAGGTTTACTTTTGACTTAAATCAATCTAAATTTAATTTAATCATACTACTAATATGATAAACGCGACAGTTTGTAAGTATCGATGTATGGATGTTTGTTTCTCTTTCACGTAAAAACTATTGATTTGATTTTAATGAAACAGATACAGATACAAACTTTTATAAAGAGCACGTAACCTTTTTTACAGAGCATTCAAGTTGTAATATCTGGGATCTTTTCTACTTCGTAAAAAAATATAAAGAAAATATCGATCCAACGAAGTTTATTCCGTCATAAATATTCTTCAAAGTTTGCATTATTTTATATCTATTAATGTATATATATAATTAAAACTTACTTCTTAATTATTTACTAATTTATCAATTAAGTATTTAGGATAAATTTTAAAGGAAATCCTGTCAGTTAAAAAATAAACATTTATTTTCATTTCAATTATAACAAACTCAAGTGTCCAGACATTAACGTTCGTAACAGCATGAAACGGATTATTTTTTATACCTATATTTAAAGTCAAAGTCAAAGTCAAATTTATTTATTCAAATAGGATCTTTACATGATCACCTTTGCACGTCACTTAAAACTAAATTTATAGGCTTGTTCACTAACGCGCCCGAGTCTGAGAAGAACAAGCAAGAAACTCAGTCGGGTTTGTCTTTTTTTTTTGATCATGCTTACAACTTTTAATTTTTAGAACAGGAGCAATTTAGTCCCAAGCACTTCTGTCATTCAGATAATCCGCGGTCCTGTAATAGGCTTTAGCAATCAATTTTCTTTTAATAATATTTTTGAATTTGTTTATTGACAGCTCTCGGAATTTGCTTGGGACTTTATTATAATAATAATATTTAACTGGAATAGTACGTATAATAGAGTTCATGTCAAAATTTGACAAGTTATGAGTTTTCCACGGTGTAAGGGTTATCACCCTTACCTGATAAGTCCCAAAAATACGCGGAATATGAGTCACGAGTGGAAAGTACCGCATCGCAATCAATCGCACATCATACACTGGTGCTAAGCATTTATTACGAGCAATGAACTGTTTCGGGGTTCAATGCTCCACACTAAGATAACTCTATCGATAGATTTATATGACGTTTCCGTCATTTTGACGTTTCGCGTGTTTTTTTTTATGGATGCATCGTTTGTCTATGCAGCCCTTGAAATTTGGTAGCCATATTTTTAATAATCTTTGCATTTAATTATGAAATCTTTTGAAATAGGTAGGACAAACTCCAAGTTGATTTTTGCTGCTTGGAGACTTTAATAGACTTAATAGACTTGTTCTTTAAAACAGAATAAGCTCTGTTGTATTTTTCAAACCACTCAATTAATATTTATTGTTAAGGCTCATTTATCAAAATACACACGGGTAAAATTCAACTGACATTTTTAATACGTTATTTAGGCAAATTATAGTCGATAAGCTGTTGATATGCGAGGATTGATAGTCATCGATTTAGTTGTGCTTTTATTGCTTTTGGTCTCACACCGCTCAAAACGTGAGTTGACTAGCAATTACGGTAAACGATTTTTAAATACGTCACAGGGCTATACAACCTTTTCGCTAATCCTGGCCATATAGAAAAAAAAACAACGCAAAAGCGCGGCAGTTATGAAACAAGTACCGGGAAGGCGATAAGCGGAGCCCACGTGGTGGGTCAACGCCTGGCCCACTGCGCATCGGGTTCGCTAACCGCACGCACACATGCGCAGCTCACACACACGTCGCGCGCGCAGGTGACTAATTATTGTCTTGTTATGTAGGTGTGTTGGGGGTTTGACATGACAAGATGTTCGGAAATGGCGGACTCTTAATTGCAGACTAATTTTAGGGTCAAATCGTAAATTCGAACGGATTTTTATACATCTTACCTATTCTGTGTGTTAAATTATTTAAATTATAAGAAATAGTTTACGATTTATTTTAATATTTGTAATATCGTAACTAGTACCATCCTTTGATTTTACAACACACTTTTATGGGACTTTAGGAAGAAAATTTACCAGGCATACAGACTTTAGAACAGCTTTAACATGTTGATTTCCATTGGAAAAAAATGTTCAAGATAGCAAATGAAGTACATTCAAGTAACTGCTAACAATTCATCAAACCCTCATTCGTTCACCCCCAGAGGCAAATGTCCTTGAGGCCGAATTTTGACCCCTGCAATTAAATCCATTGAATTTTCTACAGAGTGTAGAGCCTCTTAAAGCCATCATTTTAAAGGCGACAAATGAAACGTTATTGAAGTGACCGAATAGATTATTTAACATAGGATATGTTGCTAGCGTTTAAGGAATAATAGACCTAATACTTAACAATTCCTTCACATGCCCGACTATCAAATTTTAGCGCGAAATATTAAAGTCACCCACTGCAAAAAAATCTTCGCTCCCAGCACAAATATTTTGAGTCGATTTTATTTTCGTACATTTATAATTATTATACCTATTTGCGTTTATAAATACAATAAGTCAACGAACTTTAAAAATATTTCGAGTACGCGTCACACCTAATGGCCTTGTAGCGGGTTCGAAATTCGAACCTTGTGACGTCATAACTGTGATTCGCCGACGAGATCAAAATTTTGCCTTCGATTTTTAAAATGGGTCAAGAAACTTCCATCTGCTAAATCATTATTTATTCTATTACAATACAACTTAATGATGCGTATAATTTAATGTAATACATCTTTAATTACTATATTATATTAGTATATAGCGTAAAAAAATCGAAATTATCTGTTATAACATACATAATAAATGAGCATATAATGAAATTAATAAAAAGAGTGCTTCAGAATTATACATATATTGTAGTATTAGGTAAATATGAGAAATACCTTTTGAAATCTTTAAGTACGTACCAAATTAGTTGTATAATATGATGAAATCTGGCTAATAGAGGTTCGTCAATTCTATGATTATAGAAGGAAGTATAAACAATTGCATACGAAACACCAAAGTATACGGGACGGTAAGATTTTGGCGCGTTCAACTTTCGACGGTCAATGACTTCAATAAACTCCGATAATGTGTCAAATGCGTGATTTTTGACACGTCGTTACATGTTGGAAATTGTTAAATCACACTTGAATTAGATGTTTGAAAATACCGAGAATTCCCTTGGTTTATTTTCTGTGCTTCAAGCACGGTTGCACGATTATTTTGTGTGCTATTGAAAATGTACTACAATATTTTATTTAACCTAAGTCAAGAAGGTTGAAAGTTTTAGGTACATTTAATTTTGACATAACAAACAGACAAATATTAGGAAAAACATTTGAATGTCGGTAATGTCAATCAGGTTTGTTGGGTTCAGGTATGGAAATTATAAATATATAACTAAATGAAAACAATTAACAGAAATTAATTGGAAAGATATGCGTCTGCGTTTTTTATTTTAATGTTTTTATAAATTGCATTAAAATTTCAAGCCCCAAATAATAAACTCCTAGTGAAGTCAATGTTTTGCCAAAACTTGGTTCAACGACTTTAGTTCATTGCCCCATGTCTGAGTAACTGACCTATAGCTCTTCCGTGCCAAACGTCACCTAAACCAATTTATTCACTCGCTAAATGTACTGTTACCGCTCAATTGATAGCACATCACAAAAATCGCATAGATTCACTCAAGAAATACAGACGTGAAAGCTGTGTAGGTACATATAAGAGATCACTAAAAGCTCCACTAGTCCGAACCCTTAGTGGTCTACGGGGATAGTTGGACATTAGAGTTATATTATTTTAAGCCACAGATCTCATCATGATACTATTTAACAGAAAATATATATGTTACGGTCGAATTACTTTCCTAAAAATTTACTTTTTGAAAAGCCTTCAGCTTTGGTAAAGACGTTTTGTAGTAGATTATAATGTGTAACACATGTCAGGCCACGCGTTTTCGCATTTCCTTATAAATTAACAAAACACTTCAGGTGATTGACCCGGTGATGCTGAATTTTTCGTTTCGCTCCTCCGTTACGTCATTTGCCACTAGTGTGTGGTGTAACTGGGTGTTGGTTAGACTATGGCTTATTTTAACTTGAGAAATTGCCAAGTATTAAAATTGTTTAATACTGTTAACTCCATGATAAAATCTATAGTCAAAGAATTTTCATGAGTGTTTTTTTTAAGAGACCTTCAGTCGATCAATCGACGATATATACATAAAAATGATAGTAGTTTCGCTTTATCAAAATAGTTAAATTTTAATTTAAAGATAAGAATCACATACACAAGCAAATATTTCGAAATCTTAATGGAAATATATCACGATGCCACTTTTACCGTCTTGAACTTCACCTAAAATGGTGTCTTTGAATGTCATGTTTGGACCAATTAACCTGTTGGGTATACGATACGACCTTAATCCACTTTTAAGTGGGTAATACTAATACTGTTTAGATGGAAGAGCATTCAATTTATCGTCGTCTAACTATATATTGCAACTAATTATAGTTCACTTACAAATGTTAATAATTTAAATGTTAACAGTGTTATATTTCTTTTTTAATATAAAATAATTAGAAACTTATTTATTAAATACTCGTAATTGGCTTTGCAATATTTTAGAGTAGTATTGGTTTTTACAGAGTATTTTTAATATATTTACGGCTATATTTGAATTTAAAAAGCGATTTTAACAAAACCGTGGAGTACATATAGAAAAAAAACTAGAATCGCACAAAATACCTATAACAGTTGGTACATTCAACTTGCGCGGTCGTTCGTCGACCTCAAGAAATTTGGGAGGTCAGCGACCTGATCGCCGGCCGGCGTTTTATTTATAGTAGGAACGAGATGCAATTATCGTATATTACATGCGTGTGATAGAGACAGGACGATACACGTGACGTATACCAGACAAGGCTTTTAGATAACACTGTGAAGTATTTTCATTGTCTATTATTAATCAATGTACTGCGCAAATTAAACTAAGGTGTAAATAAAATGAGGAACCAAGAATTAAATGTTCCTTATTATACTTCTAAAGATTTCATAAAAAAAACTACCGAAATAGAGGAAAAGCGCCCAGATACTTACGCTGTATAATTTTGCAGCTATTGATACAGAATGTTATATTCAAAACTAAAGTCCTGGCCCCAATACCATTTTGAATAAAAATTAAACATAAAAGTAACTTTATATAAACGTTTTCAAATATTTCAAGCATATATTTTGTTATAACTGCGTCTATTTGAGAAGTTGTGACTTGTATGCGTTCATTAGTTGTAACTAGTCCCTATTCATATACACAAATTTAAAAGAAGAACGAGCGCAATTATGTTTCCGAAATTCATTGAAAAATAGAAACAGTATAATACTATATTTGTCTCAAACTCTGCTTTTAACTATAAATTACAGCTTTTCCTACAGTTCTAAAACTCGCATAGTTTTACTTTCTTTTTGAGAGATAAACAATTTTGTTTATACATATAAAACTACACTCGTTTACAGCTCTATTTCGCAAAGTTGAAATATTTCGTGTTGGTTAATTTAGAGAGTTTTGATACATTATATTATATTATATTAATTTATATTATATTATATTATATTATATTATATTATATTATATTATATTATATTATATTATATTATATTATATTATATTATATTATATTATATTATATTATATTATATTATATTATATTATATTATATTATATATACATTGACATCGAACTTGTCGCAATAGTCATCATGCCAGACTGCCGAACGGAGGGTTTCGGTAATATTTTATATACTTATGGAAAGACTAACATTTCAGGGACAATAGCATCATACATCTGATTTTCATTTTCATAGCATCAGTACATACAAAAAGTTAACTACATAAATAAACCAGGAAATATACAGTAGACCTAAATATTTGTTTATGATAGATAATTTAAATAACGATTGATTTGTTAATTGTAATTAGTCAGAGGTCATTGCCCCCATATTGCGACATTGTCTTATAATTCTTTGAAAACAACGTTTGAAGTAAAATAAATGATTCATCATTAATAGCACCTGTAAATTAGACATATAATTTATTTATTTGGTACTTTAAGACTACTCGGAAACAATTATTGTTAAAAATACGTGATAATCAGATTTGTAGATAGTAGACTTCTGTAATATGGAAATTGGATCTGATAGTATCTGGTTTTCACGGAAAAACTAACACAGAAGCAATCGCATCATACAAATATCACCAGAGGCGATGTTGTGCTAGTGTCATAGCATCAGTGTATAGTAACTGTATTTTGTTTATGGCTTTGTTAAAAGGCCCAGAACCATAAAACGGACAAAGTTTCCACTTTGTGCTCTGGTCTCAGTTCTCTATTACCGGAAAGTGAACCCAGAATCTCAGAAGATAGGCTCATTCATTGGTTTATGTTGTAAATGCTTATTCTTTGATAACACTTTATGGACAGTAACAAAATATCATATAATATTTCCCACACCTTATAAGGAAGTGATTCTGACTCATTTAATCGTGTAATGGATCTCATGAAATTAGACCTGACACTTTCGTTTCGCGTTTTTTGTGTCAAACACTTGATCAATACAGGGACCAATAACCGGTGAAAGGATCAACGGACTTTGTTGACTTTTGGAGCGCCATCTATTATTGAATAGAAGTAAGTTGCACTACATATTTAACGATACCCTTTTTTTCGTTTTTATCTCTTTCTTTATTTTATTCCAGACAGAATAATAATAATTTTCAAGGACTTTTGACCTTGAAAATTTTTGTTATGTTGTTTCAATATTGCATTTTAGCTTTCAAATCATAAATTGCTTGGATCTGCATCTGCAAATTAAAATAAATTTTAAGATTTTTGTACTACTACGACTATTTAAAAGTATGTTCAATATACACCGGCGTCATCTTTTATCCACTGGTGAATACCACGCTTCAGCTGATGGTTGCCAAACGAGTGTATTGACCTCACCATTGGCACATTTTATCGTATCATTTTTGTATTGTTAATTTTATTGAAGCAATTCTTAATTGTTATCGTTGTAATTGAATACTTTCTTTTGTATTTAAATGAGGTAAATAAACGTTACTTGCGTTATTATTGCTTAAGGTTATAAATGTACTCATATACAAAGCAGTTTATTGAAGCAAAGTATGTTTTGTTAAATATTTTAAATTACTAGCTGATCCGGCAAACGTCGTTTTGCCATACATGTGATTTCAAATTTCAATTAATAAATTAAAAATAGGGGTTGATCGTAGAATGGTGAAAATTTAGGATTGTATGTATTTTTGTATGTTGTATCATAAAAAAATAGAAACTAAAACTTTTGTCTAAAAATAAAAATAACAAATTAGGGGTGGACGACCCTTGACATTTAGGGAGATGAAAATTTCTCTCGATTCTCAGACCTACTCAATACGCTCACAAATTTTCATGAGAATCGGTCAAGCCGTTTCGGAGGAGTTCCAAGTTCGAACCCCGTGACACGAGAATTTTACATATTAGATAATCTTTAATATTAATATAACATAGAAATATTGGCACTAGGAACAAGATAAAGATAGAACATTTCCTTATTTTATACTCTCAATCTACATTTTTAAGAGGTTCTCAAATGGGCGCTTTTAGGGACTGTCCTCTTAAAAATATGTAAAAGCTGTTTAACCTGAAGTGTTTTTTGTATTATATTATTTTATCTTATTAAAACAATAATTTATGTACTTACGTATATTAAGAGGTTAGCCACTATAAACATTTCGACATCTAAAAATGAGAACTGATTAATTTCATGCGCACGATTTGTCATTCAAATGATCGATAGTGCTTTGTGAATTAGAAATCGAGATATTATCTTGTTTCTAAATAATAATTTCTTTATGCAAATTAAATACTATTGGTTTTTGAATGTTTGAATCATTCATCCACGCAAATTGATTAATGACTATCTGGTATCGAAATAATATTTCTTCCGTATTGTAATTAATAATTTTAAGTATCACGTGTGGATACATAGCTGCATCTGTAACTGTTATTGTTTTTAATTCATCCTATCTTTACAGGGAATGTTTCGTTTAATAAATGTAAGGTCAAACACGGATACTATACGAAGGAAGCACACATTTTTTTTTATTTGATTTTTACTTTTATATTATATGACATCAAAGATGGTTTTCCTGTTTAGAAGAATTGGTACAAAGGTTCAACTTAAATAACAAAGATATAATACAAACTTTCTCATTTTGGAGCCGTAGTGTCTAGACAGTTCTAGTAGGACTAAGAATTTGTTTTTTCCTTTTCTTCGATCGTTAACCTCAACCTAATACGTACTTATTCATATAAATTCTAGATGACATAAATAACGAATTTAATCTTTATTGCCTGTGGTGATTTAAAAATGTGTCAAAACAACTTAATTAATCACGGTTGTCGTTTAAAAATAAACTAAGGTTTAGTAAAAATTAAATTGGAAACATAAAAATTACAACAATTCATAGACATAGCAGAACGTGTAATTCCATTAAAACGTGAGAAGTGTAGGAAAAGCAAATCAGTCATTGTACTGAGCACGGATATAGGTACTATTTATAGGCCACGACAGAATGACATAATGCATGGGTCAGTGTCCTACTAAACGATTTAATTTTAGCGCCATCTGTTGGCGAGTTGCGGAAATGAGGAAGGAGGTGAAGGACATTATAAGAGTTCATTGTTCCTTTGGGGTACATAAGAACGTCATAGTCATTGTTGAAATTCTTGAGTGTGATAGTTTGTCTATTGACCACTAGGTGGCGTAGCTAGCTGAAACACTAATTAATCGGACAGATAAGACAAAAGGAAAACGAGCAACATAGAATCGAAAGTCCTGCACAAAAATATGTTTACTAATTGCTACTAGTACTTATTAAGAAAATCCTAAACGACAATATTACTGCGCATTTTCTATATAATGTTCGGGTATTCACATAATAGCGGTATTCATACTTGCCTAACTGAGGCCCTTTCAGCAACTCAAGGTCGAAAGGGTCTGAGTTGTAAAAGAGTCTCAAAGATCTGTATATAATTAAATATTCAAATGACATTATGTTCGCATTTATACCCCTATAACATTAAGACAGATTATTAAAATTGTGTATGTTCAATCCAATCACATGAAATAAGAATTTATATAAAATATATAACTGTTTCCTTCAATGTTTAATTTGGATTTCCTATCTATGAAACTTCATCAAGATGGGATCTTTACCATTATCCTTCGGAGTCAAATAAACCAAAATGTATCTACAAAATGTAACATATTCCGATTGTTAACAACAAATATTATATCAATTTTGTACTTTTCCATCGTATATAATGTGAAACGACAGTATCAAATAAAAGACTGTAAACGAGTAAAACGAGAAATATTTCGTAATAAGTTGGCTGTTATATAGTCATCCAGACATATCTTGATATAACCAATTATATAATTCACGCAACAAGGTGCCATCCAATGCAGTTCGAATCTATTAAATGTATAAAATATGCGATTTAAAGAAATTACAATTAACAACGATTTAATTTCTTTGGTATAGCATTGAACGTAAAACGCACACCGAAATTAATAGCGAACAATTTTTATGTTATATTTTTTTTAGATGTTTGGATGTCCGATATATGTGATTTATATGATATATATGCTCTTTAGGGATTCAGTTTTAAATTTTTTATTAAAACTAGATATGTTCTGATTAGATAAATAGGCTATAAGTCTCTGAAAACCATATTAGATGAAAATATTTTAGCATTTTTAGCGCCATCTATCGGTCACAAATAAACTGGTGACCTCAAACTTGAATTCGATATAGGTCAGCATTCGCAGGTCGTACCCTACATTTTGGGCTAGCTTTCGATCGGCCCTAATCTGACCTCCCGACCTTGGGGTCTTAGGTTCATGCCAATAGGTCACTGAAAATTTCACGGTCTTTCACCGACATTTTTTGCAACTCTAATTCATAACCTCAAAACATCATTCCTTAAAGAAAACATACCAATTTATGTATAGAAATACCAAATAATAAATGTGATCTCTGTTATTATATATAATATTAAACCCCCAATACTAGAACTAGATAAGTCCAAAACAATTTTTTGTGTATTCAAGCAAGGATGAAATCAAAGCATCCATTTCGATCAGACAACAAATTGTTATATTTTCAGTAATTCGGAATAAAGAAAAAAAAGCGAAATATTCGAAATTTGGTTTCATAAGAAACGTGAATTCAACCCAATTCTCAATTTCACTAAATGATTAACATCACTATTGTATACTCTTTCCTAATTAACACCATAACGTACAAAGCACCTTTGTTGTACGATGTTTTTGAAAACTAGTATTGTACGTTATGTGTTTAGCCACTCTTCGTATAAAATATCCTTTTCAAAATGAAAGGACATTGTATAATTTCGATTAGCAGCTTAATCTTAATATATATAAATCTCCTGTCGCGATGGTTGTCCGCGATGGACTCCTAAACTACTTAACCGATTTCAAATTAAATTGGCACACCGTGAGCAGTCTGGTCCAACTTAAGAGATAGGATAGCTTAGATATTTAATTATAGTCGCAATTTTATTGCAAATTATTTATCTATAATTAATTGACAGTCATAATTATCTGTTAACACTAAAAGATTCTAACAGATGTCGATAGAGATGGCACTTCTGTGGTAAACTGACAAACGTGTCATATAACGATTAATTTATTCACCTAAATAAAGCATACTTTTATTATTTAAAACATATTCGATTATAAACATATCCCCGCACACTTAAACTTGATAATTATTTTCATTGAACTAAAAAAATGATTGCTAGAAATCATATCATACGTTTGCCGGATCAGCTAGTCTATAATAAAGACACCCTGAAGATCTTGCACAACTGCATGATCAAAAATTGTTCAAAGCTAGTCAAAATTTGGCTTAAGGGCTTTTAAGCTGTGCTTTTAAATAATCTCAACAGTAAAGAATTAGAAACAAACGCGGGACGATCTATTTAATATAATTACATACCTTTCATGCAGTTCTTCATATTCAAGTGAACATTAAAAGCAAAGAGTTGCAACCCCAATGATAAAATATAATTTAAAACGATTTAATGGATTACACCAGGCAACTTTTCAATCTAGCCACGTGGCAAAAATAGGTCACCCATTATGTTATTAACAATAATCATTTGTCTCTTTCTAGTGGTGAATTTTTGAATAAATGGAGAGGGATGGATATAATGGTTTGCGCTTCCCCAGTGAAACGAACCGTTTTTCACTTACTTTTAAAGAAATTCAAGCATTGTTAGTTTGCGCTGAAAGATTCAGCATTCAAATGCTTTTTTGCTCTTTTCAAATATTTTTAGTGTATTTTTTCATTTGAATTTGTTTATTTCATAATGGATGAATTCTAGATTATTTTACACAATGTGATTTATATTTCGGTTGTATGCGCGTGGGTTGTCGAGATATAAATTCATGATATTGTTGAATTTCAATATATTTGTCAAATTACATACTTAAGTGTGGAAGTGGCTGGAATGAAAAGCACAGACCGTAATATTTTTTCATAGGTCGTCTGTTTGTTTGTTAATTCGTAACTTGTATAAAATGATAAACTTCGTCAACATTAAGTAACGAGTTAAGCGTTGTGACACCCGCGTCTATAGTCTACAGGACGGGTTGCCAACTATGTGAAAAAAAGACAATCTAAATCACTCTTAAGGGCGCATATGATTTCATATTTTAGTAATAAAGATTTTGAGATTTGTTTTGTAAGATATACATATTTTTTACAAAACTCGATAACGATGAGTAGTCTTAGTGTGTACTTACGGGTGTTTTGAAAAAAAATTGTAATTTTTTCTCCCGATTACAGAATACAATATAAGAACGTAACTTATAAGTAAATTTCTTAAGAAATAATAATAGATTATTACTCCCGTTAGATAACAAAAAATACGATAAATATATATTATAATACAATGAATTGTAAAATGAGTTGATTTTTTTAAGTTTTGTTCTAAGGAACCGCCAACCCTATTTCAAGTAAAGTGTATGTTTCGACATAGTTTGCTTGAAAACGTTTATCTATTTCATAGTAACCGAGATATCGTTCAGTAGTATCACCTCTTTAAAGTTGCGGTTTGATTCTTTGAATAAATATTAAGTCAATACAGCGCACATTTCACTACGTTATTTTATTAATAGTGATATTGGGAATATAGAGATACCGTTCTTTTATCTACCAGTTAGTCATTTGATCTTTTTCGAAGAATTCACTGTGTCAAAGTAAAAGTTAAATTTTAACCCGCAACATGCACCATCCAATTAATTAGACGAATTTATTTTAATGAAATGAGAATTTCGCACGGAACTCATCTCCACTAATTAACCAATTAAATTAATTAAAATTTCGAGTTGAAGAAAGGCGTACAAGAATACAATGCAACAGTTGTTACATCATTCTACTTTCAAACCGAGTTGTGAAAACCTGCTAAAATCCACATAAAAACTTTTTTCACAACACAACACTGGACACTTACACGACACATCACTGGAAAAAAATTAAATTTCGAACTCGAAAATGTGCACGGAATTCATAAGGCCCCGCTCACATCGACGCGATGTTGCAAGCGGGCCATCAAGGGAGCAACTAGGAAATGAACAGGCGCGAAGCACACTACCGCATGCTCCCACACTCAAGCACGTTCTGTTACATGTATTAGATGTGCGTATAGGGAGGTGCGTTAAGCGCATGCATTTATTTAGACATAAGGTACTTTTATAATATAACTCCTATAATTGTATTCCACATAAGACAATTAAAATGATTAGAGAACAAACTACAGATGAGAAAACCCTTAATCAACCACCATAGATGTTATAATTTTCAACGCACTGTTTCAATAGTTAATTTCTGTTACAGCCATAGCGGCTTCAAGAGAAAAATGTTACGGCTAAACAACAACCGTTATGTAATAACAGTACGCGTGAGTGGGACGCTAGCTGTTTCTAGAGGCGTTAGAAAGAGAGTTCCGAGATTGTGTAACCAAACACAGGGAAAGCTCGTACGTACTTTCTTCGTACAATGATTACCTTTGCGACTTATGCTGGTGGAAAATTTATGAGTGTGTGCGTGGCTTTTGAATTTCGAACGTAAGGTCGTAAGTGTGCGCGGGAAAATTTTCAATATGGCTCCTGTTTTGAAAATGTGTCGGATTAATTTTCGGTGCTGTTACCACGTGTTTGAGTCTATTCTTGACGGAGCACTCATTTGGCAGCAATTCGAGTTCAATGACATGGGGTTTGGCATATGTCTTGGACCTATTTTTTCACTGATAGGCTGAAGTCCACAAAAGACGCAGTATTTTCATAGAAATAAAAGTAGGACATACGTAGTGGGACTACCACAGTTTTTCCTCAAAAACCGTTTCATTTAGCTTGAAACTATCTTGACACTTGTTAGCAAAATATTAATGAGTCGATATAATGAGAATCACGCGAAAATGAGGACACGGAGATAGTTGCAAATTACAGTAATAAATTAATCATTTCTAGTGACGCCATTCGATAAGAGAGGGCGCTGAGTTAAATAATAGTCGACTTCTTTCACGAAAATCATTGTTATAATAATTACCAATCGGGCGTTTTATTAAATAAATATAATAAAAGTTTTTACGACTTACGCTTATATCATTTTTAAGTTTAAATTACTTTACCTCATGTTGCGAATGTTTTATTTGCGAAATAATTTTTAAATTTTATTGAAGTAATTAATTACCTTTAATTGAGTTCACTGTTTTGACTGTAGAAAAAAATAGAAAAGCCTAAATTTTAATTGAGCTTTGTCTCAAAATAGATGCATATGCTGTAAATTGCTATTGCATCACAACGAAGGAAATGAAATAACAGACATAATATTTATATGTCTGTCCCTTCCTGTCGCGATAGCTCTATCCTTGTCGTACTTGAGGAAAATCCTATTAGCACGGCGGAAGCAAGTGACGTATGTCTACGCCGCTCTTTCATTAGCGTTAGAGTGTATTCCTGTTTCGCTTGTGCAAGGCAACAGAGTGCGTTGACCTGTCCTTGTTGCGCCTGTGGGCAGCCTTGCTTTACAGTTATACGCAAAATGTGAATGTGTGTGAGTGTGCATCGTAAGGGCTGATGCACACTCGAGTCATTGTTTTTTCTTGTTACCTAATGTACCGTTTACATTTTAATACCTAACTTTAAACTTTTTCTATTCTAAAATCCAACCTCACCCGTTCTCCCTGCTGGGTTTATTATTATTTATGCTTACCTGAAATGGAAAAAAAAATACAATTAGAAAAGCGGTACGTAGTCAAAATAATAATAATATAATAGTAATAAAGTTAAATAATTTATTAAACTATGCTTCAGTTTCATATTAAAATCAATTACATTAAACATGACAAAACATTGGGTAAATCAATTTAAAAAGAACATTCTGTTTAAAATGTTATATAAAAAAATCTGCATCTTCACACAAGCGAAATGAAAACTCTAATGTATACGTATAAAAAAAGTTGCGTCAGAGCCCATAAAAAATGTCTGCTAGGCGTCAACGCGTTACATCACTTCTTGCACATGTGTGCGTAACGGTGTATAGGCGCGTGCTTGATACACGTGTGCACACACACATGGACGTTCTTTTGTGGTATGTAGGTTTCATACCTTAATGAGTACTTTTTTAAAAGCGCTGAAAAGGGAAAACTCTTTGGACCGCTACTAGGCCTTTGAATCTAACGTTCTCTATTTAAATTTTACCTTGATTAGATTTTTAAAAAGTTCTAGAAATTTCTCACGTCAAAGAGGTGTTGAAGTCGATTTTATTTTATTTAATTAATGATATGAAGTGTTGCGATTCAAACTTCAAGATGGTCATTAAAGTTGAACATTTATAATGTAGACTTTAAATTTTATTGATTATATTATATTAAAATAAAAAAGGATTTAAAACAATTATACCTTCAATAAGCCTGTATTGAAGTAACGATGTCGCAAACCTACATAAATCACTTGACAAACGACAACAACATTCTTATCCCATTTAAAATTTAAACGAATATATTCATCTATGCGATTAAATAGGAACTATCATTTACAATTATTGTCAGGGAACCTGATGTACCTGCGAAACTGAATCAATTATTAGTACACAGACAACATACCAAGAACATCAAAACTCTTCTGTATTCCTTGATTGTGTAAGCCAAAACTAACATAAAAAGGTTTATTATTAAATATTAATATTATTAAATCACTGCTCATAAATATTCGATTACACAAACAAAAGAAGCGCGCATAGCGAAAAACGATTAACAATCTATTATCAAATAATACCTGACCTAGCTTAAACTTTACATTCTGATGCATTATAACTATTGACTCATAGCTACACAAAGAACGTTTAGAATAAGAATTATAGTTATTAAATCTGAGGTTGGAATCTGATGAGGTCTGAATGCACGAAGCATTCGATCATTGGCGAATCTGATGATGTTTAAGTATAGAGGAAGACGTTTTAATATAGCTCTTTGTTTTATACATTTTTTCGCAAAATTCTTTTTATGTCATATCCATTCAAATCATAATTTTAAGGGATTAGGCAGTCTCCCACTTCAAACCAGAGAGTGCCCTCCTCGAAGTCAGTATTTGCTGACGTCTAACAACCTCCCTTCAATTTTCATTTCTTTCTAAGTACGTGATTAAATTGAATTTAATTATTTAGTAGCCGGAGTTTGGATAAATATATAAGCTCTAATAGGCTTTAGGTACTTTGAAATATATGCTAATCAGACTTTAATTGATAAGTTGCTATCAACTTAAACCTGACCTACCACAACTTTTAGATTACAAGGTAATATTACAATTGTATTTAGTTATACCGGATTAAACCTACGGCATAGTTCTATAATCATTCCGTCGACAAACTTTCCCTTATTTATATCTTATATAGTAAAAACGAAAACGTCGTTAAATACGTTATCAAGTATAATAGTAGTCTTGAGTATCCGTTCTATTAAAAAATCTCTTAGTCACAAACCAAGGCACAGTTTTCTACAAGTGTTAACAAGTTCTGTTACTAAGTGAATTTATTATACTTTTGACATGTTATTCATTTTAATTTTATTGTAAATAATATAAAAACAAGGCAATTAACTGTTAGTCTACTTTTTTACAAGGTTATATTTATTCTAACGGTTTTAGAACGTAGTACTATTGCGCTTAGCCTATTTGTACTACGGTTTGATAGGACCAGATGTGCTCCAAATTGATTGAACAGAGGCACTTAATGGTTGCATACCAATGTGACGATAAAATTCCGATAAAACATGCGACATAAACATATGAGAAAACTCATTACCTCATTTGGTTAACCGGAGATGAGATTGCGGGAAGATCTACTAATTGTTTCTAGTTTGATAGAATTTGGTAAAAAAATCACTGTTTTAAGAACTCGTAGATGTCAAGAATGGCTGGACACAAATGTAGAGTCGGTTGCAAAGTTGTTTATGGCAAAGAAAATAATTTTATAACAGCTTTAACCTGTATGTAAGATTGTTTGAACATTTTTAATGCTTGTATTGTGTAACATATGGATAACCTAATGACCGAAGAAAGCCTAAGATTTAATTACATAGGTAACATAACAAAAACATTTTTTATTCAGAGAAAAACTAATTTTAACAAGTCCTCGTTTAAGTATATATATCATAACATTTCGCTAATTTAATATACATATCAATGAGTGAATTACTTGGCTCTTAGCCACGTTAAAGTTGAAGACATTACAAAATTATAGATTCCACTTATCAAAGATCATGTTAGCAGGCTTATAAAGTTAAATCAAAAGATGTAAGTGCAATATCAGTTTGCATTGAAAATAGCAAGATTGATTAAAAATACGACATTGACCAAATTGTATGAGTAGCTGCATTATGCAGATACTAAACACAGTATGTGCAGAATTGGTAATTGAACTAACACAGGGACATCTATTTATGTAAATTTTCTATTCTCCGCTTGTGGCTTTGTACATATCTTTAAAATAATCCTAGTTTTTAACGTGAATGCAACAATTCCTCATACGCGTTATGGTACCTAACATTTGAACGCCTGGCTGAAATCAGAACAAAACCGAAAAACTTTTGTAGTAATCTAGTCTTATTAAACAAAGTTCTCTACTTCTCATATAAGCTTTATAATAAGAAAAAGAGCTTAGTCATCGTAAAGGCCAGCAACGCACTTGTAAGGCCTCTGGCATTGATTGTCCATGGGCGGTAAGCCTCCTGCCCGTTTGCAGGCTGTTTTATAAAAAAAGACATCTAAGTGTTAGCTACAATTTCAGCAAGATTTTTCATAAATATCTATCAATGTATGTATTCAGTTCAGAGTAAAAGAAAAATGCATAATAATATAATAAGCATCGGTGATTAAGAACGCATCACGATTACGCCGAAAAAATATACATAATACGTGATGCGCTTAACGCGTGTGTGTGTTACAGCCTAGTGTGCGTGTGACCCACTTACGAACGCGATCGGATAACTTCGGACGTTTCCGACGCTTCGCACGTTTGCCGACATCTTATAACCGCCCAATGTACATTGAACTATGCGCGCTGAACTCAGAACCAATTAAGTGGACAGATAAGAGGTCAATGTAATTTGGACGGATAAATTACGTACATTGTCAAATGTTTACACCTCGATTTCACTGTTATCATCGTCTTTCGTTTGTTTTACTTCGGAAGTGGTTTACTTTCATTTTCACTCAAATTTAAACTGATAAAATGTATGTGATATATTCATCATATCATTATGAATATGATATGTAGACGCACATGAGTTGCAAGAAATTAGTTAGAATAATAATGTTAGGGTTTAAATTAAGTAAGCATTAATTTTATAAAAGAACGTAACGAAGAAAATATACTATATTTGCAGTTCATATCTAGAAATAAGGTACTAAGATTTGTAAGAACTAGGTAGGGATCAAAATTAATCTATGCGACTGCGGACCACCTACTAAATAATAAAATATGCTGTGAAGCCGAAACAAATAACTAACTTTGAAGCAGGTGGGACTTGTTTTTAAAACTTCCAAATTAGAATTACGTACCAGATAACATCACAAAGACCTTATTAATAATAATATAGAAGGTCGTATTTCTACGTCCCATAACAGTTATAATTTACTAAACCCGCTGTTAAATTTTAAGTGGGGTTCAACTGTTTCGCTAATTGTTCGAGAAATAAGTAGCCATCTGTCGAATGTTATGCGATTTTGTCAGATGTCAGACATACTGCACAGGATCTCCAACGCTTAAGAATAAATTGAAAAATAGCTTAAATCAGAACTGGTCTACGCGAAACTCGATCATAGGCTGTGTTCGATATGATTTATAATTAAGTTTCCAGATCCCACATGAAACATATAAGTTTATCTGGCTTGTACGGCTTAAATAAATAATAATACGATCTCTATAACGATTTCGTCACAACACAAACAGGCGGAGAAAACCATGAGTCAAAAATAACTTTCACCGTTAGATAATGTACCGGTTGTTCGAAGGTTGGGCTTGAGTTACTGATGGAAAATAAATATTAGGCACTGTAACGCGTATTAGTTATTCCAAGTGTCCTTCAGGAATTTCAGGCTCATTCTCATCAACAGAACGATAAGTCATAAAGTTTTTACTAAACCTAGAACTAGTTAGATCGGTGTGAAGTAAAATGAAATAAAAATAGTTTGATACTATTATAGATGATATGAATAATACATTTTATCGCTACTATCTACTTAAATGGTATAAAAGTTATCACGTATAGGGGAGTTTGTCAAATATTGATCCGAAGCAGCCTAAAGGCGCAGCGCAGACGGGTGTCAGCTATATTATGTCATTCTTTATTGCCACATGACCTTCTATCCCTATTATATTAAAACAATGGCCTTGTTATGTGAATTAAAAATTTGTCTTTTAAAAAGCGTGGGCATTATATGGCAGTACGCCTTTTTTAATGAGGAGAAAAAATTGTTATAATTATAGAGATTTTGGGAATACGTGGTATGTCCGAAAATGTAAATAAAATCTTTCAGGGTCAATACTAAAAGTCCGATCAATTGTAATCGCGTGATACCGAAATACGGTGAAGGGCACAATTAAGTAGCATTAATTAGTATCCTGCATAATATACGAGAATCATCTTACAGACAATTAAGATTGGAACACGATAACGCTTCTATCGATGTATTTTAATATCGAATAATATTTCTTCTATACTAACATTGCTCTAACAGCTATCGCAGACCATTTTGTTAGCCTCAGTTTTTGGTTACACATGAAATTTTGAGAAAAATACATTTCATGGTTGTTTTTTTCTAGTTTTATATTATGTAAGTGAAACTTATGGTTTGGCTGAGCCGACAAGACTTTTAACAGTAACCTTTATCGCTACATCGTTCGGATTCAGTGATTGAAATAATTAATTGATTCAGGCGTTACTTTGCGGAAGTCCATAGTACAAAATAATAATCGAGGCAACATCTCCTGATGATGCTCCGGTGTCGGAGCGAAACGTGCGTCGACTGGTTGTGGGTTTTTCGCGGAGCAAGATACTGCTTGTATATTGGTCTATTGGGATTTTGTCAGTGATTGAAGTTACATATTATACATAGCATGATAATAAACTTTGTCATCTCAAACGTTAGAACTTGTTCGAACCGCAACGTACCGAAGATTAGGTAATGTGTCGAAGTACAATACTCCGTGTTGCGTAATAGGCACAGGCTATAGTTAGGTTGACAGATAAAACGTATCACAGTAAATGTAACAAGTTTGCACATTGTAACCGTGTTTTGTATTTGAAAGAATAAAGGCTTTTAATCACACAAAGTTTAGAGACATTCGCTCTTATATTCTGTCGCGTGACTTTTCAACCTTGGTCTAAGGTTGTTCACATTGATGGGAAAACTATAGAGAAGTTGTGAATTTTCGACGCCATTTTAGAATAGTAACTCTAATAATTGTTCGCTTGTTGATAATCGTAGGTTTCTCATATATCAGACAAAAATCTAAGTGTACAACACCTCGGACCCCAAACATACGCATACTGATAAAAACTGGTGGTATGAGTTCATGTATTGTGCACGTGAGCGTCCAAACAAACTCAAAACGATTTGAAAAGGGCCTGGGCATACAGTAATTTCTTACATACGTTGTTCATGAGTGTAATTACAAAACGTGACAGTATCGGTGGCGAGTAATGTTTAATTGTAGTTTCGAATTTCCAGTCAAGTAAGAGAGCTTTTTGTTAAAAAGTTTTGGGTGACTGTTTAATGAAATTTATAGTTATAGCAACAACCAGCGATTAGAAGATTTGTGTGGTGTAGTGTTAGGATTTTTTTATATTGTTTAGTATTATATTCCTTAAAAAAAATAGGAATACAGCAGGAATATTTCCTGATGAAAATTAAATATGAAAAAAGTTTTTATCTGAGATTTATTAAGGCAAAAGAAATATAAAGTCTTCCTTTAGGAAGCTTAAAACAGTAGTGCGCATTTAAAAATGGAAGTCAAATCTATGATTTAACGATAGAAGGGTCGCACATCCGCACTTTTGCGCTCATAGATATAGCGGCCTTGCGTGGCTGTTCAACTCAGTCTCAGTGACATACTTTTGAGTTGGCTACGAGCCGTCAACAGACATGAGCCAAATGAAACCTTATTACAAGTCAATAAAGTTCCATTTCAAATAATGACTTGTACAGTTTTAATTGAGACGCTCGTAGTGCTATCCTGTCGCAAATTTTGAAATTTAAAATTTCATTTCACGTACAGCTTTTTAATGAGGAAAATAATTTGAAGTGTCGTCTTATAATAAGAGATGGCGACACTCGAACAATTTTATATGTATAGGAATCAAAAATTTAGTTAAGTTTTTTATCAAATGACCTAATGTCTTGTTTCTTTCTAACTCCTCGTTTTTTTTTCATTTTAAATGATATTTTGTTTCTCCAAACAACCCGACCGCCTTGAATTAATCGTAATTAGTTCAGTCATAAATTTTTATCTCATGTCCATATGTATAACCAAGTTAAACCTATATGAATAGAAGCTTTCGACAGATATAAAGATATAATTGAACGAAATGTATCCGCTTATTTCTAACCAATAAGTTATAGGGAATGTATACGAAAATACTTTGAAAGCATATTGTAAATGCAACTTCAGCCGTTTTACTTTATAGACCTGAGCATTATTAAAAACGCAGATACGTTTTATACAGAGCTTAAAAACGATTTTGTTATTATAACAAGTTGGAAGAGGCGAGGCAAAGTATGTAATATTTCTTTTAGCTTTACGCGGCTTCGATTTGATTCGGTGAAACATTATGTGCATCGAGTAACATATTTCTATTTTCTAGATTTTCTTAATGTTAACCTTAAGAATAAGAAACGGTCTATCAAGGACAGGCGTATAACCCGGTTTCGGCTATCAATTGTATAAAAAATAGCAATAAGTTACGACAATTTCAATATGCCCGGTTTCGACATCCGCCTAAGGTCGAGTTTCACTTCGTTCTGATAACAATTGGACGGAAATTGGCTTAGTGACAATTAGCTTAGTACATATTTACGCGATATTTGTGCAACATCTCCTATTGTATATTAAAAGTTAAATGTAACACACATACATATTGTCTTTTATTAACATAACTATTACTCATTTAAAGAAAAACACTTTGTTAACAGATTAAGTGATTTTTACAAAATTTTATGGTCACTGTAAACTCCACCGTCTACCGTGAAAAAGCACGCTGTGAAGTACGCGAAACGTCGGAAGAATTTAAAATAATGTAATAAACTTAAATTTCGTAAAAATACATAACTTAATCCGTCAACAAAGTGTTTTTCTTTAAACACATACAGTTGTTATAAACTTCAGTAGAAAAACACCTCAAATAGTAGTTTAAATGCCTACGAGCGGACAGCTGCTAAGTATTAGAACCTGTTGTAGCTAATAGTTATAACCAAGCCCTTTAGTCGTTTCTCGAAATATTCTATCCCTCATTGCATTAGACTCTACAATGTATGACGTCATAGCGCATGTGAGCCAGCACGCACGAATATATTAGCTAGGAGGCTGTTTGAAAGGGCGGCCTGACTGACGCCAGTTCGCATTTCGAATGCTCGAAGCTTAGCTCAACGTATTAGGCCTTCATATAAAGTATTAGTTTTATTGCAGTATTTTAAAGAACTCTTTCTGTCAATTTACGCTCTAACGAATAGAAATAGAGGAGTTATTAAATAAAAATTGAACAAAGAGTTTTGTGTGCAATAAATTGTGTGTTTTATTATATAAGTCCTCAGTAATTAAATAGGCTACGTCCATTCGTTAAGAACTACTTAATGTATTGTAATTTTAAGAAACATTATTTTCTAATACACTAAGGGTTTTTTTTTTAATTTGGGTTCTTTCGCTTAAAAAAATAAACTCACTTTCGCTATATTCGCATCAAAGTATTTTAAAGTTTACAATACTTTAAGAAATACAATACGTCAGTCTGAGAGATATCCCTAATGTTTCATTAAATCAGGCTTGAAATTATATTACATATAATAAGTCCATGATTTATAAAAATAATGAGTACTAGCCTAGTACAGGCTCTCTAGTAAACGCTCCCGCAGCGCAGGCGCACGCACGCACACATGAGCCTAACATTATCATATTATCAGTCACTAGTCGAACTACTCGTACGTATTCGAGTATGTTACGCATGTACATAGATACATGATACTGCGCTTAAAAGCACTTAATACTTTGCATTCTAAATCTAGCTGTATTATTACTAAATATCTCAAAAAATGTGTTAACAGTTGATCTTTTAACGAACTAAAGACACCCTCGACGTTACAAGAAAAATATGTTATATTTCATCGGGTTTTCTCATGAAACTTGATTGGTTTATAAATAAATAATAAAAGCAATCAACAGCTAAATAAATTGAAGTAGACGCAGCTTGGGTACATACAGAATTCTTTATCAGAATGAGTATAGAAATTAATATTATTATTTATGTAAAGGTCTGTATTATTTGACTAATACTATTGTAAATTTATAAAACAACGTAATAAAACGAGAATTTTATCTAAATAAGAGGATGGCCTTAAAAATATCTAAAACGGCGATAAACAGGCGTCAATAAACCACGAAGGTTGCAAGTACCAAGACGAGGCGAGCGCGCATCGAAGTACCAGCTAAATGGGTCTTGGCCAGGCAACTTTTTCTTGCGTTTAGACTTAGTGCTAGCTGTCACATGTCATGCTCTCCTAGTTGCCTAGTACTTGCGAGTTGGATTTTCATTTAACTTTGAGTTTGGATAATTTGAAATATGGTTGCTGAACTAAATTTTTGATCTTCATTTGTTTGATGTTTACTTATAGTAAATAAGAAATAAATAACACAGAATTTCTTAAGCCTCAAGGTCAATTACTGAATTTCTATCCCTCATTGCATTTCTATGAATTATGTTTTTAATGCAAACGTTTACTTTAATTAAGTAAATAAGTTTACAGATAATTTGAGGAAATTAAGAAGTAAACTAAAATATCATCATTGCTACATTATTCAACTCCTGAGTTGGCTTAAGTTTTAGGGTATAACTTTTCTAAGCATATGAATACGTATGTAGAGTGATAGTTTAGCAACTGGCTGACTTTACATAATACTAGTTGTAGATAGCCGCATCCTAATTTAGGTTAGTGCTCTTCGAAGAATATGCGTTCCTGGTACTTCTAATTGTGAGCGAGCTAGCTTTTGTTTAGTTTTCACACTAATTATTAACTAACTACATAACTAAACTATGTTTAGTGATATTTTATATGCTTTTATGACTAACATTCTTATTTTGTTTTATAAAAACATAGCATAGTTTTTTACATAATATTGTTATGGCTTCTCTAATCTAAATAATATCTGTTTGTGAACAAGAATGTAATTCGATATCCATTGTAACATTTGCGAAAGTCTATTTTGCAATAAATATGAATACAGCAGGTATTGGAAATTACTTGTACATATAAACTATTTGATTCTTTATCGAACAATTTTCTTTCAATTATATAACGTACAGAATTAATCAAGACTATTTGACACGAAAATTTAACAATCTCAGTGATAACTTGCTGCATGCAATTTCTTATAACAAATATATGGTAATGAATATTCCATAATATTATGTATTCCAATAAAGTAGCAATATAACAAAGAATATAACTAGTCAACTCGCGCCAAAAGGAAATTACTTTTTTTAAAAAAAATAAAATATTTATTTAAAGTACAAAATGTGTTATAAATTGGACAGTCGATGCAAGACTGAAGACTATTATAATCTTATTCTACGAGTATCTAATTTAATTCTTAAAGCTAAGATGCCACGCCAGCATACTGGGAACTATCTTGTTGTTCAAGTAGATATGCTGACGGTGCGTCTGCTATACGGGTGGGCATCTGTAACTTCTCCCCCTTAAGCTCGAAATCATTCGAGGAACTATTTTCTCGATGATTTCGGCTTTTAGCCATGTGAATATAAAGTTTATATAAAATGAATATCAAAATACTTAAAATTAAGAATGCATATAAAATTAAAGTTCCTAAACTAACACTTTTTATGCTCACAACACTTTCACTTTGATTATCACTATTTTCCAATGCGTAATTTAACACTTTCAGGTTAGTAAGATCAAAACCATTGAGCTTTATCGGTTTAATCCTTTTTTGGTCAATTTTCAGGTTTTCAGGGAAATTTATAAGAGGCAGCTTCGAAAAGGTAAGTTTAGTTCCTTTTCGAGTGTGTTTCCGCAGACAGTGGCTTCCAATTTTATAACTACATTCATCTTCAATAGTTAACAGGTAAGTATGTATAAGAGTGTAGTGGCTTATTTCATCAGGGCAAGTTCTTCTAAGGTCGGCAGGTGACTTTGAATAGATAAGCCATTTATTAGTTTGAACGGCTTCTATTTTAATGTCATTAAACTCTATTGGAATCTGTTCACAGGCTACTTCATGAGAGTACCGTAGGAGGTCCAGAATGCAGGTGTCTTCTACCGGAACTAACGTCTGGGACTCGTCACACAGGTAAGTGTCTTCATTAATGCTTCTACATGGTGTAGAGAGTGATTTTGCTTTCGACCCCCTCGTAATAAGGAAAGGATATTTAGGTAATATTATCAAGGTAAGGTTTGTTTCAGGTTGCGTGATAGGAAGGGGCACAATTTTATAATAAAAGTAAGTATCTTTCTCAACTAAAGGTATTTCTAAAACTAAATTAATTTCATAACCTTTACAATATGATTTTAATGTTATAGAATGTTCAATTTTAATTATATTTTCAGGAATAGCTTCAAACATTAATTTATCAGTTCTTTCAATATCTTGTAAAATTGTAAGTAATTCATTAGTCTTAATAATTGATCTATGTAATACGCCCATTTTACTAAAAGCTATAATATTTTCAATCTCATTCAATTTCATATATATAATTTGGAAATTATGCAAGAATAAATTGTATATATGTATAATTTGACTTATGTATATATTAATAGAGTTTTCTTTAACATCCTTACTTACTTTATTTAGCATTGAACTTAATTGATTGAGATTGTTGGTAATGTTAACAGTTGAATTTGTGATAAGACTCATCATTTCAGTGACTAATGTCATTTTCTTTTTCAGAGCATCTTTTTCAGATTTTATGTCGTTTATTAAACTGTCATATTTTATGGCATCATTATAATCCAAATTTCCTGTGATCAATTTAATTAAAGAGCCTAACGCATTGATAAGCCCTCTTTTTTGTCTTTTAATGGGTGTAATTTCTGAAAACTTTTCTAATGTAATATTTAATAAATGATCAACTTGAAGCTTAACATCAGCATATGAAATTAAGGTTGAGTTAATACGTTCGTTTTGATGGCCTACTAACTTATTTAATTCTAGATATTTTTGAATATTTAACTCTAATTCTTCTTTAATAGAATTAATATCTAATATCTTAACTACTATCCACTTATCGTAAGAAATAAGTGCAGTTCCTTCTCTGATGGGAAGGATGCCAGGGTTCTTCTCAATTCTCTCGAGTTGAAGGGCCTGGATCATCACTGCTTGGATCAGAGGCAGTGCGTACCTGTGGGGGACGTCTTATGTCTTTAAGTGGGATTTTTTTGTTCCTATTATTAGTTTCTATTTCAACTACATTTCTCTTAACTTTACTTTTAACTTTACCTTTAGTATAACGAGGTTTATCTTTACTCCTACGATTATTAACGCCTTTAAAGAAAATAGTATCGTCTTCAGTGAGATCGATATTCGTTTCACCAGGGCTGCGCTGTTGTATAGTTTCTTTCCTAGTTTTTATTTTATCGGTAAGATATTGATATAGATAGCGAGTTCTTTTAACATGATCTCTAACTAACATTTGGGTATATTCTTTATCAAAATCGATATGAAATTGGGGGTTACTTTCGGTGTGACCGAACACGACTTCGAATGGGGTTAAGCCGGTAACAGAATGAATCGTTTGATTGTACGCCATGATTGCATACGTCATTACACTCGCGGCATCTGTTAATTTATGTTCATATTTAGCTAATCTATAAATCTCTAGAATTGTACTGTGAAATCGTTCTACCATTCCCATAGAATTCGGATTATTCGGTGTTCCTATGTGTAATTCAATTTTGTATAGAGTCATTAATTCTTTCATTAACTTATTATTAAATTCCGAACCGGGATCTGAACTTATTTTATTAGGAATACCATAGAAAGAGAAATACTTAATGAGAGCTCTAACTATCTCGGGTGTTGACCTGTCGGGAACTTCAAACGCTTGACCTAACTTACTAAAAGCATCGATAATTGTTAAAAAGTATTTACCTTCTATGGAAAATAAATCGATAAATAATTCTTCAAATGGCTTACATTGAGTTTGCGTTAACTGCAATTTGGGTTTGAAAGGTCTACGGTCATATTTCATTTTTTTACAGACATCACACGAATTAATTAAACTTGAAACTGTTTCCTCCATATTAGGCCAATAGTAAGTGCGTTTTAAATGAGATAAAGTTTCTTTAATACCCCTGTGACACGTTTTACCTATATGATACTTATTAATTATTTCTTCCTGTTCCTTTTCGTCAGTTATACTAATCACTCTTTCAGTACACTCATATATTTGTACTGTATCTTTTCTGAATAACGAAATGACTGTTTGTGAAAATGTCTCCCTGTGAGCTTTATCCTCATAATATATAAAGTGCTTAACCTTTGGTCTAATATATTGTTTTAAAAATTCTTTTACTAAATCAATGTTATTTAGAGGTAAATGAACTTCTAATATTTTTTGCTTAGAGTGAGACTTCAGTTTAACGGATAATTCATTTTTATACCAAGTGTACACAATGATTTGATTAGGTTTAGTGTCAATAGCTTCATGGAGTATAGGAATACCATTTGTGTCCATGTCATCCGCCGAATGAATAGTATCGGTGCTAGAATCTATTGTTACAGTTCGCGAAGAAGAACGGGAATCTGTTGTTGAATGATCTATCTCGGTTTCTTGAGCTAAATTTTGATCTTTTTGTCCTAACCGTACAATTTCGTCAGTAATTTCTGTAATATAATCATTAAGATCGTTATTTTCCGAATTCTCTACGTTAACAACCATCGATTCGTTATCTTTATCTTTATCACCGATTGCGTTTAATTTAATACGTGAAAGGGCATCCGCATTAGTATTCTGTTTGCCATTTTTATGAATAACTTTGAAATCATACTCTGCCAATCTAAGTTTATAACGAGTTAGTTTACTATTAGGTTCTTTTAATGAATCTAACCAAGCCAAAGGTCTATGGTCAGTGTATATGGTGAATTTAGTTCCGTATAAGTAAGGACGGAAGTGTTTAACGGCCCACACTATCGCCAATAGTTCTTTTTCGATAGTGCTATAGCGCTTTTCAGTGTCGTTAAGGGTTCGGCTAGCGTAAGCAATAGGTTTATCACTGCCAATGGGTCCTTGAGAAAGTACCGCTCCTAAGGCGTAGTCGGATGCATCGGTAGTTAAAATGAATGGTTTAGTAAAATCGGGATACTGTAATAATGGGGCGTTAACGAGTAATTCCTTACATTTCTCAAACGATCTGACATAATTTTCGTCAATAACTATTTTATTATTTTTCTTTAAACATGCAGTCATTGGTTGAGTGATTTTTGAAAAGTCTTTTATGAATTTCCTATAGTAGCCAATAAGACCGAGAAAACTCTTAATTTCTGTTACGGTTTTTGGTAATGGATAATTTAATATAGTATCTATTTTATCTGTATTTGGCTTAAGGCCTTCAGGAGTTATTGTATGACCAAGATATGTAGTTTCCTTACATAAAAATTCAGATTTATCTAGTTGAACTTTAAGATTAGTTTCTCTAAGTCGGTTAAATACTAATTTTAATTTTTCGATATGCTCTTCAAGGCTAGATGAAAAGATAATTATATCATCAAGGTATACCAGGCAATGAATACCTTGCAATCCGCGTAATATATTGTCCATGGCTCTTTGGAATGTTGCCGGGGCAGTTTTTAACCCAAACGGCATACGAAGGAATTCATAGTGACCGAATTGAGTTGAAAATGCAGTTTTCGGTTGGTCTTCCTTTTCTATCTCAATCTGGTGATACCCGCTCGCTAAATCAAGAACTGAGAAGTAAGTACTTTTCCCTAACTTATCGAATAAATCTGTGATATTTGGGAGTGGATACTTGTCATCTACCGTAATTTCGTTAAGGCGACGATAATCTACTACCATTCTGTATTTTCGTTCACCGCTAGCATCGAGTTTCTTAGGTACTAAGTGTACGGGAGCGCACCACGGTGAGTTAGATTCCTGAATTACGTTGTCATTTAATAATTTACTAATTTGCTTTTTTATTTCGGCTGCTTCAGCTGGAGATTGACGGTAAGGCTTTACATGAATGGGATCTTCATTAACTGTACGGATTTTATGCTTTACTTGGTTAGAAAAGGTAAGTGGTAAATGTTCACTGTAAAAAATATCACGATATTCGAAGCATAAATCATAAATTCTTTTTCGTTCTTCCTCATTCATATGGTTCAAACGTAATTTTGAAAGATTATTCTTTAATATAAGGTCCGTGTTCGAATCATTATTTATTTGCGTATTATTAATTTCAATGTCTTCGCTGTTAAAACTTTGTACTTTTACAGGTTTGGAAAATTTAATTTCGTAAGATTTTTGAGAAATATTTTGAATTATAGTAGTGGCGTAACCTTGATCACACTTTACGATAGCAGAGGGTGTTCTCACACCTTCACCGAAATCTATACTATTTAAAATCGCATTACCATTCATCAAATTAACAGGGATTTTGACTCTTATTTCCGATCGCGGCTCCACACGAATTGTGTGAGGAGGGCTATAAATTATGGGGATTTCCGTATTTTTCGTTTTTAAAATTTGATTTTTCATATCTATGTTAGCTTCTAACTGTTTTAACAAATCGGAGCCAATTAACCCTTCGTAGTTCCTATCTACTTCATATATATAGAACTTGTGATATTCAGTGCTTTTAAAGGTTCGTAGTAAAGGTATGTATAACACTTCATCGTGAAAGCTCTGGGCATGAGTACTTATAACTTCGAACGGTTCGTAGTATTTGAAGTTGGAAAAATACTTGTCTGCAATTGTTGGACTAATAAAGGATCGGGTACTACCAGTGTCAATCATAAATTTAGATTCTATTTCCGGTATCACTATATGGGGAAGTTTTAAAGGACCTTGTTGATTGAGATGTATTATTTCATATTCTCTGTTGTCGAGGCTTTTATTGAAAAATTTTCGTCTTCCTGATTTTCAGAGAAAACTTGGGGTTCGTCATTGGGTTCAGTATTTTCGGGGAAATCGTACATTAATTGCTCTTCATAAAATTGGGGATAATAATTTTCACAATCAGATATATATTCGGGGTAATAATTATAATTTACAGGGTCATTGGTATAAAATAAATTGTTAGAGGTTCGGGGCGCCAAATTTGGTTTAGATTGGGGTGCTGTTCTCATAGAGACATCATTTTCATAGAAATGTGGTGGCCTCTGTTGGTTTTGGGGAATACCGAATTTAAATTGATTTTGGCCAGGTTGTGAAACGGGCTGTTGGCGATTCCCAAAGTTATTTTGGGGTATGCCAAACTTGAACTGATGTTGAGGGTTTCTAAAATTATTTTGGGGAATTCCAAATTTAAATTGTGGCTGATTAAATTGCTGGGTAGGTTTAAAATTATTTTGAGGCACCGGTCGGTAACCAAACTGTTGCTGTTGATTTGGAATACCGAATTTAAAATTAAGATTTTGTGGAGGTCTTTGTGTGTTAAAATTAAAACCTGAATTTGGAGAGTTAAATATTGGCTTTAAGTTTTGGTTATTATTAGGCAATGATATCGAGGGATTCGAACCCTGCGTTAATTTTTGACGATTTTTACTTTTATACTGGTTAATAAAATCTACTTCCTCCATAACTACACTTAATGCCTGTTCTAAATTAGTAGATCCACGTAATCTGACCATTCTTAATAAATCTTCCGGTAAATTAAATAAAAATGTATTGAGGGCCGTATTATCATATATATGTTTTTTCGTTTCCCGCATTTTATTATCGTCTAATAAATTAACTTTAGCAAATAATGAACTTCTTACAGTCTGAATTCTATTACAAAACTCTGAATACGATTCGTTTGACTTTAATTTCAAATTTTCTAGCTCAATTGCTATGCATTGTTCTGACCTTGGGTCACCAAAATGTTGAGTCAATAATGTCTTTAATTCAGACCAGGTATCAATATCCTGCCTTTCACTAATTAAATGAGCAGCTCTACCAATTAATCTACTTGTAACGCTATGGAATATATATGTGTCCTGGGCAACATTTGGTGAATGCGATCGAAATGATTGTATAATATATTCGCTTTTACTTATATAAAGGCTTAAAAGCTTTTCGTCCCCGTCAAATTTCGGTATTATATTCAAAAATTCAGAGGGAATAGTTTTTATTTCTTGCATTGTGAAAGTGTGTAATTATTTTATTACTAACTAATTAAAAGTAATTTTTCAAAAAGCTTTTCAACCTTATTAAATCAAATTAATACACAGAATTATTTTAAAATACACCTTATACTAAAAATCAAATTTTTGATGTTGAAAAATTCGATTAAACTTAATTCTAACACAGCCAATGGAAATAGGACAAGGATAAAATAATGCGAAGAGGTCTACTCACAATAAAATAACCATTATCCCTTCCAATTATAGCCGCACTTTTTTATAACACACTCGTAATTTCTTTATCACTTTTTGGCACTTGACGAATTTATTTTGTTCACTGATACCCGTAAATACGTTGAAACGCACACGTAACCCGACACTCAGACCGATTTTTGGCCTTCAGAGGCGTAGGATCACGACGGGTATCCTGTCCTCAGCGCCAGTCAACTCGCGCCAAAAGGAAATTACTTTTTTTAAAAAAAATAAAATATTTATTTAAAGTACAAAATGTGTTATAAATTGGACAGTCGATGCAAGACTGAAGACTATTATAATCTTATTCTACGAGTATCTAATTTAATTCTTAAAGCTAAGATGCCACGCCAGCATACTGGGAACTATCTTGTTGTTCAAGTAGATATGCTGACGGTGCGTCTGCTATACGGGTGGGCATCTGTAACTAACTTTTGTGATTATATAATAAAGCGACGAAAATTCACATCTGCTTCTTAAAAAAATTCAAGATTATTTTTGTTCTACATCGAAAGTCTGGTTTTCAATTATTTTCCCATAGTTGGTAGCTAATATTGTGGTATTATGTCATTTAGGTATATAAAAAACTACACCTTTGTCTGCAATACAATGTATTTTGCATTTGAACCTTATGTCATAATAAAGTTAATTTTATAACAAAATCTGCTAGTATTGTAATATTAGCAAGTTGGGCCATGATAATTGTAAGAAGCAACGTTACAGTTTCGTTGCGTATCGTTATTCGTTACGCAACGACTCGCGTTAAACCGGATCACGTTTGCTTTCTTGCGGTAAATGGCATACTGTGTCCTTTATTTTTACTGTGTGAAAGTTATGTCAATTATTATTAATACTTATCGTTTAATGATTAAAAAGTAAAAGCTTTCGATTCCTGTGGCATTTAAATGGATTTGTATGGAGGGAAATAAAATATACAAAAGGTTTTCTAACTGTTCCGAATCAAACGTGATTTGCCAAGTTCCACGCATATTAGATTGTTAAACTTGTAACAAGTGTAACAGATGTTTAATAGAGAAAAAATGAGAACCCAAGTGAGATAACATATATCTAAGCTGTTGTAAATTTAAGCATAGCCGAAATTGTATTTGGAAGAATTAAAAAAAAATCAGTCTACTGTCCTATCTAATTGTTATTGATATAAAAGGAGACTGATGAATATTACAATGTTTTCTTAATTTTTATGTTAAAGTAGCACAAAGTATATGATCGATAGATTTAACAAGGACCCAATAAGAAAAAAAGAGAGGAAATAGAATAGATATTTTTAAATGGAGCGGTAGGTTAGTACGTAACTCTTGCACAGTTACATAGAATAGCTGACATGTCAATGACCAGTTAACAGATAATACACTTACGTTAATACGATTATAGTTGCAGCAATGTTTTATTTTGAAAAAAATCTTTTTGTCTGTGCGACCATTGTTCGATTTTTGAAGTAGGACATGCTTTATATATATTGTGAGAATATGAAAATGCTATGATCAAAATTGAAATTACACATTTCATTCTTCTATACAAATAAAGAAATGCATGTTTTTGCAGGAGAATATATGTACTTAATTATTTACGAAAATAGTAATAGTATTTCCTTAACAAAACGTTACAGCTTTCTTTTCAATTATAATGAGAGGCTATTTCAATTTGTAATCATTATTCGTATAATATCGTGTTTGCAGCAAGTCATATCAAAAATACCAAGTGTGAAAAGCCTGTATTACGCAAGCACGAAAGATGGAGTTACCGAATATTAATTGGCGACTTTCTTTCTTACGTAATAAAATAAGAAACAATTATGTATAAATAATATACCGGAAACAAACTTTCTATATGAGAATTTTATATGATTTCGCCCACGCTATCTCGTTGTACTAAAATATTATAGTTAAGTGAAGTTGTTTCGATTTTAAGATAGTATATATAATACATATATTGTTTAATTCATCTAGACGGTGATACATGGAACTATTCTATATAAATTATAAGAAATGCATCATTTGTATTCAAAGACAAAATTCTCTTTTGGTTCTCAAATCAAAACGGAACGTTTTTAAAATGGATGAATACTTTCAGACAGTGCCGGAAAGGGAATAAGTCATGAGGTTTGAAAATGGAATTCAAGGCGGCTTCGTTTAGTGAAATGTCAAAGCATTTCGCTTCGATTTAAATATGGAATAACTTTTCTGTGGAAATTATGACATGATTCTGGCAACATCTTTTATGGCATCTCCTCGCTAAATTACTCGGATCTATTCTTTGCATGAAATTTAAAAATGGAATGTAAGTTGTCTTTAATTGAATTTATGCCATTAATTTTATGTTATCTACGTTTAATGAAATTTTAAATACACTTACCAACAGTAAAGTTGATTAAGTAATTATGTCTTTCAATCCAATAAATAATAAATACCATATGACTGGTATGGATGGTAATTCGACGTCAAGTTCTGCAAGGAAATAGTCAAATTTCGAAGTCGAGGACATCAAATTGCCGAGGTCAGAAGGTCGATTAAGATAGGAAAGATATAAGATTCAGAAAGCCGAGTCAATTCAGAGTCAGAGAATTGTGTGAAATCCAATTAGAGAAGAGTCAGTTTGACAAATAAAGATCGTCACGTGCAGTCGACGTCGAATCGATATTTAATATGAAATTACCTTTAATGCTCCCACCTGAAGTGTGCGGCTGCTGGCTCTGCTGGACATTGCTCTGGGCTTCCAGCTTGGTGCTGACCGAATTCCACATATCAAACATGTTCAACATACTGGGCCCACCGGACCAACTCACGATCACAATTTATCCATTACACTCAGAACCGCTCATCCATTTTTATACACTGAAATGAATCTAGTCTCAAAATCGTTCGTCCGCTATAAAACTTAAGGCTACGCACTGATCCCCGGTTTTAGATTTGTAATTATTGCGTTTATCACTATATTTATAAATACATTTCTATATAAACTTTCTCAAATTCTCAACTAATGTAAATACTATAATTTGTTTAAATTTTACTACGTTATTCGGATTTAAATATCAGTCTAAAATTTTCGTTTTATAAGGTTTTTGCTCGGGAAGATAACGTGTAACTATTTATTGGATTAACTATTTCTGTTGTGATTATTATATTAAATATTGAGTATAAATTCATCGGAATTAGCGGAATAAATGTGTAATATTGTCTAGGTGCGGTTTGTGGTTTATTTTATTTTTGTTTATTTTAATCGCGATCCGTTTTTTCTTCTTCATAGTTCGTTTGATCGTTCTGGTTTTGAGGATGCCACCGAGTTAGATAGCGTCACACTGAGAGCACATAGTATCGATTTTTTTTTTAAATTTAGTGTTGGATTTTTTCAGAGGCGTTCTCACATGCACTGAATGCAACCGCGATGCATTTCAGTTTGAGTGGGGGGTGGGGGGAAGCGCGCACTGCGCAGGCCCGCCATCGATCCCCGTGCTTCGTGGTATGAACTAAACGGCACTTTTCTTTCTCGCTGTATGGAGCTGCAGTATACATATAGCTATGAGCGTCGTTCTATTATGTCATTCACTTTGATGTTCCCTAGGTACTTTAGTTGCTATGCTGTATCTAACTAGGTGTTTTGTCAGGCACTTCCATTGTTTGATTATTGAATATTGTATCTGCGTTCAATTCTTCTAAGATTGGATTAAAAGGCATTGTTTTAGTTTATTTTCTTATATTTTTAGTGAGACTATACTTAGACTTTCGTAAGAGATATTTAATAATATTTGTGCGTATATATTTATATGTTATTATTGTATATTCTTTTATTAACACAATGCCAAATTAATGACGATGAACTCCCTGAAGATATTAATTCACTAGATTTTGTTAAGTGAACTGTAGCCTTACTGTTCCGAAAATGTGTCAAAGGTTATGCTACCCTTAAGGACATGAAATATTACACGCTTGTAACAGGGATGTTTTAATTACTAGAACTGGCGCTGGTCTCAATGAAAGCTTTTTTCACTCTGTTGCCTATAATGAGCGCGCTTTTTTAACTTACCATATAGAAGATATTTTTAATCCATTTTCTTTAGTCGATATTATTAATTACAAATTGAATTTCAACTGTTGTACTGAAGTACGGCCAAGTCGAGCAAGGCAAGTTCCATATTCGCCATACTGGCCATTTCCAAGCCCATGTAACTACTAAATATCTTAGAAACTACAGTATGTAGGCACTTATATACAGCCAATATATTTTTATATGAAGGATCTTTTTATAACATAAGGCATAGTTCCTTAATTTTGCCACAGATTGGTACACGATTCTGAACTAGTACCATTTCAGTTCCAATAACACTAAATAGCTCTTAAGCAAGCTCTTAGCAACTTGGAAAATCGAAAACCTACAGATAATCTGCAAATTTGTATGTATAATACCATAAAATGAATCTGAATGTGTTAAATATAAATATCGACAACAGCTATACATACCGATGTCGCTAATTCGATTTGTGAATGTAATTTTGTTGCATTTATATACCCGGCGTCCCGAATGTCATATAAAGAATTTAAAAAAATTAAGAATCCACTCTAAATTTTACAACGACTATTAGTAATATCAAATAACATAATTAATTTAAAATATAAGCCTATTAATATTATATTATCCCAAAGTATTCTTCACAGATTTGGGTTAAATTAAAGGATGCGCATACTTCTTATTAATATACTGCGTTAGTCACTCTTTTTCATTAAGATATAAAAAAACTCTTTAATGATGTAACTAGTCAACCTGCAAGGTATAAATTATAAACTGGCAGTCGGATGGCTGTTATCGAATCTACGATATATCTGTCTATGCCGAATGAACTGTCTTGGTGTGGATTCGATCATAGATCATCTTTTAACAAAATAGAACTGCGATGTGAGAGTTCTGCATTTTTAAGTGTAATATGTTGAGATAAAAAATAAAATATTTTGAAAATATAATAATATAGGGTTCTATTTATAAATTTCTGATTAATTGAAAAGGTTTTGATTAACATTAAAATAAAGGGAAAATTTTATTTCTTCTAAACATTTAAGTTTTTTAAGTTAGTTTGTGTATATAAGAAATAAAAGTAAAAACGTAAATATATCGTGTTTTTTTTTTTTAATTTTATCATATTACTAATGCTGGATACAAGAATAACCATGAAATAATTTCGTAATGATGCAATGCAGCTACAATTTTGCCCAAGAAAAACTAAAGTCGATTAGTGTGTTAGTGCCGTTGTTAGTTATAGTGACAACCGCGTGAAAGAGTGTCGTAAACATTAATAGGTGACCGGGTGGACTTCATATTGATATCAAGAGAAGCCGGGTGCGCCGCTATATCTATAAATAGTTTGACAAATCAGCATTCTGCAGTGCGTGCGAGCGCTGCATTACGCAATGTTACGTTCGCTCACTCACACACTCAAACGTTTTGGTGGTTTCGGTACAAGCCACACGATGTAGCGAGAGCGGTTTAACAGTTAAACATATGAAACTGAAAGTGAGAGCGAATCAAAACTTTCAAGCAATAAACATAAAGCACCGATTTGAATGAAGGGTAGGTACACCAAGGTATGACTGCAAATTCCAATTCGGATATACTAAGCTTAATCAATTAAACTATATGTATGTGTCAAATCATCTAGATTTTGTATCGTAACAATAGTATTAGCAGGCTCAAAGTGAATATCAATTCATTGTAATATAAAAACTTATTAACATCGCTATAATACTGCATTTAAAAAAGGATAATATGCACATTAAAAAATTCTTAAAACAAAGGCTTTTAGGTTGGAATGGCGATTGTGCCTTGCGCCGGCGTCACCAGTGAAAGTTGCTACAGCCAAAAATCTTGTGTGAAAGTTGGAGAGAGCCTTTTTGATCGATGCCATAATTATTATTACACATTATAAGAGATATGCTAAAAGCAAAAGGCGGATACGAGGCTTTTGGTTATTGACGCCGATTGACGTTTGCTTTTTTGGTTTCTCTTTTTTTCATTGTTCGATCTGATGTTGTTTAGTTATCATATATAAATCAGCCAAGAAGTATTGATAGAATAAATAATATTCAGCTTTTATAAAACACGTCACTTCTATGGTTTTTTTCACAAATTTTTAAAATCGGTTTTCGTATGAAGTATAATGTACTTTCAGAAACATATTATTTATTATTAAGTTTCGAAATTGTGAAGGTTGTTTAATACTTTTAAGTTTAAATTGAATAAATACGGCGATACAGTTTAGTAATTTTAATTATTTGGAAATGGTCGTGACGTTTCATAAAACAATATTGAGCATATATTCATAAATTAGTAACATTTTTCTTAGTGCAAAAGCCTACATGAAAAAATTATCAGAAAAACTTGGCACTTTTTCCTTTTCATTTCATAACAATACATCCTTTTCGTTAAAATTATTAAAATTAGTGAAATAATAATATCTGCCTCTGTTAAATAGAAACAACAGAAGTAACAGTAAAAGAGAAACTATTTTTTTGCGATGAAATCTTTAAGCTTTCACCAGTCAAAGCTGTTTGCAAAATAAATAAATTAGGATAACTTATCATAATAGTAATCCTTGCTTTTTATAGTCAATAGTATTGAGTTAGATTATCAATTAAAATGTAGGATTTTGTAATTAGCCTATTTTATTTTTAGTTCTTAAGTGAATATCTACATTTTAACAGTAATATTTCCCTATTTATTGGAAAAAAATTAAGGTTACTGTTTTATAAATACAAATTTAAATTTATCATCATGGTAATAACTTAGGTAACAGAACAAAATCTCTTCAACCTTAACCTAATATAAGAGAAAATAAAAAAAATACAAAAACATGGTAAAAAACGCCCTTCGTCGCCGAAAGAGAAAAATTATTTCCCAATAATTTCCCAACATCGGACCTCTCTTATGAACAGAAGGTCGCCACTAACGCCATCCCGCTCCCACACTATGCAATACATCTCATGCAACACGGGACCTTGATAAATTGCAAGTTTCGTGATAGATAAAATAATTAATATACGGGTAATTACTATTCCAGCTTCAAAAATCCAGTGAACGCAGCCTTAAGTGAATGCTAAATAGTAGCAGCGCATAAATTTTGTAACATAAAATTTATTTTTATTATACTCGTTAAATATTACCATAAACTAAAGTTACGAAACCCTTAACGGACGAACAATCTTAATAAGTACTATTACTTACATCCAACGCAATGCATTTGGTACAATCCGTTCGGAACACACTAAGTCGAAAATCACTGTCCACTTGCAAAAAAAATTAAAAAGTTACGACACAATTGTCAAAGTTGTCAATTTCGGGTACCAAATTTGAAATTCGGCGCGGGGCGGCCGCGCGCGCGCGTTCTGCAGCTCAAACTGAATTTTGTAAGCGCAGGCGAATGGTCGACAGTCATACAAAGCAGGACTGTGAAGGTACTGGCCACAATAATTTGAAGAGTTCTAGCAATGAAATACGATATATAGGATAGAACGGTTACTTTTACTTTTAATTTTTATAAAGCCAAGCAGGTGTTAATTATTTGACACCTACATCAATCATTGTCAACCTAAAACTGTTAGAGACAAATTAACTTTTAAATACCGCCTAATTAGTACTGAATATAAATATTTAACCGAATATTAGATTATTAAAACGCATTCAATGTTTGGATTTACCACAGTATTTTTACTAAATAAACTATAGAGTTTGGAACTTTATAAAACAGCAATTGGATTTTCATTACACATACTAAAGTCAAAGATACATAAATCATACTTAATCAAGTCTGAGTTAGAACTTTGAGTTCATGAACAAATCGAATACATTACGTAAAAAATACGATAATTCTGGAAATAGATTGTTCCTCACCAACTTTCTGCCTTTCAAAATCAATATAGTTCTAAAAAAAACTTGGTCCCCCTCATATTTTTCGCAAATTTAAACCCTTTGTGCATCCCCAAATGACAGGACATGTAAACTCCATTGAGCAGGAACCGGGTTGACTGGTCAGCAGAGGGTAAGGGTCATTTTGAAAGAAAACTCTTAAAACATCGAAACCAGATTACAATAAAGCTTTCGGAATTGTATCTCATTTCGTATTCTTTGTATACAGGATAAACTAGCATCTGCTTAAGTATGGAAAAAGAATATTATATCCTTAAATAAGAGCACAACTATTATGTTTAGCAATGGCTAATTGCATTGATTGGAGTTGCCAAGTTTTGGGCACACCATAAGCAAAGTTTGCATGCAATGAATAGCCGGAAGTCGAATAAGCTGTCAAGTAATCCCCCAGCAGACTTTGATGGTTGATAAACTAAGTGTTTAATTTTAAAACTATATCTATTTATAGTTATTATAGTCGTGGTAATTAAACTTATAAAGTTTTAAAGTTATAATTAAATCACCATTACGATTTTAAGGTTGAATTCAATGTCTGTTATGTCTTTTTAGCTGTGAAGCAACAACTCTAAAGTACTAGACAATAATAAGATCTCTAAATTAAAAGTAAGACAGTAAACATACAGTGCCCTAATTTTGAACGATAACATATCATAATATCAGAGATAATAAATCAGTAGTGTCAACGAACGATAAACTGTAAAATGAAATAAAAACTGTAATCTATTGGCATATATCCCGCTTTATTAAGATATGAACAAAGAGCCTTCTATCATAGTCATTTTTGACTGAAATATACATAATGTATTTAATTGGCGATAAACGGCGTAATATTAATATGTTATGTAAATATTACACAAAAGATTAACTTGGAATTGGAAGTCGTAATAGTAGCGGCAGATTGATTAATAATTGAGAAGGGTATTTTACGGATTGATGAATAAGTTGAGAAAAGAATACTTATAATTTTAACGTAGATCTCATAACTTAACGTAGCTATCTAACAAGGGCACGTCAAGGATAAAACGCTATATTCCAATTGTATAGCACAATTGTTTGCTCCTCTGTCGCCTTTCAATACTTTAGTATACAAAATCAAAATTTTATAATTGTTTAATCACGTCTCATACCGGTAGCACACTTGGCATAGATGAGCCCTTTATAATCAATTGCCTTTGCCTATGCCTTACGTATTGAACGCATTGTATAAAATTCTGAATTGTGACCTAGGGCAAATTCCCAATGCAATCGCTTAAGGAAAACCAATTAATAAGTAATACTATAGAAATGCATATTTTTATGTGGTTTTAGTATTAATGTTTTCGCTCTTAAACTTGGCAGAGAGATGGCGTATGCTGCCAAGAAAACTTATGATTCGTTTTGGAAAATGTCAGGCCGTTATAAAAACTTTAATATACTCTTTTTTATGTTCATTATAGTTATAATTTTTCATATAGGCGTCGGGTTCAAATAACATTGTTCAAAAGTGAATAAATGACACCTTGTATTGGATACCAATATAAAAAGTAAAGATTGTTTTTTTTTGGGAAATGATATTTACATATTTTAATAGTAAATTCTAATCTTAAACTTTACATTTATGAGATCTTAATAGTCTACCTCATTTTGGCCAATATTTAATCATAAACGATTAACATTGTTGTAAGTAAAGCTGATTATAAAACAGATTTATTGTAATTTTAAATATTAAAAAAAATCAATTTTCAAAAAATTTACATACTTGACATAAAACATTCAAAGAATAAAACTAATTCATTAATATAGCGTAATGACTACAGTTTTTGCTGACAATTTTGTTGCAACCAATAGCAATATATTTTGCATATATGATGAAATTCTGTAAAATCAATATAGTCAGTGTATCTTAGTTTCAAATTTCATTAAATAAGTGTTAAATCGTATATTTGTATTAAAAATAACATCCTTAAGTTATTATGGTTCTGTACTTATTTAAATAATATTTCTACAGTTTATCTCTCAAATATTATATCTGCTATAGGTACTTATCAGGAATTCGCTTGGCGGATTAGTTCCAGTTTAGGTCGCATAAATCCTATAAAACTGGGTATCTAAAAAACATCGATTTACGTGCAGAGAGCTTTACCTTATCATAAAAATCACACACGTAGCACATTCGTAGTATCAAGATGCTACGTCACTGCTACGCTCCGATAATTGTCTACAGTTTTTATACATTGTTATTTTTATAGGATGGTACAGATAGATTAAAAATAGAAATGAAAATTTCGGAGTAAATTATATATGTCTATTAAACGCATCTTTGGCTATTCGATAATGGCTTTCGAATGGTGATAGCTATTAAAACTAAGTTCACGCTCACAAATAAAGAGAAATTTACCATAAGTTCAGAATTAATGAGACATTATTTTTACAGTTTTTAAAGGCAATACTTCGCAATAAAAGCCTTTGTTTGATGATAATAAATTCATTATATTCTTTACTTATTTAGTAGTGAGGGTTTTATGCATTGCGAGTGATCTCTTAACAAAATTATAAGCTGCAAAAAAAGAAATTGGATATTGCAACATGTTGCCAAGGAAATTAAGTTTTATTTTTTGATTATACAAACGAACTTACCTGTATAAAGACAAACTGGAATTTACATCACTTACCTGAAAGATAATAAAATAATGCAAATAAACACACATTTTATGTATTTAAAATCGTTATTAAAGTTTATTTTTACGCTAACTACTATGATAATATAGAGTGAAAATTACGAAATTCCAAAAAAAATATTTTCATGGTACATTAATTTCTACTGAACGTGTAACTTTGTATTTTCAACATTAATTAATAAGTGGTCTATAAATTAAAGATACCATAAAATAACTCTATTATGTAAAATAATATCTGCTAAGGTATGACGAAGAAGTAATATTGGTTAAACAGCTCTTTATGTGTATAGATGTATGCGCCGCGAATCAATTAATGTAAGTGCTAAAAACAGGTTTCGAAGACCTAACTGCAGCATCCCGGATCTAACCACACATTAAAGTACATGACTTCGCATCAGCTGACCTAAAACTGTGTCACTAATAGCGGCCCGAAACAGTACATTAAAAATGTTATCGCTACTGCATAGCAGATGGCGCTAATTGCAAATAATTCTTAGTGCTTTCTAATATGGGTCAATGATAAGAGTACTCTACATATCAGTAACTTGTGTTTATCGGTAATGATACATATTATACAATGGCATAATCATAAGTATTCATTAATATACAATAGTCATTAGCACAATTAAACTACGAAATTAAAATATACATGCAGCATACAGTATTAGGTATATCTATACACTTACGCCCGTGAATAAAATATTTTAATTTATGTTTGATAAATATTGCGAATTTAAAGAATAGTATAATTATTAAGGTAGAATTACATCGTGGATACTGGATCACATTTCCAGTGATCAGAAATTCTTAATTTAATAATATAAAGAACATTCACTTGTACGATTAAAGTTGATGTTGCATTAGAGTTTTGTGTAACTTCTCACCAACAGATGGCGCTAACTAATAAATTTTATAAAATAGGTGGCATAGGGGCACGTAGCTCACCTGATCTTAAGTAATACCACCCCCTATGGACACTCTAAATACGGGAGGGCTCGCTAGTGTGTTGCCGACCTTTAAGATCAAGATACGAGCTTTTGCAGCAGTTGCAGAACGGCGGATATAGAGCTGCTATGGGTATGCTATGGCTGCTATGGTATGCTATGGGCATTTCATATTATGCCTTAATGTCCGATAATGGAATTCAGCTAAAGGTATCATTTATGTTAAATGCCATGTTAAATTCGATAGAATTATAAATTTAAGGGTTTTATTTGTGAAAAATAAAAAAAGAATATTCTTTCGGGTACAAACATAGTAACGTGTACGGTAAGTTATCTTTTAATTAGGATCTGCATATCAACCTTACCTAACGAATAGGGTACTGTTGGTAACTAGCAAGTTGTAAAATAAGCAATCGGTTTTCAATATTCAATAAACTATTGTTATTTTAGTAAAAAACACCCGGCGACCTTCCAACTTTACTCTCTAGTCGCTGTCAGCTTCTCCAGCGTCAAAATAAACATTTAGTATTGATCCAATATTTCAAGCTAAACTAGGTTAGCTATAAATACAAACTTATCCCTAGACGTATAATGAACTACCTGTACCCTACCTCGTAGAAAATTTATTTAAAATACTTCTCTGCCGCATTGTTACCATGCCATTTATAAAAAAGTGCGTCACAGTTATTTTAAAGAAAAACGTAAGAATCATAAAATAAATCAACATATCTTCGACCTAAAACTGTGCAATTAATAAAGCAAGTTTATTAAAATCTATTGTATTGGAGGTATGTTTTGTTATTAAGCGGGCAGAATTCATGTTGGCGCTTATTTGAAGGTCTTCCTTTGGCACATTTGATTATATTTGGGCTATATAGATGACAACGATCCGAAGAAGTAACCGGCTGCGTCATAAAAAGTATTGATACAATGTAATATAATTTTTTTAAACCACATAGTATAAAAAGTTACCCATTAGTTCTGCCGTACTTTAAGGGACTATTCTAAGCCTTCCAAGGAAATCCAAAGGTCCCGTCTTTGACTAGCATGTATATTGTTGCCCGAGTTTACTAAACTTCATTAACGCGGCAATTTTAATTTGATAGCCAGGAAAATAATAGTACAGGTATGATTAAACCACTGACTTTACAAAATACACGAGTAAATTTGGGTAAAATGTAAAATTTTTATGAAATACATCTTATATTTTTGTTTATTTTAAATTAATTTTTAATCGCCGAAAAAAAGGGAACAATAAATTTAATTTCATTAGGAAATGTATGCTTGAAAGCTTAAACAGTTAGGCAGACGTTTCTATTACATACCGGTATTACGGTATAATTGAATACAACCTACGTGCAACCTCTTTGAGGTTATAATTTGTAGTGCGCATAAAATTGCATTCGAGCGAATTGGTTTTGTTTTCTGCGATTAAATATGTAATAAGTCTATTACAAACTAATAGATATTTAACTACAATTTAAACCACATCATGAATAATATGTCTGTTTTAAATACAAAAGGGTATTTTATTTGTAGTGTAGGTACTCAATCTGTATGAATTGTGTAAAAGTAGATACTTTTCGACATAACAGCTAATCTATCTTAACCTCCATTTTGGTTCTGAGGTAGTAAAATCACTGTAACATCCTTAATCGTATTGCATTCCACAGAATAAAACACTTCATATAGCAACTGAATTCACACTAACAACGAAGTTGTATTCTTTTTAACAACGAAATTTGTATTTTTTTTAATTTAGCCCATATTATGTGTTCATTAATTAGTAATTTTAGAGTTTGACGTAATAATGAGTACAATATTGATGTTTTATAAGTCTGTATTTAAAATACAGTCAATGTAAACGTTAATTGATGATTGATTTACCTGATGCAGTGGTTGTGGCGGCAGTGGTTATCGACATGCTGGTCGACGCGTTCTCATTAGATGAAGCCGTCATCTCTACTATCCTATCCACAGCTATCCTGTTCCCGGGCAAAACTCCCGAACTCTCTGCTGGCTGATTCTCCTCCTCTACATCTTGCTTTGGACTTAACGTCTGGCTCAAATCATTTGCAACAATCACGTTCACTGTAGTTAAGGATTCCATATCAGTCTCTCCTTGTACGTGTGAATTGTCGATGTAAACAGCCGCTGATCGCGCTCCCAGCGTCTCCATGACACTCTCGGCCAAAGAGCGAGTCGATAGCTCGTCCATATCGATGTCCTGTTTGATGTCAATAATGATCTGATGCCGCTTCCCGCTACCCGAAGGCGTCTGTACCTGGTGTACACTAACCTGAGCGTCAGCGCTGGGCTGGGTGACATGGTGCTGTATTACATGCGTCAGTTGCCCCTCCAAGTTATTCCCCGCCATCGCATTCAGTCTTTTAGATACTAAATTACACAGATACACTAATGAACACAGTTATCACGTCCTTGGCGGCTGCAGTACGCGCAGTTGCAACGTAACTAGGTCAGGGGTCAATAGCCTTATTTTGGATAATTTTGTGCGTGGCTTGGTATTGGCAGTGTTTGTTTCTTGAGGCACTATGTGTCACATTAGCGCTGTAAGCGCGTTTGTTTTGTTCTAGGGACACATTGACACAGTGTCCTATATTTGGGATCGAGACCGCGGACGCGGCGGCCGCTCGCTCTTAGCCACTGTGAGGCCTACGAGCCGTAGCGCTACGACGCGCAGCCTTCTACACACGTGCAACACTTCCGTGTATTGATCTCGCGATATTTGGCAGGTGTTGTGCACTTTGGTGAATTTTTAAGTAATCTGATGCGCATAACCTCAATTTGTCTTAAGTTTGTGATACTTATTGAAATGCTACGTATAGTTTTATTATGAACAGTTGAGTTAAAGTTATAGTGGCCTTTAATTTGTCCTTATTTGTTTAGAATAAAACAAACGATATAAAACGAGATACACACATAATATAAATTTTATGTAACTTGAACATAATTTTATATAAAAAATCTTAGCACGAACTCACAAAATTCCATCATCAGTATTTGTAATTTCAGTAAAACAATATGCGGAAATAATTTAAAGGCAACGATATCTCGTATAAATATCTTCAGACGTATTTTCACAAGCCGGCCTCACCTACTCCCGTAGCATTTCGTGGACACGTGCCTACGCATGCGCGACGTCACCTCTTCCCTCTCTGTCTCCCTCAATTAGTGCATCTCTTTCAAACGGCTTCGATCGTTCGGCAATGACGAAAAAGCATATAATCAAATTTATGTAGGGTCCTAGTATTATCTAAGTACCGAGCACAAAAAAACTGGCCTTGATCTACTTTTAAAATTCGAGTATGTTTCAATTAATGAGTTCTAGGCATTCTGAACAATTGTTACAGGTTTTATTATTCGACGAGAAATCGAATTTCGTTGTATGAATAACGTCATCAGACAGAAGCACCAATACAGATATTTAAATCTCATTTATGATAAAATGTTTCAGAACGGGAACAAAACGCCGAATAAATTATGTAGAAGCATTTCAACCTATGAATATAAGCAACATAAGGATGATACTATCAAGGTAATAGTCAACAAACCTACTTGTAAAACAAGTATAATTGTAATGCGTAACTTTTCTGCTAACGCTCCGTCCCTTTCATTACGTAACTATGATCTAACTCCCTAAAATCCAAACAAGGAAGACCAGTTGTAAACATTGTGTTCTACCTGAGTTCGTCATACTTAATATTTTATTTTTGACTAATTGTTTTCTTTGGATAACACCCACCTACGTATAAATAAAAACCACATACATATTAAGTTTATATGATTTCACGCATATGTCAAAGGGCTGAACAAATTTTGATTGCATTATATATTTGGTAAAAACTTGGTATATGCCGGAAAAATCCTAGTGCAGACTAATTCTGTTATCAAATAAAGAAAATTATATGCCTTTATTATGTACTATCATTAAATATAGTACAATAAGTTAATTTTACGCGTTTATTTTATTTTAAGACTGATGAGAACTTTCAATACGTTAAAGCTTAGTAAGTTTACTATAAACAGAATTTGAACCAAATTAAGCTCACTTGGTTCTTATGTTAATATCACTTGATTCTTATGTTTTACTAAGTAGAGTAGATATGTATAGTTAATAAATTCACTATACGTATGTATCTAAATAAAACTATACAATCAAATATAATGGATCCTAATAACAGCCTTAAAATACATTTATACAATGACAAATCAACTTCATTTAGCGTAATTTAATTCAAATCCATCTTTCAAACATTGTCGTGACAAATTAAGGATGAGATGTCACGAACACAAGTTACTATTCCAAAAATTCTCGTTAAGCACAAGAAATATTAAATACATACGTCTCAATCTACTATCTGCAGCTCTTGGTACGTACGTACTCAGCGCATGGTACGTACAAAACTATTTAATTTTTATATTCTTAACTAGTACTACGTGGTTCACGTTAGATAATATTCAGATAAGCTCAACGAATTATTGTATACTGATCTTTCTTAGCGTTTATTGAGCATTCTAAAATAGATTTAAATCTTACGCCCTTGCTTGCCTACAAGTTCATAGTGGTAAGTTTTTAATTTGAAAACATTACATATCCTCATTATTCATCGTTAAAATGATGTATTTCTTTAAAACCTGGAGTATCTTATGTTAAATAAATTATATAACAATACTTTCATAAGTTATTGTTTAAATAGAAATTTCACCGTTGCTGAATAGGTGTAGAAATGAATGGAAAGATAATGGGTAACCCACAATCAAAACCATATCAAAGTGTCAATTATTCGTTTTAAAGTGTAGAGGGGGGATTACAAATCGCCCTTTTAGGGGCTCGAATTTCAGCTACAAATATTGCTAGGGTTGTTTCGGCTCTTATGAAAATCGATACGATCTGAAAATAAGACTTTCATCGTAAAATAAAACTATATACAAACTATCGAAGCTAATATTCCAATTACTTCTGTGTATTTTTAATGTAGTCTATTATTATTAAATACATTTTACAAATTACAAACACTATGTCACAATTTTTTTTTTATTACTGCGAAAGAATTTGAAGTTCACGTTTCTGAATAAACTCTATGTTTTGTATGTTTGGCCAACCCTATTTCCGAAGGGATCAAATTATATAGAATCGGAAGGCTGTGACGCAGGGGGGAAAGAGACAAAGAGGAGCTATAATGAAATCGTGTTACTATGCGCCCGTATGTGCCGCACTATTTTTGAGATACAACATATATTGAGAGCTTTTTCCTGAATTTTGACTATATTTAACATTTTACTTAATGTACGCGAACGGTAAAATATAATATCACTATAATTAATATATAAATGTGAAGGAAAAGGCTTTATTTCAGTATGACAACAAAATAAACTTTGAAGAATGTTTTCTTTATGCAATCCAGATTATTATAATCTGCATAAAATCTGGAATTATTCATGAATGAAGATAAATAATCACATATTCGGATTTAAAACGGGGACTAAATTAATCAAAAGTTACCTTACCTTACCTTGTTACCTTAGTTACTGTACCCAATGAATTCCAAAATAGTCGCAGTTAAATAATTAAATAGTGAATTAATTTCATATGAACGTATTGGGTTTCCACTTATGATAAATCGACTAATTGAGTGTCTATATTGATTGCAATGTTTATAAGCATATGTTAATGTACATTACAAAGTTAAGTTACAAATACTTTTCATATTTTAATATCTTACAAATGCATCAAAATATTGTTCTCAGTAAAAAAATAGTTTCAATGTCACATATAGAGCAAGACTAGGCCAGAGCTTTTCTTTTCACTTAGTACATGTGAGACAGACAGACACTATATGTATATAGAGTCTATGCTATGCGGCATTACACAAGGTCGTTTCAAGTAGCTTTGTAGGGCGGTTTTTGTACGAAAATGTATGCCGACTTTTAAAGGGACACTTTTGAGTACTTTCGATTCAACTTAGAGATTGTAAAGTAGCAAGTTCTTAACTTCAACTTTCACATACAGTTAGTAAAGTAATAACATACATTTCAGATGAAGCCATTTTAAGATTAACTTTTGATTAGCTTTTCATTCACTAAAAACACAATATTTTCTATTTAAAAATCACAAAGGCAACTTTATTTTATTCAATACTCGTAGTTTAAAAATTGAAATTATTTTTATTAGTATCTAACAACTGCAATTGCAAATATCTAACAGAATTCGAATCAACAGTTTCATGGACCAAATCAAATTATAAAAAGCGTTATGCAAAAACGTTACTTGAATTAAATCGATGAACGCTAATAAAATCCAGACACGCATCAAGCAAAACGTGACAGCACCATCTATTATCCGATAGCGGTACTAAATTGCAAATTTAAAAGTAAAACCACTCGAGTCACGTGTCGGTAACGGGAGATCGCCGAAATTTGAGTTCAATGAACTCTCGGCGTTCCGTTGCGCAATATAACACGTTCATTCGTTTACGGTACTTAAAAGAATGCGATTTCGAAAATTGTCTATGGTAAGTTTGCTATAAGAACTGTTACTTTTTTCATTCTTCAATCCTGAAACAGCCTCACACGATAACTACATTACCATAGGACCTATATTAATAAACACTACATTGATTTCTATTTTCTTTTGATTAAATCGATTTTTCACTTTATAACCACCATGTTATATTTAGAATCGATAGAAAATAATGAAAATAGGTTTTATTTACTGAAGGGATAGTTACTAAAGATGTTTAGCGTACTGCACAAGATGATTCATAGTAAGAACTATGCAATAGAAAATAGAGGAGTATATTGAAGTATTAAGTATAAAATTTATCTTCACTATACTTAAATCTATGAAAAATATATAAAAATTTATTCTATCTCAAAGTTGTCATACACAAATGTTACAGAAAAAACATAGACACAAAGTTTTATTTTATAATCACGCACACGAGTTTCACAATACTCTTTCACTTAAACACCGTTAGGACCTAGGCCACTGTCGCCAGACCTAGGTTTATGTGGAATTCAGCGCAAATGTGACTCAAGGTCAATGAGGTCACATTAAAAGTAGGTTTAAGTCGGGCGAATATAGGTCGCCACCGTTGTGAATGAAAATCAAAATGTATTGGGAAGTAAACGTAAGCCATGTTTACTTCCTGTTATATAAATGTACATTTAAGAAAGCTTTATAAAGCTTCTATAAAGCCGGACATACTAAATGCGTGTTTAAAAATTATTTAAACGTATTTCGCACATTTTTAATATTTTAAAATGGACGTGAAATCGTGAATAAGACAATCGTGATTATGAAGATGTACTAGTATTAGAGTAACTCTGTAAAAAATAATGCCGAACGCAAAACTAAGTGTTCTCCATTTGTACGTAAAATGGAGTTAGAAAAAAGTTCCCACGTTTTAAAAGTAAATTAATCGAACCATTATATAATAACGGCAATTTGTGTATAACGTCTTATTTATCTTTGGTTTTCACAATCTTGTCTTTGGACCGGTTGGGGGCAACGAACTTTTTCGGCAGACTTAAAACAATCTAGCTGATGCTTTGATTAAAATATGAGTCGATTGAATGAAAAAAGAACTATTGAATTATATTCCGAATAGATTAGTATATATTAATTCGATTTATTCTTCTTCTAGTTTTATGCAGAAGAATACGTAACATTATATTACTAAGTACATTTCAGTCAACAAGGCCTCTGTAACTACTATTTTTCATAATAAACATTCCATGTTCCCGTTTTCATCAAGCTTCAAAAGTTTAAATTTGAAAATGACTGGCCAAGAAACTGAACTGATGAAAACAACCCAATACATTGGAATATACTGCAGTATTAGCGTTTCCTGTCGTATATTTAAAATGTATAAAAAAACTGTTACACTTAAAAAGATTGTAGGAATACTTTTCTTTGTTTAAAGTAATTTACATCGTATAATAATGCACCTTACGTCTAGACTTTTATCATAAATCTGTATCTGGCCAGTGACCTTTCGCCTACTTTATTTCGGTAGACTAAAGACGCATTTTTTTTGTTTCTAAGGTTTTCTTTTGTTCGCTTTAGCGCTCTTATTAGTTCAATGTTATTTGTTATTAGTTAAATGAGTATGCTGCCTTTAGGTACGATTTTCGTTTTAACTTTCTAATAAGGTATCAATGAAAAGCTTGAATTTGTCAATATTTTCAACCCAACTTTCATTCAGTGTACCGTTTAGATAAAGCATGGTAAGCTTCCATGAGTACTTAAAGGTCAAACTCTCATACAAACAATGTATGTACACCTGTCATATAACTTTTTACGAGTTGTCTCACGGATTGCGACCATGTAACGGGCCTTACTGTATGTGGGTGAAGCTAACTGTGCACCGTTAGCTACGTCACGAGCTAGTGATGTACCACGCATATCGATGTTATATTTATAACGAACTGTTGAAATCTAGTGAAATTTAAACTGAAATCACAATCAAATCATTCAAGATTTTTGAAGCAAACAGTGGTAGACAGTGAATGAAAACACTTTATTTTTAAACATATGGTGAACAGACTGAGATTTTAGCGAATAAATATATAAATTAAAATAAAAGACTCGCAAATGTTTATTACCGAGTATTTTGAAAATGTTTCAATTTCTTTGTAATGCAAAGAACAGACGGCTCTGCAACTGTATTCAAAAACTGAGAATGAAATCGATGTGAATCACATCACTAGTAAGTACCGCAATGCTACGTCACGAAGAAAGGGATTGCTTGAACGGTACAGGGCACTAAACTATCGCTTTTTCACAGATAACATGCATGTACTGTTATCATCTGTATCCTGGATATAAACAAACCGATTGACATACATCTATAATCATTATATACAACTATTTATCGTATATCGAAAATGCCCAAAGAAGTATTATATTTCTCTATTATACAACATTATTGTATAATTAATATTGCTAAGATGGGGAAATTATTATATAATCAGAGAAAGGTAAGCAAAAATAATATATACTGAAATTTTACTCCTTATAAAGTCTGCAACAGCCTTTCTTGTAAACACTAGAACCTCATTTATAGTTATCAAATTAGTTCCAAAATAATTTATTGTTTGCCGAGCTCATACATCTACAAATAAACATCATATAATAATATTTTATATCATAAATTTTAAAATACAAATTAAAAAAAACGGTAGATAATGTATATAACATTACTATAGTAAGAAGTCAAATGGTTCGTGAAATGTACTAAGTAAATATGCAGTATGTTTTATAATAACAATAAATAAACAAAAATAATCAAGTTCCACGACGTGCACGGATTGTGTATTAAAATATATAAAATTACAAAAATAACCTTAAATACTTCACTATAATCCATATTACAATACGATTCGATAAAACGTTGTATCTAAGAGGCAAATGTAAAATAATGAAACTTCAATTTATAATCTACGCTATATGGCATAATAAAATATTATATTTTATATTTTTGTACATTAATAGATTATGGTATGTTGGTTCATCAAGTCTGTGAATACTGTCTAATAAAACTTCAAAATTATAAACAAACATTGATATTAATTATATATTTAAAGATATTTCTGTTCACAGCCATTCGAAAAATGTTAAAATAACATTTTGAAAGTAAATATTTTATACATCCATTATCCATGCAACCAAAGAAGAAAATACCATAAACATGAATTAACAGTTGATGAACATATATCGAGATGCTCTATGACAAATTATGTAATTTATAAGGAAATGTATGAAATTTATTGCAAAAGTTTAATTACAGCTCGCTTTAAAACCGTTGATTCTCAGAGGTTTTTTTAATTGCGTGTCATTGACCTTGGCGCCGTTAGGTATACCTCTTATTTCAACTACGAATTTAACAATTTAATATTTATATGAAACAATGAAAGAGGTACTCGAAAGAGGTTGTTTTCATACAGATTAAGTGCTTCATTTCCATATTATTCTATTTATTCTTTTCATTATTCATGGAAAAGTTATATGTCACTACTTACGAAATATCTCAGATCCACTTCAAACAATCTTACTAATTACTGTACTTTTTAGTAAATTCAGTTCTTAGCCCAAGTTAAATTAAAGGGGGTTATTAAATTTTATATTTAATTATCACCAAAATTATTACTTACTATTAATTAGATGACTTTGGTAACAATAGTTATTATTGAAAAAATATATAGGCAGAGAGATTTATCAAGTCTTAGAAAAAGTATTTTAAGTCGATGTGCAAGATATGCGCATATGTTATCATATTTGAGTTCAAAAATTACCCGCTCGAACTTAAATGTGAAAGAAAGTGACAAAATCGGAATTACAATTTCCTATTGGAACATGAATTTCAAATTTTAAGTCAACAGAGACAATTTCTTCGTTTCCGTAAACATAAAAGTCCGTCGACCTCTATCCATAAAAATATTATTCAAAGATTACGATTTTCAAATTATACGAATTATAAGATTTTTCATGTCAAATTAAATAATTTGCTTACCTCTAATTGTGCTCGGCATTTTCACGATAAATCCTTTAATTTCACTGAAAAACGAAATATCCAGTCACAAAACACTGTTAAGATTATCCAATCTCAGCCATGTCCAAAATTAGCCATAGGTAAGTCAGCACAGCACTAGCACATTTCAAAAATGGCGCTGATTTTCGCGCCACACAGCTGTCAATGTCAAGCCGTTATGCGGCACACGTCCTAGTGACGTGCAACGATGCTTGCTAGTGCTTTTTTCGTTCAATCGCGCGGCCAGCGAACGGCGTAACTGTATTTTTTTTCGTGATTGCACAGTAACGGTGAGGCCGGTTCTTCTGTGGATCTTCAGAATCTAGAATTGATTGGAGTTCACTGAATGCGTCTAATACGGACCTTGGAGTGTCGGAGATTTTTTGTTTAGGCCTCACACGACAGTGAGACAGTAACTTTGTTATCATGATTATATTGTTCAGTAGATATGGGACACTAGGCCTGTATTATAATAACTTTACTGAAATATTATAGATAAATTAGATATGTCACCCACCTTACCGACAAAAACATGACATTGCTAGAATGTGTTGTGGATTAGATAGCTTAATTTTTGTTAAGGATGCTGTCTTACAATTTGACAAAGTCCATTATAATATTTTTGCAGATTCTTTCTAATATTTTGTAACTTCCTCTACTCTAGATTCATAGAAAATGTTGTCAATTATAAAAGAAAGTGTCTTGACAAATTTAGCATAAATCCTTCCGGAAACTCAGAAGCCTTCTAGGGCTAATGTGGGCTTCTTGAACCTATCTCACGTCGACGAGTTTTAAGTATCCCAACAAAGTTTACAATAAAGATAGACTATACATATCATATTTTGTCAATCCCAGATAAATATTTTCATGAAATCTTGGTTATACGAACCTCCAAAACCAGGAAAGCTTCGACTCTAACTCCACAAAGAATTACAAATATATAGCTACGCTTACGCTTATATCGCTTTATTCACACAGGCAACCTACCCCATTAGTCCCACTTGTCCTTTTCTTTGTTGTTACACTAGCTGGTGCCCGCCACTTTGTCTGCGCAGGATTAGTATTTCCAGTAGCTAATATTAGCGTGGCGTAGAAAAGAACTAACAATACGATGATATACATTAAAATTATCACATAAGTAATTTTCAGGTCGCTTTTCAGAAATATAGCTCGACAGGTTGACATGTTAAAGCACTTTACTAACCTAACGATTTAAAATCATATTTAAATGCGATAAAAGTTAAGTTCAGAAATTTTATGTAGGAACAATTTATTACTACCAAATGTGCATTAAATCTAAAATATCATTTTTAGCATTTTTGTAGGACTATTAAAGAAACACATTTCCATCAACCACATATCTGTATATAACTATTTTCCTACGTGATACTTTTGCCAATTCATACAATATGTTAAAATGCTATAATTTGCAAAATATATACATTTTGTGCCGTTGTATTATTAGGTATAGCTATAGCTAAGCTATATTATTGTACACAAAACCCATTCAGTAGTGTTTAGGTGAAAAAGTAACAAACTTCCATACAAACTATATAGTTTTTATATAGTTATATAGTTTTTTTCATGATTTATAATATTACTATAGTTTTTTTTCACGCGAGAGCTACTTACTAATTCAATTAAATTACTATAATATAAATATAGTCTAGTATAACTAAAATATGTCTTGAAATTGTGTTTGGGCTTGATTTGGGACAGATGTCGATTCTATGAATTAATATTGTCTTTTATTAACATAACTATTACTAATTTATAGAAAAACTCTTTGTTAACGGATTAAGTGAGGTATTTTACAAATTTTAAGTATATTACATTATTGATCGCACGCTGTGTGTTTCTCTTTAGATTCTAATTGTCAATGCAATGTCAAAATTAAGGTAGATCTAATCACCGCGCTTATAATTTATGTTATTTACATAAAGGCTTAATAATTTACGGTTTAAATACACAATGATCAAAATAACCTCAGATTACGTCCCCTAATCATTTTTCTTAATATCAATGCAAATTCACCACAAAATTCCCACAGCCAAGACTTAGAAGTAAATAAATCATGTTAGTTTAGTGATTTTTACTTTTTATATTAACTAAAAAACGAAGACCATAGACAACATCTTAAAAAAGTCTGCAGAAGTTCTCGCGTAAACAAAACACGCGCGGTCGTTGATCCCAACGGTACCACGCAACTTGACCGACCCACTGAGGCGGAGGCTGTGACGTCATTTTGTTGCTTCACCAACATATCGACACCTAATGAGTAAACTTTTTTCTTATGGAACTTTGAGAATACTATAATTTTTTGCAAGAAAAGATACAATTTCGTAAATTAAAAACTAAAAATATTAGCAAAAACATTTTTTTTATAACTACCATGTCATACAAATTGTTAAATCTTACCATAACATATCAATTTTAAATGTTTATTGGATAAAAAAAAGTTGTTCTTCGATTACCTATAAATTATTGTAAGCAAATTGTAGGACATAATATATTGTATGGAATTAAATAAATTATTAATAACGAAAACCATTTAAACATACTGAAATTATAATTAACACGACTTATACTAGCTCTGTCGGTAGCTGAAATCGACAAAAGTTATGGCGAATAGGATAAGCCTATTTTTTATTAAAATAAGCATTGGTAAGTGTCGTTGCTAAGTAGGTTTTATCAGTACTGATGGAATCCAAAATACGTAATATCTTTGGTTTATTTAACAAGTTTTTTATTATATATTTGTTCAAGACTGCACTAGCACATAAAAAATTTCCTATGCCTAGTGCCGCCATCTTTTATTGAATAAAATTTTTATTCGTACATTTTAAAATTTCATCAATTTTACATTGATTTTTTTGATGTATTAATTTCTAGTGCTTTTTATTTACCCCATAATAGATTCGATAGTGTTGGTTACAGTTACAACGTCGTGTTGCATTTAAATGTATTTTGATTTTTGATTTATTATCGCGCCATCTAATATAGTAACTAAATATGCAACCACAAACCGTAGTGTTTCGTTTATCTCAATATAGTGACATCTACTGGGGAAATACTAAAACTTAAATAAAAATCATAATTTATGTCTATTTCCATAGCCCATCCTAGATGGCGTTAGTTATATTGTCAGTTATGAATATCCTTATGTTTTTGACAGTAGACAGATCACAATAAAATATAACCAATAGTTATTAATAGAAACTAGAATTATTGTTGAACATAGCTTGAAAGACAGGAAAGTTGTAACTTCTATCTGGCCGATTGCCGTTTGCGACTTGTTGTGACACAAAAGACATTATTATTGAGTAATTATGTTTATATTGTAAATTTTCAAGATTTACTAGTACTACGAGTTGTTTGATTCCTCCGATGGACTAATTATGAGGTATGTTCTGCATTGTTCAAGTTTACTAATTTGGTTAAAACTGATTGCATTGAAACCACTTTTTATGTTAATACTTATTAGTTATTAGGTAATAAACGGTTATTTGTTTTACATGAATATAGACTTAAAACTACAATTAAGTTGTGAATATCATTATATACTCTATGAAACAAATTCATCTTGAGGTCAGCGTTAAGGCATATTCAATTATAAGAGGCTGTTAGGTTAGCATTTTACGTAAAAATAACTAATACAATACTATTACTTAGTTACTTTTACATAAAATATTAGTCAAATAAGTTTCCTAATTTGACTTAGTTTAATTACAGATATATTTGTATCTAACTATCACGATTATAATGATAATAAGTTACCCAGTATTTGAAAGTAAATTTAAAAAATATTTTTTTAAATTCTCTACTATAATATTTTCCATAATTACGGTTTATTGACACATTTTTATTTATATGCCTGTTATATTGAAAATGTTCCAATTTGTTGTAAATACCAAAACTAAACAGCCTTATTTTTATGATTATAAGATAATTGTCCGCTCACGTAATGATATATTCAAAATTTCATATTAGTAATCATATCTTGAATAATTTGTACTTCAAACGAATCAAATCAACAAAGGCATAATTTATTAGAAAATCAAATGTATCGTATAAAAGATTCACGTTTGCCTCAGAGATGTCCCGCCTGCGGTCTCTTTCTATTTCGAATGAAAGCCTAATAGCTGTTTCGTTCTCACATCTCACTGCCCCTTCTGTGACATCCCCGCAGGCAAAATTGTGGTTTAGGGTTGAACAAAACCACTGTTTATTTAACAGTTATGGGGTCGGTAATATTTTAAAAGCAAAAATTTGTTGTTAGTCCAAAAAAGTAAAGTTCCGCATTTGAATAGTTAAAGGTAATTACAATCAACAGTATTGTGGAAACTTTAAATTCTAAATTTAAAAAAGTTAAGAACTGAATATAATTTATGATAATAATTGTGATAAAAAAATTGGAATCATGTAAACAGATCAAGTGGCTTCAATTTCGAGTTAAATTTATCAGATTCTCTTACAGGGGTCGCTCGAAGTATATGTTTGCGATTTATTTAAAATAAATAAACCCTTTTATGTTATACTAATAATAAGGTTCCGACAACCCTGTAAGTTTGTATATAAAATCAATATTTATGGAGCGATGTATCACCTCAACCGACTGCCGCCCATCCAGCCATCCTCGCGACTTATTGATTACTGTTTTACTTAACGTACACTATTTTTAAACTAGCTAGATCTGTGCGGGGGCCGGGACATCCTGGCTTGCGTATTAAAAAGCTAACTCTTAGAGGTTATATCACAATTATCGCCTCTACATGGTATACATGGACTTAATTTCTGTATACCAGTAGACAGTAAAAGTATGTATTCGTGAATTGCTTATAAATTTGCTTATTTCAAAACTAATCTGATAGTACACTATTGGAAAGAACAAAAAGATATAAGGTAAAATGTCAAAAAATTATATTAATGAAAAGTTGATTTTAAATTCTAAAAAATATATTCGAAATCGTGTTTTTTTTAATTACATGCTCTGAGCTATAACTAAGTATTAAAATATGCTATATGTATGATAAATCTGCAAGTATTTAGCAAATTTAAAGTATACAAAAAATTAAATCTTAATTTTACGCTTAAATATAACTGAGAATTTACTTTTTTTTAAATAATTGTGAATGTTGTTGATTTTATATTTTAAGAATACGAATTGACGAGCTTACAGTCGAAGCTCTTGGCTGCCGCCTGTAAGCCATAACTAACTAAGCATAACTCTACAATTAATCATCGTAAACTTCTAATCTTATGTTTAAAGTATTGTCGTTTAATGCGTCTTGGCTCACGGCCCTAATACTAAGAAAGGACAGTGCAATGTTTAATCATATTCATATAACTAACTGAAATAATACAATATACACAGAAAATGTAATACAATTTATCGAAAAGAAAGAATAGAAAACCCAAATCAAAAAAATAAGTAAAATAATTATTTAAAAAAATATGATTAGGTAAAATTAATCCAATACATCGTATACTTTATTTATTTTACAACTAACTTAAAACTTAACCGTGTCTTCGCAACCTGCAATTAAGAAATTAAACAAAAAGTAACATTCACAGATGATCAAACAAACTAAATGCCAGCGCAAAAATAGGTCTGAATTGTAAAACTAGATGGCATGGCGCGTCAAATCCAAATGAGCCAGTAAAAAGAAATAATGCTGGTATTTCCAACCTTCAAAATCGGAATTCAAAACTATGATTCAAATTATTCACTAGCCCAAACTTTTTGGAATATGCACTAAAATATATTTTATTCAGTCATTTATATGCAGTATGTTACTGTCAACAAATATTTTGATTGCAAAGATTGATGGTATCATCCATCAATTCTTAAAAAGCTAAAAACACATATGAGTACCTGAAAATTAAATTTTAGCTAAATTGATACAACAAATTTAAAGAACAATGCGCTGCTTTTAAAACATATTCATGCAAAAACCATTCACGGTCAGGTTCCTCCGTTATGCAGTCTTATTACATTTTATTTATATTTCACTAAAGACAAGAACGAAAGTAAACTTTTGATTGGTTTATCAATACGAATCACTCATAAAAGGAGCGAATTATTTAAATAGTACCAGACAGCAGTTTAATAAGTATCTCATCGTCTCTATTATTGTGATAAAAGAAATTTTATTATTACGAAATTATTATTAATACATGTTTTTATTATTTCAATGTGAGTTTTAAAGCGACAATGAATTCATTGTAATTCTTCGAATAAAATTCGAAATAGAATTTCATATTCTGAAATACGCACTGTATTTAGTATTTTTGAATTGATAGAGATCTAATTATAATTATTAATTATACGACTTAAAAATGTCCAACGCATTTCCTATAAAACCGCGCCCAATCATTACAGTACAAGTGTGTCATATTATAAAACTAGATATTCTAAGTAAGGTCGTTGAGCTTTACCGACCAGTGTGTTGACCCACCCACCTTCCCGCTGACCAACAAACTTGGGAGGTTGCAGAAGTAATAGTGCTTGTGGCAGGGGTCATGCGATTCTGGTCGTTTTGAGCTCATCTGCTGTATGGGAAACAGAGGACATGTAGCATTGATGCTCTGTAATTGATATTTATAATGTCTGTCTTTGCTCTTTTGTATGTTAATGAAAATTAAGAAATACAGAAATCTTGAGTTAAACTTGTAGAAAACATTAAACACAAAAGATCAGTGGTTAGAATATAGTATTATATGATAGATTTCCAAACTAAAACTATCGAAAGTAAACTTTTAAAACATATTAGTACCTGAAAATTTTTACACAGTTCTTTTCTATAAGCTATATTTTATATACGTAAGAGTAGGTATCTAATATATTTTTCCATATATAAAGCTTTATTGTTAACGGCGAAATCTTATTTAAAAAAATATTTTATTTTATCAAATAAAAATATAACATTAACGAATTAAGATATGGAAAAAAAGAACTTTGGAAAATTCGTATTGTCTAAAACGTTAATGATCCGGATTGCATGTAAAATATAGTATTTATCGTAAAGTTCGCCCGAAGAACAGTGTTATTTAATTTCTACTATTTTGTCTCATACATTGTAGTCGACGTACGTGTGTTTAAAGTTGTAATAAATAAATTATGAAAAACCATACAATATTAATAACAGTATTCATATATTATTAATTAAAAATATTTTTTATTCATTATATTACTCCAACTGTATTTTAACACATCATTCTTGGTAATCAAACCGTTAAACTAGAATTCTCGCAGCGCTACGTAAAATACAATGTAACCTCTTTAAAATACAAACCGACTAAAACATTCGCTTTACAGAAAGGCTAGCTTAAGCCCATTGCTAAGCAGAAATCGTCTGTATCGTTTTATTACACTCAGGTAAGGAAAGAGACAAAACCATTGGTTACATTTTAAACCTATATGTCATTGACATCAATCAATATACGCTACGTCATCACTGCCGCATTTTATTCATTTTATTTTGTCACGGTTGCGTAGAACGAAAAAAATTGGCCAAATTTCATGTGCGATACGTCGAAATCAACGCTCATAATATGTAATTGTGTTGTGGAATAGGTTTTGAACAATTGCAGGGGACGCGCGGTAATCTCCGATCAAAATGGACGCCGTCGGCCATCTTAGGTTCGCCACGAGCGAGAGAGCGCACGGCCGGGAATTTGGGAAATTGCTGTTTTTTTTGTTGTAAAGAGAGCAGTATATAAGAGGTCGGTAGGCAGAGGGGGCGATCACGGCGGTGTGAAGGGAATGCGAGGTACACACTAGGCAAATATCTTGAGATTATCTGAAGATATAAGAAATAAAATGTAAGTTTAACACGGTACAATGGTATCGTACTGTAAACTTGTAGCAATTTGTTTCCGATCAAGCGATGCAAAGAACTACAAATAAAGCAAAAAATATATGTAATTTTTTTGCATATTATACTGTAATTTATTACATTATTTGTTAATGAAAATTCATGGAAACTTCAATAGTTAAACACATATTAACTGTTATCTGTTAATTATGTTCATGTTATTCATAACTTTATAAGAAAAAGGTTTTTTAAAACAACCGTGTTCAGATATCGTCGGATTAAAATCTAAAAACGTCATGACGCCTATCCCCAGATAAATCCTCGTTCTGCTCGACGCGTGTACCGGTCACCTATCTTTCATTGCACGTACGCGACGCGCGGGGGGTTCGCTTGCCGCGCACGGAGCCATCTTGCTAGCGCCCGTCGAATTGCTCGCGTCTCCGCGACACAAATCGCTCTTAATTCGTACTAATTAACCATTTGAAGAACAAAAAACAATTAACAGTGATAAGTGAAAGCAGTGACGTGACCACATCTGAATTGTAAAAAATCGCTTTTCGTCTGTGTTGTTGTTTTAGTGCATTCGTCTAGGTGAGTAGTGACTCTTTGTGCGCGACAATTATCATTCTGATCGATTCGGGCGCGGGGGTGTGCGGCCGTTTTATATCTTTTGTTGTTTTGTAACGCTAAATCAATAATTTTAGTGGCTAGCGGCCATCGCGTTCTTAATTCAAATCGTTTGACGTTTCGGTGTGCTTGGACTGTTTCGTGAGAAAGTTGTGTGCAATCAAAATACGAGCGATAAACTATATTCAGGTAAAGATTTATTTGTTGCTTTTTTCATTTAGTCAAATCTATAAATAGTAACGCCAGGTGTTAAAACGAAGTAGTTGCATTATGTCACAAGCGTTTCACAAGAAACTGGTTTAATTTAGTTAGTGTTATTGAAATTAGAAAGCGATACGTGTAAATGTGGACGTATAACTTAACATTGTTTCATTTCCGAGAAACGCATTATTCAACATGATTAAAAACCTGGTCCGATTCTATCAATCCCTTGTTTTACGGAAGTTAATTCTAATGATACTGTAGATGATAATATTTATCGTTATAATCACTACTACTAGTATTTCTACATGGCGGTACTATAATCTATTAGAGTTAAACTTTAAGCTTTAAGAATACTCATTATTACCTGTGTATTTGCTCGCGTCTGTTAAGAGTTAAGACCGCGTAAATTTTAATTTTAATCGAAAATTGATGTGTTTAATTAATTATTCTTACTTGTCCTGTTTGTTCAACAAATGAGAATATTAATATTGCCTTACCTTGCCCTACCGAAATAATGACATATTATATTATCGACTAATAATATGTATGAAAAACAAAATATCTGGAATAATAAAAAAATGTCGGGGCCATAATGGTCGAGGTCAGCATTATCTCTCATTCATGCGGGTGCTTTTACGAAAGATTAAATATAACATTAACATAAATACATAATATTTAATAGTTACCTCACAAGATAACAGATTATCACATTACGACACAGATACCTACGTAACCTTTTCAGTGAGATAACAAAGGAAACGGCTATTTTACCGACCAGGTTCTGTTGAAAAGTATATTTTTCTGTATAGCTAATGAGGTTTAGGTAATAAATTCTTATACTTGCACTGTATAGTACTAGGTGTGTATATTTAGATACACTATACGAAAGAGTGATTTTATTAAAATTGTCCACTTTGCTAAAGTAAACAGCTAACAATTTAACTGCTATGAGGAAAGATGCTATGTAATTTATAAGAACCTATCTATAATTAAAACCATTAATTTAATCTATTAACATGGTCATAGAAGTGACTTATATTCAATATTCAACTAGTAATAGAAAATTTTACGTAAGTATTTAAATAGCAATACATATTATTAGATTTTATGTACTGACCATTAACGTGTAGGTATTCTGTTTATTCAGAGTTTTCGCTATATCGCGTAGTATCACTAAATATACAGGTTAACGAGATGAAATTTAGATTATAAAACTGTGAATGCTATAAGAGAGGTAGGCTTCGTGTATAATATGTTGTATGTTGCATTCAGACCGCGCCTTGCGATAGGACAACTAGGTGTATTATACTTAAATCGTTTGTGTGAATTCAATGTATCGTTGTGTGAGTCAGCGATCATCTCAAATATGTCGAGTTATACGAGCTGGGTTCATCAGTTTTTACGAAGTACATAGAAGGTGGATATGGTATGATAAATGTTCATAAAGTGTGCTCTGTGCAGTATTTGGCTTTGCAATTGTGAGATCGAATTCGTAATTTGTATGTTTTATTTAATGATGTCATGAAAATAATCATGTATCAATGATGTTTTAAGCGGCTGGTTACTGCGACCTACTATTTTATATACGTATCATTGCCATTAGCAGATTTGCAGTAATTTCGGGATCGGCAACCTGCTCTTACCATATTTTTTTGCGCTATATATGATAGCATAGGTCGTCAACACGCATGAAAACCATTTATGCTTATTCATCGCTTATAAAGATAATAATTCGTTTTCGCTCGATCATTTGTTTAATGCTCTCCGATTTGACTTGCAAGAAAATCTAGTTTGTTTTCTTAATGGTTTTGTTATACGCGCGATATGTAGGTTTCGATTTCTTACAATCCAGTTTTTTTGTCAATTTACGTATTAAAAGGCAACTATTCAAAGTAAAATGTAGTGAAAGGTAGGCCGTTTACGCCAAATACCTTTGTATCTTACTTAAGTAAGTTATCAATAATTGAAATATAATATTAATATCCGTAAATAAGCTTTTATTAGCAAAATGAAAATGTGTTTCGCTACCCCATAGGGTATGTAGCACTCTCTTTAGATTATACTAAAAAGAGAACCGAGTATACCCTGGGTTTTTTCGACCCCCGTTAGTTCTTTTTTCAATTTTGTACTAACTTCCATAGTAAACAAATTCTTTTTCATAGATAAGAAACTGCAGTGCTCCTTATATAATATGTGGATATACAAAACCGTTTTTTTACAGAAGCATTTCCATTTAAAAAATAATTCAGTTCCTTTATACTATTTGAATTTTCTAATGCGGAAGATCCATTTGTGGTGTAACGCTAAACAATTACTTCCCCCGCTTCGTTATTCTCACGGTTCCGAATATGTCCATTCTCAATTTGATTCAACATATTCATTTAACATTTAGTTATGATACACTAAAGATTTCAAAAAATTTAATTTTGTCATTATCAAGTTGGTATGTTTTGTGAGAAATTAAATATTTTACATACTTAAAAGTTAGAACATTATACATTTACGATTAGATATATAAGGCGTACACTAAACATGGGAGAAATCGTTTTATAAGTTGTTACGTAATAATGATTATTGTATTTTGAACTCTTATCAATCTTATTTCCCTCTATTTAGTTTATATTAACTCAACCTCTTGTGTTCTAGAATCGTGACAAGTTAGGCCTTGTATTCATTTGGAGTACTACCATTGATTGTTAGATGAGTATCATCTTAATATTGTGAACAAGTACATATGTCTTAAATATATTACAAAACTTAAACTATTCTGATATAGTATGGCACTTTTATAAATGTAAAAATCTTTTAGAAGGACCAGGCCCTTCGAGTTCAAATTCAATAACCACTAAGCATTTACATACATTTCATAGTTTTCTATCCTAGTTACTTGATACTGGGATCTTGATGGAATCTTAACGAGACGGTGAAAGCATTGAGACAGTCTCAACAAAAAACTAAAAAGCAATAGGAGACGAAATACCTCGACGCATTGACCAAGGTATTTTTATTACAATAAACTTTTACGCAATTTTATTTTGTGTTTAAACAGTTTTAGAGTCTAATTTGCTTTAGCCGTCATTTAAAGTCCAGAGTTACCATTGTCAAAGTTGCAAAATTAGTTTTTGTGTACATTCCGCGACCGGTAGGAGAAATGGCAAGGCTAACAATGTCTTTGGAAGACAAGTTAAGCTACTTTGTGTAAATAATCTTTAGTAAAATATTGGGCTAGAAAATAAACATTCTATGGCGTGGGTATCAAATAATATAACACCTACACCAGCATTCATTCAGCTTTCTTTGTATTATTTCGTTGGAAACCTGAGAGTCGTCACTTAACTCAAAGATTATGATTTAATAAGTCCGTCTATTTTTATATTGAGCAGGGTCTCATCGTAGATATATACGTATAATATAAATATAGCAATCTGCTGTCAGAACCTATAAAGCGCAACTCGAAGTCATATTAAAAATATTTAAAACACAGATCATACATTACTGTTATCTCTGAGATTGTTGAAATGTGGATCTGCGGTATATCGCCATTAATTTATCAATGTCAGTACATCAGTTCTGAATCATTTTGCATCTGACTCAACTTACCTTTTGAAACGTGTTTATAATCCGTTTCTCACGCATGAGACCTTTTAGGGCAAAAAAGTTTCGTAAAAAATGGTTAATTTGTTGAGATAAAATTCTATGTTTCGCAGAGTGTACGCGTCTCTGAATGCTTCAGACAGCCCCTGGATTGGTTTTAGTGTATAAAATCCAGCTCTTTGAATAGCTTTGATTGGTCTTGTATTATTTTATTTGGCGTGGTTTTCTTGTATTCTTTTTTTATCATATTCGATTTTATATTGGGTATTTGTCTTCGATCTACATATATTCATTGCATCAAACTTTGTTTTAAGACTCACTAAGAATTCAATATAAAATACTACTTAAAAACGAATGGAAGTGTGAAGCCTACGATCGTGGTGCTATATATTTTGCCGGAATCGGAATAGAAACGAGCGATATTAATCGGAAACATGCTATGATTCGTCATCAATCAGTCTCTTGGGGTGTCAATGTAGGTCACATTCCTAGCTTTCTAGATCACAGATCACACACTGAACAACTTTTACGCGCTGTAAATAAATACTTAATCTCCATTGGGATTGCTCTGATGACCTAATTTGTAGATGGACTTTCTTTACATACTTTGGAGAAACATTTGATTAAAGTACTAGGTGACCCCTCGATGCCCTCTCAAAGGGTTTTCAGTTAAGTAAAATTAATATTCTTAAATCCTGAAATTGTCTAATGTTTGGTTTACTTATCCAACCTTCGAACCTTCTCCTGACAATTAATAAACATTATAATTAGCTTAATGCTCCATCCGGTTTTGATGCTTTGATCAGAGAAACAAGGGATTCACATTTTTATAGATTAATTTCATGACTTGATTCTTTGGTGCTATATAGAGATAAATTTTATATAGCCACTATAACTAAACTTCTATTTCTTCTATCTTCTTCTTATTCTATTCCTTTAGCGTATTTTGCATGGAGGGTGTTTGGAGGAGTTCATTGTAATTCCAAAACAGAATACCCCCTCGATATTCGCCGTTCCACAACTGAGCGGTTCAGAAGGCACAAGCGATATGTAGAACGAGCTACCAATAGAGGTTTTTCAGAACCCATACGACTTAGGGACCTTCAAGAAAAGAACTTCTAAGAGTACAGTCATTCACAAAATTGATCGGGATATTAGATGTGTAGTTATAAATTGAGAGATGTTATACCTAACCTTCCATAAACGGAAGTACACCACAGAAAAAACAAAAGCCGAATCAATAGAGTTCAGTTACTATCAAGCAAACAAATTTATCAACTTTTTAATATTATTTTATTAATTGTAACGTTTGAGTCAAAACGATTAACTTGCTGTTCTACAAATTCGAACGTACTTGCATCAATTTGTATGATTTTTTGTCTAACTATTAAAAAGAACTGATAATTTTTACCATTCACTTCACAGCTTGCAATTTTTTGGCCCAAACGCATCGATTTCAAGCCAAACTGGCAAAGTGCCAATTCAATCCAACAAATTGATTAAATATGTAATAACTCTCCATTTACTGTAGGAAAAATATTAATGATCATTTTAGATGCGCAAGCGCTTTTCAAAATTATGATTTAATACGCATTTGTTGTCGTCACCAATTTTAATATTATTAATATATACTTTCTACCATCGATATGATAATAACAAGCCCTTTACAAGAGGCTAGCCCCCTAGAATCTCAAGGACTGAAGTCATATTATCCAAAGCCTTCTCATAATTAAGTTTACTTGTGAGATAACCTGGAATAGGCAATGCTCCTCTTCATCCTTCTGCAGTATGCAGTTAAAGTATGCAGTATGCCAGAAGTGTTTTAATGTCTTGAGGACACAAGTGGTAAATTTTATTAGTAAAATCATGGTTTAATGTTGTAAAGAAAGTTAACTGGTGCTCAAAATTCAAGTCTACTTGAACTTTATATCATCCAGCTCTTACAACTCAAACAAATCGGAATATTAACACCTATTAAAACACGTATATATGACTGTTGGGACATATTAAAATAAAAGAGAACAGAGGAAGTTCTTAAAAAAAACAATTTTTTGTTGTATGATTTTACTACTGTGCAAAATTGAAGGCAGGATTAGAAAGTGCCAGACCCAAGGCTTTGTTCGACCGTAAATATTACATGAAATGGCTATTACGATACTAAATTATTATATTGTTAGAGTACTGAGTAATATCTTTGAGTTTATGCAGAATAAGTAATGGATATCTTAAAGTACTCTTCCACTTCGTCCTCTTATTAATGTCATAGAGTATCACACATTTAAATAAAATTCGTTGTAACGGATTTAATAGCAATTTATTATAAGTATTTATGCTGTCTGGGCACGTCGATGTTTTGCCTAATTGCGGTTTTGCTTACAATTAGTCAAGTCATTGAGAATTACTCCGAAGAAATCTTTAGATTTTAAAATTGTGTTCTATTCAAAATTCTGTTTGTTTCTTCCTACACTAGTTTGTTCCCTTTAAGTACTTTGCTGCGTTATACTATTTGTCCGTTACAACGAATTTTATAGCAATTTATTATAAGTATTTATGCTGTCTGGGCACGTCGATGTTTTGCCTAATTGCGGTTTTGGTTACAATTAGTCAAATCATTGAGAATTACTCCGAAGAAATCTTTAGATTTTAAAATTGTGTTCTATTCAAAATTCTGTTTGTTTCTTCCTACACTAGTTTGTTCCCTTTAAGTACTTTTCTGCGTTATACTATTTGTCAGTGAAAGTAATTAACGGCTCCGTTTATTACAAATTCTTTTTCTCAACATATTTGTAGCCTCTTGACTCGTCTTCTGCGTTGATTTAGGTTACCACAACGCATTGTTGTGCAATGTTTACAAAACCACACCTCACTGAATGTTCAAGCAACGCTTGCTATTGTCCACCAATATGAATTATGTTATCTGTTTCAATATAATTAACCATTATAGTAAAGATACGTAGAAGAAATGGTAAATTTAACGATATTTTATAAGTTTAAGCATTCTGAAACTCGGTCGGTCGGTGTCGACCCACCAGAAGAATTTAACTTTGTTGTTAAATCTTTTTAAATCTAGTTCAATTCCTTCTGGACTTAGTATCTTATTTAACGTATATGTCATATTTATGTAAAGAGACTTTAATAAGAATTTTTGACGCATTGAAGTGAATTGACATTTTTTAAACCTCCAGCGCGAGCGGTGCATTAGGAAGACTACAGTGTTTATTTAAATTTACTGCTCATGTTCCAGTGAAATGAAAAATTCGAAGTTACAAGCTATTTTAATTCACCGTAAAAGTAAGGACTTAATCAACTAATTTAATTTATAACAAATGTAATACAACAGTCGCAGCGAGTTTAGTGGCAACATGATCAATATAACGTTGGCAAGTAATAATTGATATTCTGCCCTACCGTCTGGTCTATTTCGGGGGTTATGAGGGTGAGATTGACAACCCCCGATTTGTTTCTTCATCCCCGAATCACGCCAAAACACACGAACGTGTTTTGATAGGACTTATGACTTTATTTCGCTGATATAACGTCTCTTTCTGCTAGACATTTCTGATGAAACACCATCTGCATACGACAGATGCATTTAAAAATCGATAGCAGTATTAATTTACGCAGGTATAAACAAATGTTTCATGAATATAATTAAAACGAAGAAACAACTACTTAATAATCATTGCCGTTTGTTTAAAATAAATAATAAATCGTGATACACTAATAATACATCGTGAAATAATTACACGGTAATGTAAAAGAAATATGTCTAAATATAAAAATTATAATTGTTTTGTGTTGAACTTAACTCTTATATGCAACGGATTTAAATTAAATACATTGTGTACGTAAATTATACAAGTTACGATTAAAAGAGGTTTTAAACAGACCTCAAAGCTAAAGAATAATGTTATATATTATCATTAGGCCAAGTCAGGTCATTTGAATTATTCAGTACGTACATGCTATCATTATTAAAAAGCCTTTTTATTTTCTTATCCTTTATTGTATCCGTTAAATGTCTTTTATTTATGACCACGTTTTTTGTTAGCAAAAGTCTTAACCTTTCTCTGTTAATTAGCTAGAAATGCAAGTACTTTCGAGTAAATTGATTATTTTCATTTATGCAATAATTTCCTTTGTCTCACAGCAAGGTGTTATATAAGGTGCACGTTATATTATTTTATAATTTACTTCTATTTTATAAGTAAATTATTCAATTATTTGGTCTTTTATTATTGTGTACGTCTAACTTGTACAAGATATACTATAGCTTTGTAGACTCAATACCAGAATTGAGTTTTTATAGCAAAATTGCCGAGAGGTAACTAAAGATATTTCCCTAGAATACAAGACTAAAACGTATAAAATCTGTGAGCATTATAAAACTTTATGTTCTTTATATATAAATATATCTATTGGTATTTTTTCTCTCATTAAAATATATGATTATAAAGTCTAATATATTTTATAAAAGAATTTATTTTGACTTGTTATTATAGAAAACGTTAATATGCTAATTAACAGGCATTAAGCTATTAGCAGTAACCTATAGCTAGGTGAATTATTAGTATGATAAAAATTATTGTAGGCACGATTGTGTCTAACAATGTCTAGAGCCTATATCCTAACTTGACCTCTCATTCTCCTTTCAATGCGTAAATCTATCATAACTCGTTACAGGGCGTTACCGAAGTATCCGTCCTCTTCTCACTTATCGCTTGAGAAATGGCAGGAAAGGGATAGCAATAACTGAATCAATAGTATTTATTATACTAGAGACGTCTTGTATGTTTTAATCGGTAGGTTATTGGAAAACGTATAGAATTGAGTTACTTCATATTTTGTATTGGTTTTGTGTGGAATACTCTCTTTTACTAAAATCGAATAGCATCAATTTTTGCATTTAGTGAATGTGAAATTATTAAACCAGGCAGACAGAGAAATATTTCCCGCATGTTGTTATATTATATTTTTATTAACAGTTATTTATCTGGATCGGAATCCGTGCAACTGTTTATCCCAGCCCGGAGTACGAAATTTTTTTATGATTATACAATAATTATCATGCACAAATTAGGCTGAATGAAAACAAACTATTTTTAAAACTTAATCATTCTAAGAACTGTTTATTGAATCATCTATCATATAATTTATTTATTTTCGTTATTGTTTCAGATTGAATGAGAATGTGTTAGTGAAGTGAAGTGTAAGTGAAACTTAGTGCAGCGACAAACAGTGAAAATGTGTGAGACGGCCTACAAGCAATCAATTTCTGGATGTTAGCTGACACTAAAGGTGCGTAACGAAACTTATTTTTATTAAAATATATGTTAATATGACGATATCATCAGCGTAGTAACCCGTTGGTATGCTAAATAGTCTCGGAAGAATCTACAAATGTAATCTGCGCCATTTTTTAATGTATGTCAAAACAGTCTAAGCAATATTTGTACAACCAAGAACCGATTAGCGGGTATTCATGATAGTTCACTTTCTAGCTATCAACTAAACGGTGACTACGGTCAATGACCTCTATTGTCGACAGGCGAGTTTTAAACTCGTGAGAATCAGTAGGTTTTAACGTGATTTTGTGGAAACGATCTCATATCCTTTTTATGTCTTGTTATACAAGGGCAGTTAGACCTAAGAATTCCTAGATATTTTTCGCTTCACTTGTCATGGGATGATGGTTGTTGATTTTACTTTTAACAACTTAAAAAACGCTTAAGGTTTAGATTTCGTTTTTATTTAATACACGAGTACATTTTTGATAAAATATCACCAGACTTTGTTCAGTTGTAATTGAGGACGTATTACTATTATTGAATTAGGTGCTAATATATAATACTATACTAAAATTATTAGCAGCGGGTAAATCTATTTTATTCAGTCCAACTCCAGCTCTAGTACAGCTCTAGTAGGCCTGTAATCACGCTTGTATTACTATTCGATTACGACAGCATTAACAACTTCTGCTCTAATTAAATCTGCTTGTATTTGTATGCACTGACAATGTTTTTACTTTACAAGTACGGGACCTGGATAAAATATTCTAGTTTCACGGAGAGTATTTCGATGCAGACATCAGAAGATAGCAATTAAATTCGCATTGAATATCATGAGATCGTAAAATTAGGTCAGCGGATGATGTATATTCAGATACAGTGACGTGATGTCATCCGAATGCTTGTATTAGTCAGGAATGATATATTATAGGTGTTTGTGAATACCTCAAGTAGAATGTTATCTGCAGCAGTATAATCATTAAAAAGAGACGCTGTTGATCATTAATTAAATACGGATGTCGGACGTATTTGTGTTTTCCGAGCTTTCAAAAGGCAAGATCAAAAGCTTTTCTTAACCATATACAGTTTATTTCTTTACTTAGATTAAATAATCATTGCAATATTATAATAAATATGATTTTGTCATACGATTCTTCACACTTATATCAAGCGAACGCTCGGCGAAAGCTATGTGTATCGTGTTTAATTTTTTAATTTTACAAGAGAACATTAACTTCATAAATTATAACTGGTCTGAATGGTCATCGGTACCATTGTTAAACTTTTACTTTTAAAATCGTCTTTATTGACGAGTTCAACGACTTCTTTATTACAGGGATATTATTCTTTATATAGAATAATGATTTTTAAATAACTGTTTATGAATATGGCTGTGCCAATACTGTACAGCGATCGTGTTAATATTAATAACCATAGTTTGTATTGTATGTTTTATGGCTTGCTTTTTACCGTGCCCCGATGATTCATCAATGCGTTCTGTTGTTTAGTCTATTGGGGTCCTTCCATTAATGGACCCTAAAAAACGGTACTTCCTGAACTGTGAACAAACATACTATAGCTGTAGCTAATAGTTTGTATTAATAAAGAATTATATTTTCCCGGAATATGCAGTGGGAAGTGTGGTAGAAATGTATTCCGCGATAGGTATGTGACAATTACTTTCATAAATACATAAAATAAATATTAGTTTTATTTCAAGAGAATATTTTATAGTGAGTAAAAAGTAATCGATTGTTTTGGAATTCTCATGTTAACGCTTCAGTGAAGCATTAGTATCTCCTTTGTTTTTTGTTGAAGTGTGAAATCTTTTGTTCGAGAATTTCAAATGCATTTTAACTTACCTGGTTGAGATTAGTTTAGAGGCCTTAAGACAATTACATCCGCGTAATAGTCAGTTTCATAGACCGTTTATATTGGCCCGTATGGGCTTATCGCAATATACGCGAATTTTGTAACATTTATTATATCGCTGAACACGATTGTTATATTTGAATCTATGTAAATAATTTAATACATTCCTTTTTATATAATTAAAGAAGTTTGATTTTGTTTACTCATACAATAAAATCGATACATGAATGTAATTAAACCCAGTTTTCGTATATCGTCACACAAATAGGGGTTAGTTGATGTGTTGAAATTGTCAAATATAATAATAATAATAAAGCTTTTTTATTTACTCTAAATTATTTATTTACAGTTCTTATTTTATTTTTAGTTCGGGTAAGTAGTGTAAAAAATTTGATTAAATTGTTGTGTTAGTTGCTATAAGAGTAAATCCCATCTTGGCTGAAAGCCTCCTCCGTTGCCTCCGATGTGTCTGTCCCATGTGAGTTCCATCCACGAACTACCATATTTACGATCAATTGTCAAATATAGTTTACATAAAATCTTCAATAAATAATAAAACAGCTTTATAATATCTGCTAGTAAACCAAAATTTGTCATAAAAAGCTCTATCCCAATTAGGCACCAACAGATTATGCATCATTAGAATTGATCATATTGCATATGGCTTTAAAAATGAATTGCTAAGCTAAGGTGCAAAGCGGCGGGCATGCGTTTAATCTCTGTAGATGTCACTTTCTATATGTCTAATTAACATTTGTTCATTCTTCACATTTGAGGAGAACATAATCAAAAATTTAGCCTTAGATCAAAATATGTTACTTACTACTTGCCTTTAAATGATGATCAAAGAAGCACCTAAAATCTGCCTCTAAATGTATTTTCTTTAAATTGGTGTATTAAGCGAGAAAATCGTAAGATTTTTTAATATAAGTGCTGGAATATAGTATTGTTGAAAGTCTGAAATGTTCTATCCCTCTATATAGCAATGGGTGATTCAAAATACTTACCTAGGTCAACTGACACACTTTCTCCCCTCAGTCATAAAAACGTACGACCTTGACTAAATTATTTATAAGAATCTATACAGATGCTCAAGGTCTAGGATGTTTTCATCTGTACAGTAATCATGACGCCAGGAATTTTTGAAATCAGCAATTTATAGAAAATATAATATTTAATTATGATAATAATCTCAAAGGTTATTAACCTCTTAGTTATGTTTTTTAATAAAACACTTAAAGACTCATTTCAAATTCTACTTTGACTTGAAATATTAACTACTTATTTATACAATAAGAAGAATTAAAAATGATCCTTCAACCTTAAAAATATAATATAATAACTAAAATATATTATTGAAGGGAATCCTTTTAAGAGCAAGGTTCCAAAAATACTGGCATCGATCACGGTTTGAATAGCTAAAGTAATTTGTGTGATTTTCTAATTGAACGCAAGGTTAACTACTCAGTACATTTAAAATAAAATTGAAAATTAAAAGACGCACGTTTTTCAATATTTAAAAATCAATGCTATAAGAAAACATTTTATTTATCTTATAACGAACGTTATTTTAATAACTTGTTGGTGTTTTTCCAGGTGTGGTATGGACAAGGAGAGCGGGGAAGGCGGGGACGCAGCCGCCAAGCCGCCACCCGATGGTCAGTTCGACCCCTCGGCACTCTTTGGAGGTATAAAATACCACATTAAAACTGTGTTAAAACTGGCAAGATATTTACTTAGCACTCCAAAGTGTATGCGAATTTGGGTGGTAGATTTCTAAAAAAATAAACTTTAACCTGAGATTTGAATATTGTAACCACAATATGTTGATTCTCGTCGTGGCATAAGGAAGATTTGGATATTATGTTGGATAAAAAACCCTAATAGACCAATATACAAGGTTCTGGGTTTTTTCGCGGAGTATTGCTTGCCTATTGGTCTATTAGGGTTTTGTACTATGGACTTTCGCAAGGTAACGCCTGATTCTATTAATTATATAATGTAGGTATTGTTAGCTTAGTAATAAACATATGATTAAATCAATAAAATAATATAATTTATTATTACACATCTTCAGTATTTAGACACTGCCATGTCCGTTTAAAGTTGCCCCAATATGATGACCATGAAAAATCTGATAGTCGAACGAGTTCGGTTTTATGTAGCTTTTCATTATCACAAGATTAACACCATAACCTCGGGGTCAGCGTGCCTTCGTTGCAAACGCACGCAAATAAGTGCGCATAAAGATATTCTACAAAAAATAAAGTGAATTTTATATTATCTTATTACATTTTGTTTTAGCTTATTGCTATCTTCAATTAACGAGTATTAAGCCATAAACGCAACAAGGCAGTGACTTAAGTGTATTCCCATAATTATTTAATGTGTAAACAGATTTGATTTAAAACCTATATTTAGTTTTTGAGACAAAAATATAAAATTATTAAGTAATCTTTATAAATTGTAGCGTACTGGGGTCGAGATGGTGCCAGTAGCGCGGCAGCTGCGCAAGCGCAGGCGCAGGCGCAAGCCGCACTTTTTGGCTTCGGCTCTCGCTACCCGCCACCCACAACGCTCGGTGTCGCAGCAAACCAGGCGGCATCACTTGGACTACATCCTGCTGCTAGTAAGTAACAATAAGCCATTTATTTTTGCAGTCCTCATAGTTTTCATTAGACATTGTGACGGTAACCTCAAGAAATCAACTTAACATACTGCCTTCGGTCTTTCAGGTGCAGCATGGTGGTCCATGGCTTCCCACCTGGCGGCCCAGGATTACTTAGCGCGATTGCAGGCGACTGGACTTAACCTGTCTCCATTAAATGACCCTTATGCAGCTCTTTCTGCTCTTTCGGGTTCTGGTCTCAAGCAGAATAAGCCACCCAAACAGCCTAGCAGGAACGAAAGGTAGATCTAATATATAGATATAATATATTTTTCTCTTGATTATTATAATTATAATACACCGATAAACGGCACAAAAAAGGACCTTATTTTACTTTCTATACTTGGAATATCTGCGTAAAATTAACATCAAAGTTAGTCTAATTTTGGATGTTTACTATAATAACTTGTTTATTTCAGATCAGGCCGTACAAGTACGTCATCGAGTATGTCATCTAAAGACAAAACCCCTTCTACGAGCACCAACTCACAACATAATATGAATGATTGGGGTGAGTTATACATTCCATTACCAGATTATTGTACAATGAAAAAAAAAAACATGATACAAATAACTCATACAGGCACGGCTTGTTTATGTGGTCATATCTATTTCAGCGTCTACGTATGGCTTCCCTAAGACCTCATCACCGTCTACAATGGCGTCGCAGTCCCTATCCAGCTTGGCTTCCCTCAATAACCTGGCCCAGCAACCTCTGCAGAGCAAACCTTCTAGTAAACAGCCACAACCACCGCCTAATAGTAAGTATCTAGCTGTCATAGTTTCCAACATCCAACCAATTCTATTTTTTTTCAAAGAGGGAATTTCTACAACATCTTTTTTATCAGTTCCACGTAATTCAGTTATTTGCACTCTTCAAAGTGTTAATTGGTATACAAATAAATTCCTACAAACTGGATCATACATCTTCTGATTTTTCTATCCAAAGCTTCAAAGACCGTTGAGAGATAATAATAATTTAATTCATTCTACTTTCAGGGAAATCATCAACGAAGGAAAAAGACCGCGATCTATCCGTATTAAGAAGCGAGTTGATGTTGGCTCAAGCTGCAGCTCAAGGCGCGTATCACGCTGCTGTTGCAGCTGCCGCTAAGGGGAAGGTGAGAAAGTCACACAAACATTTATGAAAATACCAAATCAAATCCTAAGATATCAATGGCATCATAGCATATATTATTATGTATATTTAGAAAAACTATAGGTGCAGTTTTGTAGAAAGGTATTGAATCGAATTATGTATCAAATATTCCTGTGGTCTTCAGAGGCCACATTGATTAGTAAAAATTACTATACTGTTTTGGTGGTCTGTCTTTAAGAAGCTGCAATAAAGCGTAATTTGCGCTGCAGTAAAATTTTATTCAAATAACTTTGAAATCATCATATTTGTATCTTAATGTTTATAAAATGTGTGAAATATAATGTTTATGTTTTTGTTTCAGAACATGCCTCTACCTTATCCTTTCGGAATGCCTGGTTCAGAAAAGGACAGACGTTCTGGTATTGATTCCTTGACTGGCTTACCGCATAATTTATTAAGGTAACTCTTATGTATATTAGTATTATTGATACTAGAATTGTACTGAATGTTAACTTTGAAATATACACATTTAGATACATTAATACCCTAAACTCAATTTTAAAGATTTTTAATTGTTAGAATAGTCTTAGTCTCATTCAACATTTAAGCACTCAAAATACTTAGGTCTAGAATAAAACCCATCAGAAACATTAATTCACTACACAATTTTGATTGGAAAAGACAGCCTCACCAAAAGACAAGTATCTATTTTAACTACAGATTCTCAAATATCCTAGGAATTACTATTAAATAATTGAATCCTTATTTCTTAGTGCTGCCTTGGAAGGAGGGTATGGTTTCATTTTATGTATTTCGAGACAAATGTTTTTTTTAAATAATAAAGCATGGCAAGCAAGCATTTTTCAAATTCCTATGTCTTAAGTTAATAAAAAGTTTTGAATGAATTAACGATTGATATTAAAGATCTCAAAATTTTTATCTTACCTGATATAGTGTCTGTTAAGACATTTTATTTAAATCCTTACAGTGATCCAGCATCAGTTTTGGGTGGTGTGAGGCTGCCACCAGACACGGAAATTATTAAATACACATCCTCATTAACCGGACCTAAGGTAAATAGTTTCCCAAATATTAAGTTGCTTTTTGAAAGAAATATTAAATAATGTAATGTGAACATTGTAAAATTATTTGTAGATAATGTTTTAATGGGTTGGACTGTTCTGAATTATGTTATATACACACAAAAAGTCTTATGAGAGAGAACAAAAAATAAAGGAAATATATATTGTAAAGTAATCGCTGCGTATTTCGTTCTAGGTTCCAGCTGGGTCAACTAATCGTGGTCGCAAAAAGACGATATCATTGGATCCGCCTCACGTCTCTCTTCACCCGTCCAGTGATAGAAGCACTCCGCTACCTAATAAGAGGCAAAAAGTGGTGAGCTATTTAGAAATATACAAGTTTTATATGTAATAAAACATACTATACCAATCTTTTAAGGAATTAATTTAATTTTTTCAGGATGAGTATGGCAACTCAAGATCATCAGTGGAAGTAATCAGACTGCCAAATAAGCCCGACCGATCATCAAATTCTTTATCAGCCACACCACCACCAAATCTCTCAGATTATGCTGGTAATTTTACTTTTACTTGTTATTGACAAAAGTCTAAAATTAAACCTAAAGTTCTTAACACTATATACATAGATTGCTTGTAATAGTTAAATTAGCTTTTAAGTTTTTAAAATTACAAATTGCAATCATTATTTTATTCTTTTTAAAGTAACTTTAAATTTTCACTTATGGATGAGGTGAAACTAATAATTGCATTATTCATTATTACTTATGTATAATTGTTTTATGAGATCACTCACCTTACCACTTTTATAAAGCTGGAGAGTTATTTGATTTATTGAACATGCCACTTAATAGCGAGAAAATGGATACATAGCACCTCCAAAGAAAATTATAGTTGGTTTTTACACAAGTCAGACAAAAGGATTGTAATGTTTTCATTCCAGGCATTTCAAGAGAACTACTACAAACTATAGCAAGTCAAAGCGGAGTTAGTTTAGCAGCCCTAGAACGGCAGCTAGCTGGTGCCAACCCAGCCGACTCGGGGCTAAACCTGAGTACTAAGTCTAACTCTGACGAGACACCAATGGACCTAGGCGCCAAGTCCGCTGAGGACGACGCACCTTTAAATTTATCCCTCAAACCAACACCACGTAAGTAGAAGGAGATTTATTTCAATTGTATTTTTATACTTGATATAATTATTATTATTCTATTAGACCAATTTACTAGCAATACTCTGCGAAAAAGCCCTCAAATACTTTGCGCACGTTTCACCCAGATACAGAAGCATCCTCATTAGAGGGCTTCTTCACGAGTAAATTGGTGTTTTAGAATTATATATTATGGACTTCCGCAAAGTAACGCTTGATTTAATTAATTAATATTGGAGCTATAATTAATCCAAGTGAATAATCTGAGAATCAGAAAAGAAATCTACCCTAGCCTCCAGTTGTTTACAATAGGTTTTTCTTTTAAAGTTTTTTTTTGCCTTTTGAAGGTAGTACTAAAATAATTTAAATTTCAGCAAATTCACAAGCATCGGATGCACTATCAAGACTTACATCACTTAGCAGCTCACTAAGTGCATCAAATGATAGAATATGTAAGTATTTATATATATATCACAAAAAGTAATGGAAAAAATATTGTATACATAAGCGCTTCTTAGTTCTTACCCTATCTGGGGTTTGGTTTAAAATGCTAAATACGTTTCTTAGTTTATTTTATAGACATAACATACATACAAAATCTACTTTTAAGGCTATAAATTAAACAGTATGTAAGTAATATTGTTGAAATTGTATCACATTTGTTAAATTAGTATTAGTGCTTATAAGTCTGTACTAAATATTCTAAGTTCTATGTCAAAAAGTTATAATGTAAAAAAAAGTATTTTTCTTTTTAATTACTATATTAATATTTAATATGAAACTTTGTCTTAGCGCGTCGCAAGCCTGGTGCGAAACCGCGACGTGTTGCTCCAGAACCCAACGAATGTCCGCGACCACGTTCCAGTGGCAGCGAGGACAGTGAATGTGGGTAGAATTTGGATTTAGTGTGGTATATAAGATTTCTACCTCATCTTTCCTCTTTATCTAAAATTACCTTATTCTTTATACTCTTAAGTGTTGATAAATAAATATTGGTTGTGTCACATGCAATTTGCATGAAACAAAATGATAATGAATATCTTATATGAACTAGCCGTGCCTCCCTGGCCTACTCGGGAGGGACGTCCGCGTAACTTAGGCCGCGGCGTAAGCAAGCCCAAGAAGAACACGGTCGCGTCGCTTCTTGCGCAAAGCCGAGCCCTTGGCTTACGACCTGCGCTCGCGCAACAGCTATTGGGAGAGACTGATTTGGTAAGAAAATGTAAATGTTCCCGGCATGGTATTTGACAGAGTTTTTAATGATTAAGTCATAGCAATTAAATTGAAAACTAAAATCAAGTATGTATTATGAGTGTTGTTTTTTTCGTGTAACAATATATTTTGTAATTTACACTTGCAGGAGAAACTGCGTGCTTTGGTAGGCGAGGGGGCGAGTACGGATTCAGAATGCCAACAGTCTGATAGTAACCCTTCCGACTCGGACGCCAGTGATTCAGGCAGGAAGCTTGATGCGTTGCTACGGCTGCCCTTGGCTTTGGGTATTTGCTGTTTTATTTACTACTAACTGACCCGGCAAACGTTGTTTTCCCATAAATGTGGTTTCTAGCAATGATTTTTTTACTTCAATAAAATTAATTTGCAATAAAATAAAATTGCGACTATAATTAAAGATCTAGGCTATCCTATCTCTTAAGTTGGACCAGACTGCTCACGGTATGCCAATTTAATTTACAATCGGTTAAGTAGTTTAGAGATTCAATCGCGGACAAACATCGTGGCAGGAGATTTATCTGTATTAAGATAGTTATCATACAATAGAATACGTAAAACTGGTCACAGGTATTATTATTAAAAACCTCAGCAGTTCTCTGTAGACTAACTAAAGATGACCGCGAACGTAGTTTCGATATCATTAAACTGACATGTTAGAACATCTTTTCATCCGAACATTTACATGAAATATGATGTTTATATGATTTATTATTAATTATAGATTTTAATTCATAAATAAAGTTATAATAATAACACGGAGGCTTAAGCTAAAGCTCCACAGTTTTGAGGTTAAAGACTGACGGCAAATATGCTCATTAAATGCTCTTGCTATTGACTGACTAATGATAATTGTTTTTAAGGTTGGAAGCGGGTCACAGTAATAAAGGGTCTGTCTCGCAACTGTAACATTAAGGGTGACGTGAGCTATTCCCCGCCTGAGCCACACACCGCCCTTCATATCAAGTCCACTCAGGAGTTACAAAACGTACGAGCTTCTTAATTTATAAGTATTTTTATTTAAAAAAAATGTTTATTAAGTGATTCTCACTGAAAACTTTAAACAAACGAATATAAAGAAGTATTTTATGATATAAAAACTTAGTTCATGTTTTATTAAAAGTGAAGGCAAGTTTCCTTGCAAGTGTATATTCTTTTACTTTCTTTAAAACAGCCCTAATTTGATTGTTACGTTAACAGTTCTTAGAAGCAAATCCGTGTCCGGCACTATCGATTGATAACTTCAGCTTCAGTTCGCGAACCGTTTTGGGAGAATATGTGCAGACTTCCGCCGATACGGACCCCATCATCTTTACCGAAACCGACATCTCCAAGAGGTATTTTATTTTTTCAAAATAAACATGCATAACATGCCATGAATTCGTCAATACTTTTATTACTTTAAAACCTTTATAGCTCATCAGATTCTGAATCATTGTAATTCAGGAACTGTTTGCAGTTTGTTTTCAAAGGTTTTTTGACAAGTTAGAGATAAAGCTGACAGCGTGTTTGGTTTTAATAGGCTGGAGGAGGCTCGAGCATTGGCGGCGCTGGCTGGGCCCAGGTCGACGCCTCCGCCCGTCGAGAGGCGCATAGAGCTCGCGCGGAGGCAACAAGCAGCGAGAGACGCCCGGAGGGACGCCTCTCACAGGAACCGGGATCAGGTATACGAATTCTCGTAAGCGTTAACCTGACTACGGAGAGGGCGCTACTGACCACCTCGGTGGTTGGACGATCGCTTTATAAGGCATAGTCGTATGCGAATATGCAAACTGGAATATGGTTCCATGGTCTTGGCAGATTATGAAAAAAAGTCCTCGAAATGTTTAAAGAGAACATATTCCTCCCTTAAGGGCCGGAAACGCTATTATATACGATGGATGTCTATGGTTTGCGAGTGTTGTCACTAAGGCCGCCCGCAAGTTCGTTTGACCCCAAAATATTTAAAAGTGATCACACACACAATTAACTGATGTCACACACAGTGATATCAGTTTTTCCATAAGTTAATTAGGTATTTAAAGGAAATTATATAATCTATATTCATTGCGTGTCATTTAAGTGCGCTACTTATGTTAAGTCTGTATTTAAATAGTTTGCCATTATTGTTTTTTTTTAAAACCGTTATCTTTATTGTGAACTTTTATAACTTTCAATAAAAATTTCAGGCCCGCCTGGTGCGTGAATTCGAACGTTCCGAAAGGGCTGAACTGGTAAAACGGGAGAAAGAGGTCAGAAGTCAACAACTAGTCGAGGTAAACAAAGCTTTTGGGTATTTTGTTCATGGTGTACTATAGATTTTTTTGTTTGGCGTTCACGTGTTATTGCATTTAGAGAAATGTGTATATTATAATTTGGCGTATAATGAAATTTTCTTCCCAGTTTTGATGGCTTCGAAATTCAAATTTGATTTTATATTTTATCTGTATTCTACCCTTGAAACTGAAGTGCTGTAACACGAGAGGGTCTTGTATTTTTTATCTGTTTTTATTGTGCTTGTGTTTTATTATCAATTTGATGCTTGGCAACATTGTGCTCACATGTAGTCGATGTTATTGTAGTTCGTCTTGTTCGACCTTAGTCTAGCTTAGTATGTGTGTATGTAGTATACATGTAATTATGTATGTATGTTATCTATTGGGCTGTGTGTCCGTGGTTTAATAAAACAAGGTGCTCATTGTTCATATTACGTTTTCTTCTAGATAATGAGAATATATTTAAACGATATTGTTATACATTGATTAATAAAGTTTAGTTCATTTAATAACACATGATTCCTTCAGTTTTCATATTGTACTCATAGTTTTTAAAAATCTTGTTAATTAAACCTAACTTGTTATATTGTACCACGGTTCTGTCTGTCTAACCCCTAAACTTGACAATGTTGTCAACAATCTAATTGATAATAGAAGAATCATGGGATATATATATTAATGGAAACATTCGAAACAGCATATCAACAAAAATAGAACACAGCTGACCATCGAAGCTCTGCCAATGAAAGACGAATGGAAAGTACCAGAGACTATACTACCGCCCAAAAAAGACAGAACAATGCCACAGATTAGCCTATCCCTTATCCCAGTCAGCGGAAAAGATTCCCCGATCAAAACCTTAAACTACGAACAAGGTATTTGGAAAGAGGAATCCGAAGAATACAATGCATTGGACAAAATGAAAGATTTTGCAGAAAAAGCCGCATTTGATCTACCAAAAAGGCCCAATGACAAGATCTTTGACATCTCTCTAGTCGTAGCAGCTGACAAAGCCAAGAAAAAGGACCAAGCGCAACCAATTGGAGAGAATAATTTAGAAAAATTGATAAATTCCTATTCGCGCATATCGGAATTCATTAACGGCTGTGATTGGTCCAAAAACAGCGACAAGCAAGACCCGAAGAGCTTAGAGCAAAAGTATTTAGACGCTAAAAACGAATTTATGTCCCAAAACCTCATGTTGATGCCCAAAGATCAGAAAAAAGATGTGATTGACTTGAGTGGTGACGAAGATATTCTAGCGGATATAAATAAAAAAATATCTAAAGGCACGTTCAATGTCGGAAAAGATGGCGCCTTATCTATATCTGTTCAGCCGTTCGCGAGGGACGTATACAGTCCGGTACGTCGAATTGAAATAAACTAACAATTTCAACTAACAATATTATCTGTGGATTTGTCTATGGCCTTCGGTAATGAGTATCATACTATGGGATGTTTTTGAAACTAATCTTTCCTTTTTTATTTTGCACGCTTTCTTTAATGCACATTGATTCGCAGTCACCTTAGTACCAATCATATTGCATCTATAGTATACAAGGTTAAATAAAGCTTATATCATTAACATATTCTAATTGTGACTGGAAAATTGGTAAATTATACAATTCACTTGACTTGCAACTCCTAGAGTAGTCGAACAACAAAAGGCTAATATCATTTCACTTCATTTTATGATTACAAAGCTCATCTCACAAAGTTACTCTAACAGCCGCACTCGTGAGTCAATTTATTGGATAATAAGACCTTATATTTTAACTTGATGAAAATCTAAATAATTTTACTCAAGCAGAGACCATCACTAACGCTATTTGACATGAAAAGAGCTCTTTCTCAACCCCGTGATTGTGTTTAGCTTAGACACTGGAATTTAATGTTAAATTTTTTTTTATTATGTTTGTTACATTAACATAAAAACTGTATGCGATCACTTATGTATTCACAAGTACTAATTATAATCACGACATGATTTACAACATTTTCTTAACTTTGAACAAAACTAAATATATATAAAATATATACTTTTGTCACATTTTTTTTTGCTTAGCTGAGCTTTTTTAGTATAAGTTTTTTTTTCATTTGTTTCATGTACGCATTTTTTATTTGTTCGCAATCGATGTATCTAAAGGCTAAGAAACGAAAGCAAGAGGATGCTGAAAAACAGAAGAATGAGGAACAGGCGAAAAGACAACAGGTTATTTTTTTTTTTTTTTTGGTTTACCATTTAAATATGGACACTTTTTTATTAGTTCAATTGTTTTTTTACGTTTTTTGTTTCCTAACGAAAATAATCTAAATATTTTTTTTATGGTATTAAGATTTGTATTTTTGTTATAGGAGAGAGAAATAAAGAGACACCAGGCGATGCTACTCAAAGAGCAGGTGAGCCGAGTTCGAGTTAATTTGTTTGTTGGGTTTTTGTGTTAATATACTCTTACTTCAAATATTTGGGCCGATGTTTCATAATAATAACATTTTTAAATAGTATGATTTGTAATAACTAAAGTTATTATGTCGGAGCTTAGTCAAAGTGTGTTTGTGGATTGTAATTTTTGGAAAATCGATTTTTAAGAACCTTAAAGGTGAGCAAAGACCTTATTTATTCTTCTATCTTTTAGTAAACTTTATTCATAAAATGTCTCATTAGCAATGTATTAAAACATTTCAAAGGAACAGAAAAATGTGGAATCAAGTAGGTTTACAAATCGTGTTGTATTTGTTTTACAAATAATTGATATTTGAAGCGTAGTCCTTGCTCATTTATAATAAAATTAAACTGGTTTGTGTGTGTGTTTTTTGTAAATAAATGTTTGTCTTTTTTTCAATCGGCGTTCACGTACGGCTCCGTACAGCAAAAGTATATAACCGAGGTAATTATAGTTATTGTGTCTTACTAACTATGGGTTAATGGTTTGTAATGTGTGCTACTCTAGTTGAAACCGTAACACGCTTTTCGTTGTAACGCCATTATCAATGTGTTAAAAATATAATCGTTGCAAGGTCTTCGCTTATATTTCCCGTTATTAATTATATCCGCAGATGAGTGTTTTACCAAATTTTTTAGACCCATTTCCACTGAAGGTTTTGGCCATAATTATGTGAACAGACTTAATAATTAACAAACTTAAATGGTATATCGTTGTTTATGTTTAAGTTCCGGTGTACACACTCAATAGAATCCTATAAAATATATCTTATTTCTTAAAGATTATTGTTCCTTGTATGGCGGACACAAATTTAACAAATCATAAAAACTTTTGCTCTTTAATGAAATTTAAATGAAATTTTTTTAACGTTGAATACTATTCCGTCGCTTTAGCAGAATTCTGAGCAGGTTAAAATATACTACAAATATCTAATAAGTTAAATTATCACGTTTGTCTTACGGTTTAGGAACGCGAAAGAAGACGTCAACATACAACATTTATAAGACAACTTGACTCAAGGCGAAGGTGGGAAGAAAGGGAACGGAAAAAGCATCAGAATCTTCTAGACCGATTGTTAGTTAAGGAGAAGAAGTTACAGCAAAGAAGGAAAGAGATGGAGCTATTGTCCGAGTTGAGGTAAAAACTACAGACTGTATATTTTGTCAACTTATCTTGAATTCTATTGCGTAGTAGGACGTCATGCATGATATATTAGGTACTAAATATTTGGTTGCTTTGTACAGCCATGGAACACGAAAATATATTCCTTTTTATCATTTATTTCTTTGAAAACATCTGTCTATACTTTATTCACATGTTCCGTTAAACTGCCTGTCTTCAATTATATTTTTCATTCTTTTCATGGATTGTTAAAATCTCATTTTATTCAACAAATTTCAATTCTAGATTAAATTATTATATGAAATAGTTTATCTATAATGTGCTATGTTTTCTAGGAGACCTCAAGAAGACTCATCCCTCTCAGACCAAAAGCCACTTCCTAACCTGGACAGAATACAAGGGCTCAAAGTCTCAGGGCAGGCATTCGCTGATCTCCTACAAGCTTATGAGTTCATACATAACTTTGGGCAAGCACTTGGTATCGGTAAGTTTTTATTTTAATACTACTAAAATGAGATCTTTGAACTATACAAAAACTTACCATAGAACTGTTTTGTGTTATTGTATATTCTACTCATATTTATATTAAGTGTCCAAATTTCTATATTGTATCATATTGAAATGTTCTGATTTGGGTCACAAAAATTCTTGTAATGCAAATTTTTTAAGTGGGTTCATTTTTCAATAAATTTCCACTATTAAACAACATATTGAGTGTTTGTGAAGTAAGCACTTATAGAGTTGGAAGCTTAAAGCCATAACAGATTTGAAAACCATATGCAAATTTGTTTCTCCTAACATGGTTTGCATTTAAATATTTTTTGTTGGAATTCTTGTCGGCTAGTGAAATGATTATAAATTTTTGTAATTACCACAGATGTTGAAGCGCTGCCAACATTAGACACACTCCAACAGGGTCTTATTCCGGACTACAATGAAGAAGCTGAAAATGAGCTGATATCCGTTGTCACTAGACTTTTGGTTCTCGCTATTGGTATGTTTTTTGTTAAATGCTATTTAGCGATTATTTATTGTTTAGTAGACTTATATCGCTTTATTATTAATTTTATTTATAAAAAAATTAACGACATTCCCTCCCTTTATTATGATAATGTTTCTTCCAGTTGTCATGTAGACTATGCTATAAAAATTTCAGATCCTTTCAAGAATATTGACAAAGATTAATCTCAGGGAAGGTTTGAGAGTTTAATGCTATTTCTTGTATGCTTTACGCCCTTGAGAACTGGCAGTTAGGATACATTATAGTCATTTAATCTACGATCATACATTCGAAAATGAATTATTCACTATATTTTTCATACATCATAAATTAACGCACATTTTGTAATGCCATTTTAATTACAGAGGATCCGGGTATACCACACCCAGGACGGCATACCACGCTGCTGGGACAGGCGATACGTCTCGGCGATATACGGCCTGAGAATCTTAGCGAAGTACTAAGAATATACCTCTATGCTAACGCGACCGGAGAGGTTAAGGCTTTGACGGGTAAGTTATGTTAAGGTTCTCGGTCATATTTACTTTATATGGGGTCTTAAAAGATAAATACATACGTACCCTATCTTTGACCGCGTTCTCACACAATCGCCCTTTGCAATAAATTACTCTGTTTTTATATTTTTAGTAGCTACTCTTTATTTTTTCGTTTAAATATTTTTGTATAGTTAAATTTTTGTTAACGCATTGTGTACACATCAGACTGTTACAATAACAAATTGTGTAATATGCTGTATGCTATATAAATATAAATTTGGTATTGCAGGATTAACAGTGGAAAGAGAAAGAGAACGTCGGGTTGCTGATCATCATCAGAGTGATGCTGAGATGCAACAAACCTGCGTCAGCACAAAGAACGCTGCCTACTATGAACATTTGCACAATAATAGTACTTATAAACTGTCAGGTAAGCGTCACAATTGCATAACATTTTTTACTCTCTGAAAATATACAACATAAAAATAACATCGGGTCAGCAATTTTAACAATAAATGCAATTTCTTTTGTTTAATTGATAATCTGAATATTTCAGAAATGCTTCGTGACAAACCTTTTGTCTCGCTAAACCCGACCAATAAGGCGCGAATGCTGGCATACCTTTGCGACGAGCTTCTACAAAGCAAAGCCGTGTTAAGGGCAGTCGACGCTTCGTTGGACCACCTTAACCAACTTCGAAAGGAAAGATACCTCATGGATGCTAAGATACGAAAGTATGTCTCTTTTAATTCTTTAATATTATTGTCTTGTTTACAATTCGAATTACTTTTTATTAATATAGAAAATTACAACAGGAAAATTAAATATTATTTGTTTCCATTTTGTGTTAAGTCTACCAAAAATCAGAGACAATGTACTTATTGTTTATTTTAAAATATATTCTTACAGTGTACTGAAATTATTTCAGAGTTCGATCACTATACCAACGCAAGTTACGCGCGGAACAAACTGAAAAGCAACAAGCTCTCGCATTGGAGCGAATGCAGCGGCTGGTGGAAGAGAGTACTGGAATCATGCGTTCGCCTGCTCGCGGTACGCATTCTATGAATCGTAATTAAGAAAATAGTGTCCAATTCTTAAAGTAGCTGTATATGTATGGCAAATTAATTTTTATTAACTAATAAAAATTCTCTCTATGTTTTGTATTTTTGGTTATTTCTTAAAATTATATTTATATATAAAAGAGAAGAAAAGAGAAGTACAAGAAACATAAATTTCCTTATATTCTAGAAACACCAGAAAAGTCCGAAACACCGAAGAAGGAGTCGTCTCTCTCACCAGAAGACAAGCCCAGCACACCATCCCCTTACAAGGAAGAAGAACCAAGTGACAAGGAACTATCGCCCTTAAAAGAGTTGAACAAAAGAGAGATTTTGAATAACAATAAAGACGAAATTCCTGTGGAAGCAAAAGACAAGGATAGCGTTATGGGCGATGATGTATTGAGCGATTTGGAGAGTGAAGGAACGCAGCCTGAAGAGGTAATTATTAAAATTGACTGACTTTCGTATGGGACATTATCACAAAAATGTTGTGATTGTGGTATATGTTTAAGTACATTATTAACGTCAAATTATTTGTAGGACGAGTAAAAGGTATCCTTAGTCTAATCAATTACCTTTATTCAAATTTTATATTAAAACTACATGCCCCATGTAAAACTTGTTCATATTATTGAAACCTGGTATATAATCTGTTCACAGGATGAGGACAAAAATCTTTCATCTGAGGAGTTGTCACGGAAATTAGAAAAACTATTGCGTCAATCCGAACAGCAGGTGTTGCAACTAGCTGCCGCTTCCAATGCCCTAAGGGCCACGTGCTATGGACAGGACAGGTAATTTCCTTACACAAAATTCTTTGAGTGAAATTCCTAGGAACCTTGAAAGGAGTAGTATTATTAGTTACCATATTTAAGAGATCAATGGGTTTTTTAACTGGAAAATTGACAAAAGTTATTTATAAAATAAAACTTCCGGGGTTTTACATTTAGCGGCCATATTAACATTAAGAATTGTATATAACTTTCAGGTACTGGCGTCGTTACTGGTCTTTGGGCAAATGCGGGGGCGTATTAGTGGAAGGGATGGAGTCAGCTCAGTCCGAGATTATGGCGTATCATGAGAAACTAGAAGACGCAAAGATAAACGGTGTCAAGATCGAACCGAAACGTATGTAATTTTTTTATAGTAACTCACAAATGAGATATGTGAGTTCCAGCGACAGATCAAAACTCTGACCACCCCGCAACATAATTTTAATTTACTATAAATAGGAATACACTTTAAAAAAGTGATTTTATGTTTAAACTGTTTTGAATTTTTCTTTGTAATTGTTTATATAGTGCAAGAGACCTTCCTACCATCAGATACAAATCATGTAATTGATCCAACTCATTTTCAGAACAATAAATAATTTTTGGATTTATTTTTTCTTTTTAATCCGGTGTGGTATTGTTTTGATGAGTTGTATTTTCTTCAGAACTAAAATCAGAAGATATGAAGTCTGAGGAAGATCAAGAGATATGTGATGCTGAAGCTGAACAGGAACTCCGGAGTATCAAGAGTGAACTTAATCTCAGTGACAAGACTCAGATTATCAAATATGAACCTAATAAAATTGTTTGTAAGGTTGAAGGTTAGTGACATATTTTGGAATTTACATATATTATATACATATACGTTTTAAGAGCAAATGAGTTTTATACAAGAATTGAAAAATTGTAAAATAAAACTTATTATTAACTGCGTTACTTTTTTATACTTCCGTATTTGTGGTTCATCACGAGTAATAATTTTCTGATGAAAATAAACGATATTATGAAACTTATCGCACACAGATGCTTTATGTAATAACAAATAATATTGAGGTGGTTTAATGTACATGTTGTTCAAATTTTATATAAAATGGAATATATAAAAAACCGTATATTTAATCTTAGTTTCTTTTTCAGGGATAAAAATGGAAGAGAAATACATCCAGCAAAAGAGTCATGAAGAAGAAGACATGTTGGACATTGAGGATTCCATTCCGACCGCCTTTTTAGTACAAAAGCCCTCACATAAACCGATGTTTGCCACTCAAGCCGAGCCCGCTGACAAACCACAGGATATTATTAAGCTGGAAAATACAACCAAAACTGAACCTAGCGACAAAGAACCGGAAGAATCCAAAGATTCTCTAGTCAACAATTTGGAGGAACTCCGCAAAATGGCGGAGGCCGTATCGTCACAATTGGACGCGGCCAAGAAAGCTGAGAATGAGATTAAAGAAGAAAAGTTAGAAAAAGACATGGAAACAGAATCTGCGCATGCGCATCTTTACTCCAAGATACTAGACGGCAAATGGTTCTCCATACTACGGCATGAAAGCGCTTTCTTGACCAACATTAACGAAGAGAAATACGACGTACCTAAATACTGTGATAATGAACACACATGTAGCGAAGTGATACAATGTCAGGGTCATAAATGGGACGTCTCGAATAATTTGCATTTATTGAATGACCCGAGTTTGTTCACGCTGAATAGTATGGTGACGAGTGTACAAGTGCCGTGTAATAACATTTATCTGGACTCTAGTCTTACAATGTCAGGCTTGGACCAAGATATGATGGACGCTAGTTTGAATAGTACAGAAATGGAAGTGGGGGAGACTAAAGAACCGGTGAGGTTTATACAAATTATAGAGATGAATATTTTTTCGTTGACGTAAATTTAATTATTTTAAACTATTATAGTTTCGAAATTTTGTAAAGCCTTATAGTTATAGCCGTTTACCCTGTCTCCTACTATACTTTGTGAAGTAAAAAGTTGATTATTGAAGCTTACTCTAGTACATTAGGAAAATAATTATTACAACTTTTAATACTCTTTTAAGGAAAACGATTTGGAAAAGGAACTCCAAGCGGACTCCACAAAAGCGGACCTTGCTACTCAAAAAGCAAAAGCGTCTGGTCTAAATAGCCTAGGACTTTTAAACTTTAACGCCTTGTCGACGTATGTGACCTGCGATTCACCTCCGCCCATACAAATGTCGCCTGACGAACTGGACCAGCTAGAACACTGTAAAGTACATGGCCTGCCTAAGAAGATTGATGGCAATTTTGTTCCAAAAGATTTAAGGTTTAAAATTAATTACTTATCTTATATTACGCATAATTATCTGAAACTATTTTGAATTTACCCTGAAAATATCCTTCAGACATGGCTGGTGGCGAATAACCGAATCGGAGCAAATGAAACAAGTGCTAGAGTCCTTACACCCACGTGGAGTGAGAGAGAGGGAATTACATGCGTCGCTGGTCCAACATCTACCCACCGTTAATAATAAGGTAAGTTCTTAATGTTGTCTTTTATTAACATAACTATTACTCATTTAAAGAAAAACACTTTGTTAACGGATTACGTTATGTATTTTACAAAATTTGACAAGAAACGGTAGAGTCTACCGTGACCACGCACGCTTTAAACCACGCGAAACGTCGGGAAAATTTAAAAATAATGTAATATACTTAAATTTTGTAAAATACATGACTTAATCCGTTAACAAGTGTTTTTCTTTAAAAGGTAAGTTCTTAATAATTACCGCTACTTATCATATCCTGACATTCATAAAAACAATTTAGTCTTTCCCCGTCCCATCATATAACGACACTATAAATTGTTTAATTCGACTTGTTTACAAGTATGGCAAGACTTACGTGTCAATTTTGGTTTCAGCTGTATATTGACAAAGGTGATACATCCCTTACTCAACTGTCAGTGTTACCTTTAGATAGCACAGATTATACACCACCCGATGAACCTGGAACATTTTGTGCCAATACTGCAAGGAGAGTTGATATGGCTTTGTTATCTATGGTGAGTATTCTCTTTATGAATCAAAAATATTTTCCTTTTGTCTTTTACTAAACAAGACATACAATCTACAGTTTTACTACTGTACTCGTTGAAGTACAGTATCGTATATTTTTGCTAAATTTTGTTTATGGTGTGAGGCAGAGACAAGTATACTGGTGCACTCAATCTGATATTCTAATTTATATACAGGGTTTAAAAATGCTATAGTTCTTTCAATTATATTCACCAAACTGTCGACTCTTAAAGGTGGAAGCCCTAGAAGAGAGAGTGGCAGCTGCCTCTATGCAAGTAAAGGGCTGGCGGCCGAGCACTTTGCCCCTTGCCCCAGACGCATCTGGGGCGGAAATAGTCGCCCGGGCGCGTCACAAACTTGCCCAACTTGAAGCTCACGTGGAGAGGCGATACCTGAAACCGCCCCTGGTACAAAGGTACGCTAGGTAATGTATACATTTATTGTAAGCTTGCGTGTTTTGTGTGAGGTAAGTTTGTTGTAGAGTTGGCACTTTGTGGATGGGTTCACACTTTTTAGATTGGTGCAAGGTTTGTATGTTTGCCTAAGTTGGCACCTATTTTTTTTAAATATATAATATATGGGACTCATTTTTATTTGTCCTGTTTTAACATGGTTCATATGTATATATATGGTGAAGGTTTTGTTGGTTATGTTGTTAACACAGTATCACAAAAAGCTTTTTATGTTCTGAGATTTTACAAAAATGATTTGATAGTTAAAAATCCAATTTATTTAGTAGCTATGAGACGTACCCATAAGCATAAACTTCACATTTTAAATATATTCTACACACATTTGGAATTCTCTGATAAGTATAAAAAATGGCATCTTTTTTCTGTTACATTTATATTAGTACTACAAATCCATATGGTGATATGCACTATTATATGGGCCACTAACCCGTGGAAATTTGCAATTATGTTTAATAGATTTTCTCCCCAAGTTTCCACATTGTACTTGCATTTGTTGGATCTGAGTGCACTTTTACCAGATTTGGTTAAATGGGATATCATATTAGCATTTGTATATTATTTATATATAAAATATATTTACCATGCACATATTTGAAGGTGAAGGTATTTGAAGATTTATAGTTTGCATGGACTCTTCATTTTCATGAAGTTTTGACTGATTGAGGAAAATATTACAAATAGTTGCTATACATTTTATTTATTTGCCCTAAGACTTCAGTTTATTTCCTTGATATTTGTTCTTCATATGTAACATCACCTTATCTGTCTGCCCAAGATTTAAAGACCTTAAGAGCAATTTTTAATTACGAAAATATAATAGTCCACTTTTGCAGCTGTAATTATGGCATCACGGAGACCTCGCTTTATTCACTAGGCCCACACAGCTGTATACAATGAGTAGATATTGCAACCTTTAATATCATTAATTATTCTTTATTCTCGTTTACTTGGGACAGCCTGTTATGAGACCCTTAAGTGTGTGGTAGTTTTAAGTAAAAACACTCCAAATAAGGTCTGATAAAGTCTGTGATACTGAGTATAAAATCTAATACATTGATTTCTCACTAGTACATTTGTCAATAAATGAAAAAGAGACCTGTTGGCTTCAACTTAGAAAATATTTAAGAAGCATGTAATTCGAGTGTGTTCTATAAAGTGGAAAGATATTGGACTACGAGTTCGTTCTTAAAGGACTCTGGTATACTTGTTTAAATAAGTTAATATATTTTCCAGTACAAACGAAGCCAATCTCGGTGCGATGCTGCAAGGGGAACACGGTAACGCGTCTGCAACGTCTCCGCAGAATTCAGAGAACAATGAAGGAAAAGGTATGCTTTTCACATAGCTTGACGAATTTTTGTATATATATTATTTATTATTTTCTATGTATGAAAAAATAAACATATTTATGACGACTATGTAAGTACGAGTTCTTGTTTCAACGAAAGTATTTCTTTTTATTTTTATTATAAATTATGAATATGTTTCAGAAACCCGTGGCATTGCCCGTGGCCTGTCGACCTGGCGAGATGCAGTCTCTCGGTGCAATACGGCCGCACAACTAGCGATGTTGCTCCACGCGCTTGAGTCTCACATCGCCTGGGACAAGAGTATTATGAAGGCGGTCAGTATTTTTTAAAAACTGCACCGACTCCAGGCTATTGCTGATATAAATTGTAATAAATTCTTAGAAGCGAAACTATGAAATAATTATGTGAGCAGCAATTTTTTAAATTTATATGTAGATTCTAACTAATAGACACTTTGAGAAAACATTTGTTACACTTACTTTTACATACAATAGTTACTTTGCGGAAGTCCTCAATTCTATTAAATAAAATTCTATTTGATTAATTTAATTAATTAATTACTCCGCCAAAATCCCTCAAACACCGAGGTAAGTTTCGCCCCGACACGGGAGCATCCTCAGGATGTTGTCTCTTGCTCTCTCTGTTCTAATAGATAGCAACGTAATTGCTAATAGTTTGAGAAAATATAATATAGGAAGGATAGGACAAAGGAATATTTGTTATTATAAATATTATCATATAAAATAAGACTAAACAATTCCAGCAAGGCAATAAGGCTTTGTTAGGATGTTGAATCAGTAACCAGTTTTAACTCTCTTAAACTGTATATTAAACACTAAAATTTAAAGTCATATATTAATTTTTACAGAATTGTCAATTCTGCTTGTCTGGAGACAACGAGGATCAGCTGTTACTCTGCGATGGTTGTGATAAGGGCTATCATACGTATTGCTTCAAACCTAGAATGGACAAAATACCTGAAGGCGATTGGTAAGTGTAAATATTTATCCATCTTCAGCCTACTTAATCTTAGAAGTTATGTTTTACGTTAAAGTTAACCAGAATTATTCTATAGTATATATTCTTGTAATAATTATAACCAGCTGTATGATATGAGTATAAATGTCTATCTCTGTGTCGAATATCAAATGGAATGATTGACAGGTACTGCTGGGAGTGCGTGAACAAAGCGCGCGGCGATCGCGTGTGCATCGTGTGCGGCGCAGGGGCCGGGCGACTCGTGCCGTGCGCGTTGTGCGCACGCGCATACCACGCCGACTGCCACTACCCGCCCTTGCTCAAGGTACGTTGCCTTCCTTCATTCCCATTGCATCTCTCTATCATACTCTGCAATAACATTTTATTCGTCGATTTCAGAATCCCCGAGGAAAGTGGTATTGTGCTCAGTGTATATCGCGTGCGCCGCCCAAAAAGCCGCGCAAATCAAACAAACGCGACTCCAAACATAAGGATATGTCCAATATTGATTTAGACGCTTCTATGGTACCTAGGTAAGTTTGAAGTAGCAATACGATGCAGAGTTATGCAATGCATACGTGAGAAAGGAGATCATTTCATTCGTCATGTTTTTAACCCTTTAAATATTGTGAAGGTGTTTTTTTAAATGTTATTGGAATGATGTTATACACCAAATTATCAAAATATCCACTGATTAATCTGATACAAGTTTCTAAAGTAAACAAAAATATTATTATTGAAATAATCGTGAATTCATGTTAGTATCCTATTAAAATTGGCCAGTGGCCATTGTGAACAGTGTCTTATAGTATCCTTCTAAAAGTACATAAGCATTACAGACATTACTGACGATCTGTAATGATTTTAAAATTATTTATACATCAATTGATTACAAATAGATCATTAATACCACTACGGAACATTTCCAGTGCTTTAAAATAAATTTAAATTAATTACATAATTTTGCTTTTATACTATGTAACGATGTTAGATCTTGAAGCTTAAATGTTATTAAAATAATTTCAGTCCAGCGCCATCTCACGCCTCAACATCGACAACTGCAGAGGAATGTACACCCAGCGTGCTGCACACGCCGGAGAAAGATCACGATAAAACGGACGACAACGTCGAACACGAGAATGGACATAATGGTACGTTCTCAAATAATTAGGTTCCATTCTCGGAGTGGGTTATGGATATTTGGTATTCTAATGGTTGATTCATGAAGTAGAGAAAATTGCAGTTTTTCTAATTCTATGTCTGAATAAAAGGCTGATATAATAAACATTCGTTGTTTGTAATATACAAAGCATATATTTATATATAGCATAATTTCCAATCATCATTAATTTTTTAACTAAAACTAAATGCTATTTTTGTTAAAAGTTATTGTATAACAAAAAACTATTTTTTTTATGTATATACAGTATCTGAGCTACAAATGCCCGAGGATGGGACACCGGAAAAGCGTCGCGCACTTCAGTTTGTGGCTGGAAACGGGGCCATACCTCACGATGATTCACAAGTTGATGGTAAGTTGAATGAAAATTGTATATTATCCTTCTGTAATAGTTTTTTTTCTAATTCCATCCTATTTTCAATGAAATCTTCAATCTTATATACTTGAGAATGTAAATGTTATTAAACAACACAAAAGTAATAATTCTTAATTTTACAGGACATGAAGATCACGAAGCTGAGAATGTCCCCTTGCTATCTCGAGCGAAGAAAGACAAGAGTGCAGCGAAAAAACAAAACAAAGAATTACAGTTTTGCAAGTGAGTTATGCTTATTAATTGGTACCAAGTAGCAGTCGATACTTATTCACATACTATACTTTAAGTTCTAAAAACATATGTTCATATTTACTATTATATTTTAAGGATAGGAAACATTTCCCAAAAAATCTGAAAACTGTTATAACAAAATTATAATTAAAAAAAACTATGAACTTTTCTAACATAGACGCAGTAATTAGCTACTATTGCTGACTGAAAACATTGCATACAACAACAATTTTTAAATTATCCCATTTTAATTATTATTTAATTTAAAAAATCTATTTTAGAAACCTCCTGTGTGAAATGGAATGCCACGAGCATGCTTGGCCGTTCCTGATTCCAGTAAACACCAAACAGTTCCCACAGTACAAGAAAGTCATCAAGTGTCCAATGGATCTGTCCACTATCCGTAGGAAGCTACAGGAGTCGGGGTAAGACATTTTAGATCTATTTCTTTTCTAATTTTTGTGGATGGCTGCAACTTTACCGGCAATCTACTTAGGAATTAATGAAATCTCTAATGTTCTTTAGTTCTATTATAGTACTAGCATCAGTGGCTTAGGGCGATTACTATAATGGTTACATGTATATGATTCTTGGGAATGACTTGACATATCATTATGTAATTTTTATCATTACAGATATAAATGCAAGGAAGAATTCGCTTCGGACGTAAGATTAATATTCAGTAATTGTGAGGTATTTAATGAAGATGATAGTCCAGTTGGCCGGGCGGGACACAGCATGCGACAGTTCTTTGAGACGCGGTGGGCGCAGATCTGATCGGGCAACTAGTTGCTCAACTGGTGTGGTCATTATTTGCGATTGGATTAAAACGTCGATCGGCCGGTCTAGTGCTTATATCCATCCAATGGAGCAATTATTTGCGAGACAAAAATACGTGACGTTCGTCTATTGGTCTATTCTCTATAGATTATTGCACAATCGTTTATGCAATTTTTTTTATTATTAGACTGATTTTAAAAATATGCTGTTTATAAGGATTTCTTAAGTACTTAAACTGCTATTGTTTTAAACATTAAAACTTATGTAATGTAAAAAACCCGCGAACAAGTTAATAAGTTATATATTTCTATTCTTTATTTTCACTATATCAGGAGACATCACTTGAGCTAAGAAATCCTTAAAACATTGAGAGCAAGTGTCAAATTTATTAACAAATAACATTCCAACCAACATGAAGCCTGTTTATGACAAAATTCAGGAATCTCACTGATATTTAGCTGAGTCTGTGTAAATTAAATATATTTACATGAACTGTTACTAACACATCAATATCGTGTAAAGTGGCGCACACTACAAGTGTAATTGTATTTAAATGTAGCTGATGTAAATAGCGTAAAGTAAGATTTTAAAAAGTATTAGTATGAGAATTATTTCTAAGCATAGATAATATTACAATTAAACGTCAATGTCACTCGTCGATTTTTTTAATTTGCAACGAAACAGTATTCGAGACGATTCGTTCGATATTTAAATTCGGCGGCCTGTGTTGAATGAGGTTGTGTATGTCAAGTATATAAAATGCGCCAAATATTTGTCATTTTTGAAATTGGAATTTTAGTCTACGTCTTCGCATAACAATTGTTTTTCGTGAACGTTACGCGAGAAATATAAAAATAAATGGACATAATTTATGAAATGCGTGATAAAGGTCGACTTAGCGATTTATTAAATATAAATGAATGGAATACGCGTTTTATAAACTTGTGCACCACTGTATTTTGTAGAAAATGTATTATTGACTACATATTTACATGTCTTAAAATAATCGTTATACTTTTTGTATAAAAACAAAGGCACGGCGATATAAGAAATGTGTATGCCATTCATTATTAAATTTGTTAAACTAAATGGTGTACAGGAAATGTGGTTGTAGTATATAGAGGATTTCGGTAGTTGGTTAAAAGTGTTTTAAAGTTCATCCTCAATACAAGTAAAGAGTGAATGGGCTTGAATTATTAGATTTTATAAAGAAAACTTCTTTTACGTTTTAAATTAACCAAAGTCTATACTTTACGAGTCCATGATGCTACTTCTTAAATTACGTTCTGTATATGTGTATATCGGCTAAAACTTTTTATACTGATTATAAATATAAAATGTACCTTCCATAAATTCCATTAGAATAATTACTATTATTTCTTCCTTGCCAAGTTTTCTTTATAAAATCTTCTTTAAAATTAACTAATAAAAAATACAGTGACAAAATAAACATAAATTAATGTTAAAGAGGGCGCGAGTCATATTCTCTAAGTATTTATTTTTATGATTCCAAATTTTAGTACTTATTTGAATCTGAAGTTTTTTGTTTGTTGCAATGTTGTATACATTATATGTTTTTTAACATCATTCCTACAGCATAAAATGTGTTGATAGTATTCTAAACTATTACTACTTATGCAGCTTTTTACTACACTCTGTTGAAAGGGCAAACGAAAAATATATTAATCTGTAGTAGCCTCTGCCAAGGTATGTTTTAATACTGCCAGTAAAATGCGAAACATATTTTGGTGTATTCGTCCAATGGGCGTAAGTGATGGAAATAGTTATATGTTGTGTGAATCGGTTGATTTTAACTATAAATGGATATATAAATTATATATACGATAAAAATAAATAATTTTTGAAGCACTCTGTTGTTGTTTTTTTTCTACTTGGTTTACACGTATTTTGCTGTCTTAGGAGCAAACCAGTATGAGAAGGAGTGTACCAAAGCCGCGTATCTATTAGAAAAATCCAAGTAATGTTGTTTATGGCTCTATCGCCTTCAAAATTACCTTAATGTTCATATTTTTGAGTTATTAACAAAAAACCAATATCTTTCCTATTATTTTGTTATAACCGGATTCCATGTATTTGCATATTATTCTAATATGCATTTGATTATTTTAGCCATTCTCGGCGGTAATAGCATATTTTACCTTAGATTAAGTTATGATGCATATTAAAATATTTTTCAGTCACCCTGCTTTTCAAAATGCGACTGAATTTAATAACAGTCGCAAAATATATTGAATTTGTAAGACGATGATTTAAATTGACAAAAATACAATGGTGGCGATTCTGATGCCCACACTCTTAAACTAGAAATCTGTCAAACAGTTTTAGAGAGCGTAACCTATTCTGTACATCTCTAAATAATAAGGTTAGAATTGTCAATGTAGAAACATAGAATAGGTTGCACATGTTTGTGAGGTCTAAACCTAAATTTCGAGATTTTTTGTTTTAGAGGTGTACATCAGAATCGCCACCAATAAACGTTACGGTGAAATTTTTCTTAGTTAAACTGTCTCACTTTTAAGCTGTACTTTCGAGTTTACATTGTTAACGAACACTCATATTTTTATTTGGAAAGCACGCTCTTAAAAATACCTATAAAGGAATTTTAATGTATGAATTTATTATATTTACATCTGGTTAAAATTCAGAGGATCACACTAGGAGAAAAACGCTTTATTTTATCTCCAAGAAGAATTTCGGTGTCATCGACGTTTCGCGAAGTTCTAGTTTGTATCTTTACTAATAGCGTAACTATCCAATGTAAATAAAGACAAATAAACAGAATATCGTTCGCACATTCTTTTGTTTTTAAATTTATTGAGACATTCTCACGCCGGTCTGTAAAAATGCTTTGATTATTGCCGGTGTGTATTATTAAGCGCATGCGCAGCGCGAACCGATGCGCTTATTGTACCTTTAATTTGTTTTTGCTAGTGTGGACTACATTTGCAATTTGCTATGTACTATGGTTTATTCGACTTTTGGTCACTTTCAGTATTTCACAGATAGTTGACCTACTCTAATTAGTTATATATTTTTTCGAATTGTTCTTACCACGACCGCGCTTTTTGTCCCCAGACTCTCTATCTTGTATTAACGAACCTTACTTGCTTATAATGGAGTAGATGTATAGTGCCGTTGGGAACCACTGAACGAATCGAAATATAATTACAGAAGATCCAAATGAAATATTACTTTTGCATCGCCAGGGGAAGAAATACTAAAGTTACCACTAGTTATCTCCTATGTCACTCACTCTAAAAACAACTCGGCATGATGGTTATTCATTAGCATCTAAATTTGTAACATGTAGTCTAACAGCAAGATTTTAAAATTCAAAAAATTCTATTAGTAAAGTAACGTCTAAAATATATTTATTTAGCTTCTAATTTTTTACTCAGTACGTTTAAAATCTAACTCATACCATATTAATGTACTTTTGTAAAATAATAATCTTTATAATTTAGTAACTTTTTTTTTCTTTTGTTAACTATTGTTGGTACATATTACGTTTTGTTATCTTTAAAATATATAATGCACGCAATATATGTATATTATGTATATTTGTAATATATATTTATCATATGATAAATATATATTACTAGCTGACCCGGCGAACTTCGTACCGCCTTAGCGTACCTTTGATGCACTATTTTATTTTGTATTATACGTTTTTTATCACGTAATTTTATTTTAGCTTTTTATTGGCGTAGTAAATACACATATATTCGTGCAAAGTTCCATCTTCCTAACACTAACCGTTTCGACGCTAGAGTGAGAACGGGCGAATGAACGGACATGACGAAGGGTTCCTTTACTTAGACTTCGGAACCCTAATAAAAGTAGCCTAAGTGATTCCTTATTCCATCAGGTACCAATCAAAAAAAAGTCCCGTCAAAATCGGTCCAGCCATTCCAGAGATTAGCCGGAACAAACAGACAGACAGACAGACAAAAATTTTAAATAACGTCTTTTTGGTGTATGTATCATATAAATATTCATATGCATGTAGTAAAAAACGGTTATTTCAATATTAAAAACAGACACTCCAATTTTATATATTAGTATAGATATGTATTGTAAAGTTAGTACTTAAAAATTAAAATTGGGATGGAAAAATATAACAAAATAAAATTAAAAAAATATTTTATTGTAAATGTTCAAAGTCACAACAACAATAAAACTATACGTAGTACATGTATTTTTTATGTCTGTTGATCTTCTTTAGCACGTGCACGCTTGGCCTTATTTCTTCTGTGACTTCGTTTTCTATTGAGAGGGACACTGCCAATTAGCTTACCAGACTTTTGTAGGGCGATTAGTTTGGCCGATGTGCTCTGTAATATATTTAAAATTTAATACGAAAATATATTCCATGCATAACAATAATATTCCAAACAAAAAGTGATGCGGAAGATCGACTGCCAGAAATTCTGAAGACTGCTCTTGATTGTAAATAACCTTTGCGAGCTAGTTTACTAAGTGAATTTAATCAGTAACCCTCGTAGAACAATGCCAATGGTATAACCTTTATTCTCTAGTCAAGTTGGTGGAAAATGAAAATGGAATCCAAAAATTAACCGATAGTGCTAATATAATTTAGGAATCTCAAAATAAGTAGCAGTTTAAAATTCTAATAAAACAATTTACTAGCAATACTCCGCAAAAAAAATCACAAACACTCTACGCATGGTTCGTCCTAACTTTTCGCACCATTAAATTTCGCACAAAAATTAATTTAAATTTAAAATACCAGACGTGTTTCTAAATTTATATAAAATCAACTAATTTCAACTGAACTTTCGATACATTACCATTGACACTAGCCCGACCAAAATTTTCTTTTATTGACATAACTGTTACTCATTTAAAGAAAAACACTTTGTTAACGGATTTATGTTATGTATTTTTTTTTTAAAATTTAAATATATTTTACATTATTTTTAATTTTTCCGACGTTTTGCGTACTTTGCAGCGTGCGTGGTCACGGTAGACGGAAACTTTTAACATAATGTAAAATATATTTAAAATTTGCAAAAAAATATAATAAGATTTGTGGATGATAATATAACCTTAGCTTCACTTTTGCTTATTTTGCTATTCTTCTGGGTTGTATACAGAACATTGATTCTCTTGTTATCCAACATGGAGTGATGTTTTGATAGTGCCAACTGCAATCAAAATAAATTTAAAAAATTAATTCTTGTGTAATTACTATTACCACAAATATTTCGCCTATATATGAATATCTAGCAGTACTATATAGCTATTTTTACACCTTACAGAATATAAAAGATAAAATTTGTTTCCTGTCCTCTAACAATATAAGAACTTAGTACCTTTAAAATAATAAGATCTTATTAACTTCAACAACAAAAAGTTATCACATTGTTTTACTTACTCTTTGTTTATTACCACAATCTGGATTTGAACCCCATTCCAAATATTAAATGTATCAAATTCTAAAATTTGGATTGAAATATGCATACTCATAAAATTGGTGTCTACATTATTTCTCAGGTATAAGTAAAAAATACCACCATATAAAAGCTGAAAGTAATTTTTTTTTAAATTACCTCATAACTATGTTCGTCTTTAAGCTCAACATATGCAATGGAACTCTTTTTACCCTCTTCTTGCTTAGGCAACCGTATATCCACTATATTATCCCCTAAGTCTGAAAAGTGTTGCAGGATCTGCAATATGTATTAGTGTGGAATCAATAGATCAGACCAAAATTCATAATTTTTTAATTAAGGAACAGTATTTTCATGTTGAGAAGCACTAGTCAATTAATGTACTACAGTATCTCATTGTTTTAAATTAAAATAAAAAAAAGAAAGACATCTTATTGTAAGCATTTGGATTTAAAGTTAAGAATACTACTTTCTGTCTCACAGAGTATAACAATAAAATGCATTCATATTCAGTAACAATTTTGTTGTATATTCAGTAACACGGAAGCTAAGCATGCTGTAACGGTAATGGTGAAGGGTTATTTAAAAATTGAATTTGTTTTAAGTATGTTAACTAGTACTCGTTACAACATAGAATGTAATTAGCCACATATACTTTATATACATACTTTTTCTTTTTCAATATCAACAGGCAAGTTTCCTACAAAAACCACATATCGCTTTGGACCTTTAACTCTCTGTTCTTTTTTATTTCTCATAGTTTTTTCTTCATTTACATTTGTTTTTTCCTTTTCGTTACTTGCTTTCAGTACATTTTCTTCTGAGAATTGCTCCTTTATATCTTTCACCTTTTTCTCTTTTTTTTCCTTTTTTGCTTTTTTTTCTTCAATCCCATTGTGAAGCGAGGTCTTAAGCATATTAAATAAAATACGCAGTTTTCGTAACTCTGCCTCTGTCAGGTCTTTAGAAGACTTTATTATTGATTGCATTTTTCCATGAATAACATCTGGGAGTGGATTATCTGTAGTACCTTTTAAGCTATCGCGAATCACTTGTCGTATTCTACCTAAAAGTAATATAAAGACTTAATAGAAGTGAGTTAAGGTAAAAGAATCTAATGCAGTAACATAACAAAAACCAGGTGAACCTATATGGGTACACCATCATTAGCATTACCCATAACACATACATAAACATAACTGTAATACTAAAACTTTGAGATTTGAACTTTCATAATGGCCCAACCATTACAAAGGTCCAAAGATTTTAAGATTAAACATAATATTATATTATTAAATACCCTTTTGATTGTTAGTCATTGGCACTCCAAGGAATTTTTTCATAAGATCATTGTCATTTAATATTGGATATTTATTGTTTATTTCTTCAGGAGATAGGATCACCTGCAAAATATAATCATACCCCACTTTACTTTTTAGGACATAACATTGAATAGAATTTAAAAATTATGTCTGACCAACAGTTAAATAGCTAGTCAATGTTTGAACAGTTTTTGAGCTATAATAATTGACTCCTTCTGATAAATCTAATAATATGTGAGAAGTACAGAGGTCTGAAATGTAACTGTACATTAAATTGCAGTACTTATATATGATGCACCAATCTACTGCACCATGTCTATGGGCAAAAATATTTATTTCAAAACTAACAAAATAACTTTTAGGTAACCAAAATAATATTAATTATTATTTAATAAATAAATAATATAGATATATAAATACCTTGACTTTATTTTGTATTTTATCAGCATCATTAGGCCGATTTGAGTTGTTATCAACTGATATAGAATCGTTAGACTCCGATTGTAATTTTAGTTTTTTAACTTTACCCTTCTTTGAATATATACTATCGATTTTTCTTTTTTTATTAATTGGTTTGGTCATCGAATCCATCTGTATTTTTAAAAATATGATCTGGTCCCTATATTCTATCGGTAATCAACGCGGCAAATACAAATTTTCAGGTTATGCAATGAAGCCAAACTTGACTTGATCTGTCATTTGTGGACAATCTGTATTGGTCTGTTGATGTAATAATGTTCTGCTTTAGCTTTAGCGGCAGGTGTCAGAGACGTCAGTTACAGACATAGATACGATTGCAAATAAGAAACCTCAGTGTATAATTGTAATTTATTTATTTAAATAAGTAGTCGGTTATTAAACTTTTAAAAAGTAACACGCTTTTAATTCAACCTTCTGACTCAATATAGAAAATCACTAAAAGTAGTTAACTATTTTAACAATACATACATAGGTTGAGTGGTTAAATAAAAACTTTCATCAACACATATATGGCAAAATTCTTCAAAATTAGTTATGCTTCATATGATTATTTACTTCAAAATTACATCACACTTCTAAGTGCCATCGAAATAGCTCATTTGAATTTTTATTAAATTGAAAAAGTTACAAGTGACAATTCACAAATGGAAATTACCGGTCTTTCATTAATCATATTTATGATTTATTATAAATTATAATAGCAATACGAACATGTGTGAAAACTGACGTACTGATTACTGATTAACTCAAATGACAAATCAGATTTATTTATTATTTTACTTTTTAGTGTTTACTGTTTGGGTAATTGCTTATTAGTTCATTTTATTATTCATAGTTATTTTATCAATTGTGTAACCATCATAACAGGATTGACCTAATATCATATTATTATTTAACATGAGTTTCGTACAATTTACTAGTAACTGTTTTTGTATTTACTAAATATAATCGATGAAGGTATTGTTTTATGAAATATTCAGAGCCGTCTAACTTAGTTATGCCAAATTAATGACATCATCGTAAAATATCCCATTATAGATATATCGTTTCCAAAATAATTTTTGTACCTTTTTAGTTATAAGTATATATTTGAGTAATTTAAACACAAAAATGAATGGAAATATGGCTCAAACATCGCAGACAAAAAATAACGAGAATCTTAACAAAAGTGAAACTAATCTCTCAGCGGTACAAATACAACAGCAATATTTTGAGAACCTTCCAGATTGTGATTGGATCAAGTAAGTATTTATATAATATTGTATTCCAAATGAATGATCATGATCAATAGTTGTTATAAATAGATAAAATAGATAGCTTCTTCATCTTGTTATAAGTTAAACTACAATGAGCACACAATTATGATTCAAAACAATAAACTTTTGTACAGATAATATTGTAAATATAAGATAAGCCTCATAATTAAAGTAAGTTAATGACAAAATTTTCAGATATGATATACAAAATAGGAAACATCTTATGCAGAATGTTGCATTTGCTCTATTTGGCAGCCCTAGTATAGAAGGAGATTTGTTTGATAGTTCTTTGGAAACATTAGAAGGCTATACATCAAGGCAAAAAGAGCAGGCTATGAATGTCTATAAAAAAATTTGTGAACAATGTGAGTAACAAAAATATTTTCTTAGAGAAAAGAATACATGTGTAACACTAATTTATTATTATTCTATTTCTTATATTTATCTATTTTATTACTTTACTTTATCTCATAATGGAGTAAGGAAAGCATATGCTAATGTTAAGTTGACTTAAATATTTCTAATTATTGTATAAATATTAAGTATCCTAATTGGATAGCTCAATTTTGAAATTGTGCAGGTATACTTATATAATAATAAAAAATAATCCTTCAATACCTTCTCCTTCACATGGGTTGTCTGGAAGAGATCGCTCATTAGCGATAAGACCGCCCTTTGCATTCCCCAACACTTATGTTTTCATCTACTTTCTTTTCTAATCTTCTGTGATTGTTCTATTGTAAATATTTGTTATTTCATGTATGTACGGTGTGCACTAAAGTATAAATAAATAAATAAATAATATTTTAATATTTACAGGCAAATACAGTTCTAACAATGAAGATATAATGGTTGCTATATTGCTTATTGTATGTGTGAAGCCAAAACCACTAAATTTTTTTAAACTCACTCCATCAGACTATTGGGTTGACTTGCATCAGCGGACCGATGTGGATATGTGGTGTACAGCTATTTTTAAAGTGAGAAAATGTATTCCTACCACTGTTGATTGTAAGTTTATTAGTATGCTGTTAATAATAGATAATTTGTAAGAAGGAGCACTGATTAAAGCACTGCTTTAACTGCTTTTGTAAACTTGAAGGCCCTTGTCTGAAGAGTGATTCTTCAAAATGATTATAATGGAAACGTCAATTGAATAGGTTTTAAATTCTTTCTTTATAGTGTATAAACATGTATCCATAGAGGGGATATTCTCCAACCTAGGAGAAAGCCTCATATGGAGTTTGACAGTAAGAGTTATCATTTAATAATATTAAGATTAAAAGATCCTCATAAGAAAATAAATACATTTCTGTTTAATTTAAGACTAATAATAATTTTCAGCAAAACCATGCAAAATTTATATAGATGAAAACGCGAGGGTCTACAAGGATTGGGAATCAGTTTTAAAAGACAACATGTTTCCAAAGTGTGTAATTGTAGCTCCGTATAATGGGGAGTATCAAGGAGTTGTAGTTGAGGTAAGTGACTACAACAAAATAATAAAACAATAGGATTAAGCAATTACTAAAGAACTTACAAATATAGTTGTTTATGAACTTTCTCGACCACCCATTCGGCGTTACGGTAACTGGATAGTTGGGGTGTATCCAGTTCACACCTGTTATTGACAAATTTTCTGTTATTGGCATAATTGATGACTGATACATTATTACTTGTAGTTTTTTAAATTGTCTTGGGGTTAATGACCATTAATGAAATGTTATCATTTTATAGGATGAAAATATTGTTGCTGTTAAATTAACAGTGACGCCCTCACCAGCACTAGGTCTGAAGTCTCGAGTATTAAGCTCTGTGGACACGGCTAGTACTGTGGCCTCATTGGGAGCAGTTGGTGTTTTGGGAGTGGCTGCTTTTACTCCAGTGGGGCCAGTAATCCTGGCAGGAGCTGCTGTGGCCACAGTTGCAACTGGCCTTTATGGTCTAGTGCGGTCTTCAGCTCATTTACATGACCGTAGAGCGCATGAGCAGGTATGCAACGGCCTTTTTTTCAAGCGATACTCTTTTTTTGTTTTCGAACAATGGACATGAACTCTGTGACAATATTATTTTAAACCTTTTTAAAGAATTGTTTGTTTGCTTTCTTTTCATTCATTGTTATATGTACTATGGACCTGATTTTATTAACATACAGTTAATGGTATATAAATCTGTTACAATAATATGATACGCGTTTCGCCGCGACACTAGAGCGTAATAAATTATATATTATTTTATAATTCTATAAACATAAAATAACTGTTGATTCTTTATTGGCTTCTACAGAGCATCAGTCCAACGGATTCCGAGGCGCGTGGCAGCTGGTTGAACATAGCCGCGAGTAGTGTCGGACTTGCGAGTGGGGTGGCTAGTACTCTTCTCTCTCGCTCTGCCGTTGCTGGAACCAACCTCACCAAGGTAATGTCAAAATTTGTAATTTTATGAAAATGAGGGTAGGCTCAGTGAGAATTTTTGGCTGTTTGACATGAAAATAGCAATTAATATGAAATAAATTACATGTGCTCCTGGTATTTTGTGCAAAAGTACAGGTACTCGTAAACGCGTCCTAATTAATTAATGACTATATATAGCAAAAGAGTTTTAATTTTTTTTATTACCAATACTACTATTATGCGTCGAGGCGTGTAGTCGAGTGAAAAGATTTTTACAGAGTACTCGACTCCAAAGTAGAAATCACATTGAATATATTGAAATATGTATCTACTAGTTTTTCATAAATTGATTGCAGACTGGTCAAGTGCTAGCAACCTCTGTAGAGGTGTTACGCAGCGCGAACCTTCTTTCAGGCGGCGCCGGAGTCCTCAACAGTCTCGTACATTTGATACTTAAGGTAAGGGTAAAATATTGGGAATATACAATGTGTAGAGGACAATGCGACAATAAATTAAACACCGTATAGCTCATCATGTCCCTAGCCAGTATACAAATATTCATTACAAATAATCTAACAGTTAAGTCATTGGACATCATTTTTTGTTTTGAACATTTACAACATGCCGTATTTGTTTACTACGCCATCACTATCAGGTTAATGACCGCTTACAAATCACATGTTGTCAACTCGCCATGTCAAAAATCTTAGTCAAATTAGTCCAAATTCATTTTATACCTTATGTCCATTACGTAAGTCATAAAACATATTACCAAAAATTAAAAAGTAGATAGTTCTACACACTCAGTTAAACAGAAAATAAACAATGTGGGAAAGGGAGAAATGAAGGTTTGATTGTTTCTATTTCATGTTTGCGACAGTGTGTCAGTATGTCAGTATGTCAAGGTCTCGCCGTTATCCTGTGACGTCGCTCGCGTCACGGCTAATAATTTCGTTTGCGTTCGCGCCGCCTTTGAAGCGCCGCCTTTGAAGAGCGGCCGCTCTTTTGTTTTGTGTATGCATCGTGCGAAATTGGACGCTTATTTATTATTAGTATTAGACTTACGTTTGTTTTATTATATCCGCAAAATTGGACGGTTATTTAATTTAGTGATAGGACACGAAATAAATTAAGTACCTACTTAGTGACTTGGTGAATTGTGCGAAAATAGACGCTTATTATTTGTGTTAGATTTAAGTTTGTTTTGTTTTTTTATTTACACTGCTTTATTACCGATATACAGCATCAGAGTACACGGACACGTGAACTCTGATGTACAAGTACTTAATATGCACATTAAAAATTTTAAAAATTTGTGATTATTAATTTGATAATAACTACTCGAGGTGAATGACGATCGTATTCAGTGTAGGTTTAGGTATCTAATTGTGTTTATTCGTCGGGCGATTGTAAAAGCGCGCCGCGCTGTTGCCGCTCTTCTTACCACAGGTTAGTGAACCTATATTTCCAAATGGTGTTAGATTTCGTTTCGATTTATATTGTATTTACTTTGTTAGAAATTTTTATTTTTTTAATTTTGTTGTTAGGGTTCATTTCATAGTTTCAAAATTATACTAGGGACTATTACTGTTTGTGTTTTCATTTATTGTCACATTGTATATTCATTTTATCCCACTGATCAGTTGGTCATGGTTCATGAGATACAGGAAAGGAAGTCTCAGTAAAAGGGTTACCATTTTCACAAAAACTATCTCGTCTATATTGGGTTATTTTAAAATGTTGTATGCACTTTGTTGCTCAGTATTTGTTAACTTTGCAGTACAAGAAGCACGGCGAGAAAGCGACTACCCTCGAATTATTCCAATTCTCGGCCTCCGTCCTGTTTTTCTTCCAAGCCGCGATGTCTAACCGAACGGCGCAGAACATTATCGAGGACGCGCAAGCGAATACCATCAATGAGTATCGGAATACCCTCAGAAGCAACAGACACAGGTGAACTACCTTTTTTTTGAAATTAATCTGAATTTTATTTTTCAAATTGGATTAAATACCTCTAGTCCGGTCAAATTAGACGAAAAAAATAAGAGTAAAGTTACATAAATTCCCACCAAGCTGAAAATCGGTAAGATTGCTTAAAATATCATTAAAAACAAAACTTGAAAGTTCCCCATCTTTCCCCTGTAAGGAAAAAATGTTATTCAAGGTCAAAGGTCAAAAAAATGAGTTTTTCGCGATTTTCAGCAAAACGGTAAGTTTTATCATAAAAATACCTTAGACAAAAATTGTAGATTATAAAATTATCTACAAAAACTAAATTAATACTTTTTTTTCTATGAGCCACCGTTTTTGAGATATAACGATTCAAAAAGTTGTAAAAGTTGTAATCGTCATAATATGCATGAGTACGCCACGTATATATACATCTCTGTAGTTGTAATATATGTTAAAATATTTTTCTATCGGTCATTGTAACCTTCCAGTGGACTTAAAATCGGTCGACCTAAAGACGAAGCTACGAATCGGGCAATGGAGGAAATATTTACTTACATGGAAAGTATCGATGACTGTCAATTTACTTTAAACGAATTAAAGAGTATTTGCAAATCTGAAACTTTAGATAACAGAACAATAAAGTTACGACTAAAACTGGAGTATGGTAAAAAACTTATTATCACTGAGAAATCTGGAGCATCAACATTCATATGGTTAGTAGATAATCATCATGATATTTTGAATCAAGCCTGGTACGAAAAAAAAGTTAATAAAAAAAGAAGAACGATTCAGAGTCCTAGAGGCAGCTGCAGATATAATTCGCGAAGACATTCAAACCGCAGTGTTTGATAATTCTAACTGCCCTCCACCAGGTCGCATGTTTGAAGATTTAAATAATGAAATCCCAGAATCGTTGACGTATTTTGTAGAACGAGTGATTTTAAAGAATAAACGATCAAGTTTAGATCACTTAAAATTAGTATTTTGTTCTCCCGCATGTACGCATTGTCAAGGCCGGTCGTGTTCTAATATTGAATCACCAACAGAAGAGGATCCGTTTGATTCCAACGAGGCAACATGCGATACATCGCTATTAACGCAGTTTACATGCACTCAGGATGAAGATGAAGAAGAACAAAAAGAACAAGAACAAGACGAACAAGAACAAGAAGATCAAGAAGAAGAACAAGAAAAAGAATTTGACAGTTACGACTCGGACGATTAAATTTCACTACATTTTTTTTTACTTAATTTGCCTTTATTTTTTCAATCTCTGCTAAAATCCATTATTTTTCAATAGTTTCAAATAAAACAGGATTAAAACTGACCGGTGGATTAGGCCTACTGGGGAAACCACGTAAAAATAAAACGCGCCAAGTAGACTACCTCATAGGTGGCGAGGAAACGTATGCATATTATGACGATTACAACTTCTACAGCTTTTTGAATCGTTATATCTCAAAAACGGTGGCTCGTAGAAAAAAAAAGTATTAATTTAGTTTTTGTAGATAATTTTATAATCTACAATTTTTGTCTAAGGTATTTTTATGATAAAACTTACCGTTTTGCTGAAAATCGCGAAAAACTCATTTTTTTGACCTTTGACCTTGAATAACATTTTTTCCTTACAGGGGAAAGATGGGGAACTTTCAAGTTTTGTTTTTAATGATATTTTAAGCAATCTTACCGATTTTCAGCTTGGTGGGAATTTATGTAACTTCGAATGTCTAAATTGACCGGACTACTCGTAGTTTTTAAATTAAATACATAAAAGCGATTCGTGAACAATTTCAGAAAAATATTCGATAAAATAAGCGCGGAGTCTCGCCGCGTATCGGGCATCATACAGGGCAACACTGAGGTGATTTGCGCGACCAAAAACATCGCCAACAAAGACCAGTACTTCGCTGACGTGCTGCGCATCAACAGAGACGTCAACCAGCACAAACTGCGGATATCCATGACAGCCGACGGCCGAGTCAACTTGAATGCGGCCCATAAGTTCGATCCCTTGCAGCTGTACGGCTTGGGAAAGGAGGGCCGCTCTCAGCTATTCTCCAACTTGGGACCGGCGAAGGTCGACACCCCTAACGTTCCTACCAAAGTCGTTCCCTCTGCCACGGCTCAAGTGTTCGACGGCGAAAGGACTCGGGAGGAAGAGCCGTCGATACAAATAGGTGTACGCCCAGAAGAAGTCCTTCGGATCGGAGTCCACTTGGTTCGGTTGAGCGCGTCTGGGGCAGAGAATATATCGTGCCTTCTGGAAAACCTAAGCAGAGACGTCTACGATAGCTTGATGACGGTCGCATTCAACGTCCTCTCGAAACTCCTACCGGCTGATATAGCCAAGCTGAAACTGCTGAGTCCAGAAGAAGATTTGATCCAACAAATTGTGAAGTTCGTGTTCAATTATCTGAAGCACGAGACGCCGTTGGGCGAGGCCCGCGAGACGGATAACGGGATAGTTGTTGCTTTGAAGGAGTTCTTTCAAAATGGCGTGGTGCGGAAAGAGACGATTATGCGCCTGAAGGACAGCTTGATGGAGTATATCGATGCAGAGCTGGACAGGAGGAGGAGCCAGCTGCCGAATAAAAAGAGGATCATTTGCGATATCTGCGAAGGCGTCCGCTATGTCTAGCTATTCAAGTTTACTCATATCGCTCAAAGGCACGTTTTGGAAAATGTAACGACTTACTATGAAATTAACAACTCCTTCCAAGATTGTATTTTAAACCGCTTTTACTTAGGGCATTTCATTTGTTTTGTCTCTTTCTATCCTATGTTCACTCTGTGATGTGTGAAAGAGATTTTGAAACTGTGCAAATGGATTGATTTAAAAAAAAAATATATATATACCCGATGTTTTAGGCAAAACTTAGCTTAACAAAAATGATATATTATTATTTACTTTTTATTAAGTCATATTTATCACCTCGTAAAATTTCGTAATTTGAGTAATTTCAGAATACTGTTACAATGTTTTTTTTTATTTAGTGTGTATGGGATATTTTTAAGATTGAAGAGACTAGAAAGCTACCAAAAATCATATATACATTTTGTAATTCGTGAAATGATTATTTATATATATTTCATATTAAACTTATTTTATTGTTGTAATTGGTCCCAGTCGGGTTATCATTACTTTGAAATGCATTATGGAAATCCAAAACGGAGCGTTTTTTTACTATTCCGTGTTATATATAAGGTCAAGTTTATTAAATTGTTTATCGGAATTTCTTCGACATCTTGACACTGTTAAGTAATGTTCGGTCCAATTTTCGCCATAACCCGACTGGGAAATATAATCAAATAATTATTAATAATAAGAAATTTTGCACACTATTTTTGTCGAAACATATCAAATTTTTTATATACAATATACACTTCTAAGTGCAATGTGATAGTAGGAATTTGAATAAGTATTACAGCTTGTTAGTCTATTGTGAAAATTATTTTAATACAAATTTAAAGCATTAAATCTGTTTTTCATTGAAGGTGAGGTTCAATTGTTATATCCTTTTTAGTTTCTTCGAGAGAGAGTGGCGGATTGTATTCGAAAAATTTCGCTATGAAGAACCTGTAAAACAAACACAAATGGTTTATATCCACAAATATGAACTTGAAAATATCAGTCCGAATCCGAATTATAAACAATAAACAATGCATAAAATGATCAATTTAGTATATAAAGGCATTTCCTTTTTTTACTTTATTTGTAACGCGAGAATACATATTTCTATACATGATTTCTAGTAATCATTTTTTTAGTTAAATAAAAATAAGCTGATAGCTTTAAGTGTACGGGAATGTGTTTATAATCGAAAGCGTTTTAAACAATAAAAGTATGCTTTATTTAGGTTAACAAATTAATCTATATATGACACGTTTGCCGGTTTACCATGGTAATGCCATCTATTGATTACTTACTCAATCCAGTCGAAAAGTATTGAAATCTGTTACAATCTTTTGGAGTTAAAAGATAATTGTGACTGACAATTAAGTATAAACAAATAATTTGCAATAAAATAAAATTGCTACTAATTAAAGATCTAAGCTATCCCTTCTCTTAAGTTGGACCAGACTGCTCACGGTGTGCCAATCTAATTTAAAATCGGTTAAATAGTTAGAGTCCATCGCGGACAAACATCGTGACAGGAAATTATATTAAGATTAGTAAAGTAAGCTAATTTTATGCTATTTTTCATACCAAACTAATATTTCGATCGTAATTAGTATCGCCGCAGCAATAGTTTGCGCTGCCACTCTGATAGGTTCCGTTGACCCCCGAAGGAGGGCTGCCAAAATTGCGTCTCCCGCGTCTGAGGCAATCTCCAAAGCTGTTACCAGAAGAGCTGGTGCTGCCAACCATCGTGTGCCACGTCGATGCCAAGACTGCTGTATATATTTTTTTACATTCAACAAAGTGGTAAAATAATACGGGATACTTAGACAATATTCAAGTCTTAGAAAATCAACTTTTTAAAGGTCTAATACAACTCATATTTATGTCGTTCCGCGTTAATAAAGTTAATTTTTTCTTTTAGTTTATTTTTTTTATACAATAATATATTAAAACTTGTATTATTTTACCTTTGACATCACAGCTACTAGCAAGAGGAAAGACGTGAAAGCAGTAACAACTGCACTCAATTTTCCGTAGCCCATCAATAACCGTATCGTAGGTTTTGTAATTCTGTAAATAATATAGGAGTTATACTAGGCAGAAATCGAAACGCTTTTTTATATAACAGTGACAGACTTAATCACTGAAAAATTTCATAAACGATGAAACACTACCGTGGGTGGCACATATAAGTTGGCATACAACTTTGAAAATTTAAACCAGAAAGCGCCTTTCTTCCTAAAACATATAGGTACACGCTAATACGTTCAGATCTATAATTCAATACTGTCTATCTTTAAGAAAAACATATTAATAGATAATTAAAATCAGTTAACGTAACTAAAATGTGTCCATTAACCCTTAAAGCCCCTTCCGACCAAATTTGGTCTCTATTATTCGACTCAGCGCACTCGCGCTCGCACAGCAATTTAAGTCCATTTTGATAGACTTAGAGACAACTTTTGTATGAAGATGTTTGCCTGTTTAGAATGAATACGATATTCTCTATTGATTGGTCGAAACAAAAGACCGTTAGGCGTCGGCGTCAGGTCAGGTGGACTTAAATTGCTGTGCGAGCGCGAGTGCGCTAAGGTGCATAATAGAGAACAAATTTGGACGGAAGGGTCTTTAAGGGTTAATATTCCACTGCAACTTACCGTCTAGCAAAGCTAACGTTATTCAACCGTTGAGCGACATCTTCATCATCAAGTTCAAGTTCAACGGGTTGCGAGGCGAAGGCACAAGCAGACATGGATACTCCAAGTAGTGCCACGAGCAACGCTCTCAGCCTAACTCTGACTCCCTGAGGAGTCTCACGGTTTGTGGTTTGCTAATAAAAGGTAAATTAGACACATGAAGAAAAACATTAATGAAAACAAAGCTAGCCTAACTTTCACTATTAAACTAAAGTGCTCACAGTCTAATTAGACGGAGAGATTATGGTTATTGCATATATAAATGCTGCCGACTTTGTATTTTTCAAGGGAGATTATAATACGAATATAATTGTTTTACACTAATATGAAGAATTAGAAACGGTAGAAGTAGAGCTCTAGAGAGGTTTTAGCATGAATTTTATCTGTAATTGCTTGCTCAGTAAAGGATGCATGTTCCAATTAAAACACTTCAAATAATAAATATTATTTCAAGGCCTGAAGTCTCGAGGGATGAATTTTGGTTATTGGATCAAATATTTGCAGCGTCCTTTACATCAGGTCCTCATACAGATACGAACGTGACAATACTGACATTACTTACATTAGTGAGATTTTCGTGTTTAAGTCGAAGTTGTTCAATCAGGGCGTTGCTTTCTGTTTCCATGTTGTACAACGCACAGTTACGAGGGCGTACGTGCTATTACTACATTGGTTTTATTTAAGGCAGATGTAAAGGAAAAATCTATCGCATTTCGGTTGGGAATATCATTTTTGACAGGTTTTTATTTTTACCATAGTTCATTTAAAGTAGAGGTCGTATATATATCAACCCTACTCATACTTTGGTAGGTGTCGCAGCTATAATTTTTTTTTAGTAAGAATTACGTATATCATCCGAATTATAGTAGGTAAGCTATAAAAAATCAATTATTCTTTTGCCGCGATCTCAGTTTTATGTGTAAAATCTCTTAAATGGCTTTATAAAGATTCTTATATTTTTTCTTGGAATCTATGGATTTATGATTTTTTCCAGTTTTGCACTAACTTTTGCGACGCTTTGCAGGAATTTGTATGCAACACCACATTTATTCGAATTAGAATAAGAATAACACGTGGTATAGATAGAAATATCCTACACCTATCTATGTCTAGGATATCTAGGCTAATACCACTCTCGAATCAATAGTTTGTTAAAATTTTGATTTATAACAAACTATTGATTCGAGAGTTAATTAAAATATGAATATAATTCTTTCGAAATGAACACACAATTTAAATAAAAAAACAGGTTCAATGCTGCACAAAAGGATTAGAAATATATTTAATTAGTTTATTATCGTTTATTGTAACATATACATAGTCCATTCTCATTCATTCATAGTCTCAAAGGTCGCAGATACACAAATACTGTCTAAAAACACAAAACTCTTGAAGCCAGTTAAATGACATTACGATGATCGCAGTCAATTTATTTCCCAGTATACCAAAGGATCGTAGCTTCATTTTTGATAGACATAAAACTACACTAGCGATCTTAAGTGATACCGCTATCAGTTGGCCAGCTAGATGAGGAAGAAGAAGTCCAGGGTTTTCCTAGAACAAAATATTTATTAACACTCATTTGCACACAAAGGGTGAGTATAACGAGTGGTGATTGCTTAAAATTAATCCCTTCTATGCAACAAAAAGAGAGGACAGAGATAAATTAAAATGACTTACAGTAAAGCATCCCATTAGGAGACATAAGTACTGAACTAATCCAATAGACGTTGCTATAACTTTAATGTCATGGACGATCATTGCATCACGAAAATTGTGACTCAGTTTTCCGCCAACTTGAATTACTCCAAAATGCTTCTTCAAATCATGGATGCTGACAAACTAAAATATGATTACATTAATTAATTAATATGCGAATGATAGATAGATTATGCAAATTGTATTCTTCGTAAACAAGATAGATACGCCCAAGTTTTATAGATATACCTAGTCAATCATTACATAAAACCGCTACTTATATTTTATATACTACCTAATACTTTCTTTCTACATTTAGTACCACCACCAGTAGTCTCAAGAAAATACGAAAGTCTTAAAGAAAGTAATGATAGTATTCTTTATTGTCTTACCAAACCAAGAATACCATAGAAATACGTATAAAAAATACTAGCTGAGAAAGTTGGGTGTTGACAAAATAATCTTGTGTTTCTGAAATATGGTTTTAAGAAAGGTGATAAAATTGTATGAAAAGGTAACTTCATAATATATAGACATGCCAAATAAGTATATATTGGCATGTTGCTTTATTTTCTTTATACTATGTATGTCTGACTCTGCCTACATTAAACACTATGGTCAGTGTTATAAATGCAGACAACATTCATATAAAGAATTCCACTGACTCACATAACATCTGGTATATTAACTTAATCTGTGACGATCCTTTAAGATTTTATCAATCCCTCTTTAGTATAGCTTTCTGCCTCTTTGCTGCATGTTTTTTAATTCAGTTAAAACGGGTTTGCTACCTATTTAGTCCAAAATAAATTCACACGTTTTTAAAAAGCTCTTTAATATCATTAAGTTCGCGATTATAACTTTATTTTTCTCAATTAATTTATTGCAATATGATATTGTCAAGGCAGCCTGTTAAGTAATTTTGTCGTAGCCGCCCCACTACATTTTCACATGACATTTCAATAATGTACAAGCTGGAATGTAGATAGTCTGAAGAAAAGTACTTTAAAACGAATTAAAAAACAAAAGCTGTACTTTAAACATATAATACTAATTAAACAAACAAAAATCAATTTGAAAAAGCAGAAAATAAAATTGGACTAATTAAAAATGCTATTAATAATGTGTATATTATCGCAGTACACGTCATCTCGCAAGAATGTAGAACATTGGCCCATAAAAGTATCTTTGATCGCAATACTTGGGTTTTCCCTTTTGCACCCTGTCGACAAAAGTTGAGTCAAAAACGGGTGATAGCACATCGGAACTGCGACGAAAGTTCCGTCGAAGCTAACAGACAGATGGTTAGACATTTTTCCATGCTTTGTTAGTTTATTGAACTCTGTTATTTTCATCGGCGTAGCTTGGTTGATAGGGGCGAAAGATGGACCAACATCATCAGATATTAGGAAGTCGTAAAATATCATAATTTGTGGAAAATCAAGAGGCATCGGCATTATTCGACTTCCAGGATTTTGTATTTTCATGTCAACTTTACCAACAAAACTTGTATTATTTTTGTTTGTATCTTCGGTCAGATTTGATTGAGGTTCTGTTGAAGTAATTGTTGTCTCATTGAGCGATTTATTCACAAATTTAGCTGAATCAGACGAATCATTAAGGGGTGGTTTTTCTATAATTTCACGTTTATTTCTATGTGTTCTTACAAGCGGTGCATTATCTATTAATTTTATATCCTGGGAAACATCCGAATTGAAAAAAGAGCTTGTATGGTTCATTAAATTATGTATCACATTGAAAAACATGGAAAAGATTTCGTTATCATCGCGTTCCGCTGAATTTAACATGTCAATGTATTTTTCTGTTTCGATACCATCATTGTGCTGTTTTAATATTGCTTGTATTTTACTACCCACATCTTGACGATTATTATATAGGTTATTGAAAGTGACCAAGTCTAATCCAATGCCCCCAGTTTGCCAGACCGAGAGAATTCTTGCATAAAAGGGTAGATACGGCGACGGTATGTTTTTCCATTTGTATCGTAATGGCGTTTTATCCATAAATTTACCGACCGTCATGATAGATATATTGACATTTTGATATCTTCGTTGGAAGTCTCTTATCTCTCTCCTATTACTTTGCTCCACAATTAGGTTAAGAGTTCCAGGTATGGCAGGGAGTCGTTTAAAAAGTCTTGGTCTCCTTCCACTTTGCGTAGAATCATCAACGAGAAAATAAACGTTGAACTGTAGAGATGGGTACTGTACAGCCATCGCTGAGAGGTATTCAGAATAAATTGATAGAGGAATGTAGGATCCCTTTTGTATTACGTGGTGGTAATAAACATCACTCGCTGGTTTGGAAGTGTTGCACTTAAACACGACGACCGGTTGGCGTCTGTAGGCCACGTATATTCCCAAACTATAGAATACAAGGAATGACACTGCAAATACTATAATTGTCATCCAACAGGCAGACATACACTCTGAAATACCAAATATAAAAACGATTATTATACAATAGGGCGAATTAATGTTAATTGGTTTTATTTTCTTGGTCAATAGCATAACCGAACGAATGAAGAAAAAAAAAGAAGATATAAATACTTAAGAGCTTTGGTAATCCTATTTCAATGTCGTATAAAATTATTTCAAATATTTTTATAGGTATGTTTACCCGGCCAACGGTTAAGCCATGAATACTTCGGAGTTTGATTGGCAGTCCAGCCAATAGTCACTACACTTGGAGGCTGTTGAGGTTTCGTATCCCCACCACCGTCTGTTGTTTCCACTTTTAGCAAGGGATACTGTTCATCGCGGTTGACCCTAGGGTCTTGGTCCATCCTGAAGGTGGCCTTCTTTGTTACTGTAAAACCAAAGTCACTAATTTATTTAACATTCTGGAACTTCTAACCCGAATCTTGAAATCGCGCGGGAATTGCATTTAGGTTTGCGCGCTGTGACCTTATTTTATTTCAAAGGTAAAAAGTCGTTGAAATAGTACATTTTTTCAATAATCTTTCATAGAATATAATAAATATACATTACTGAAAATGTTAAATTACTACATGAAATTATTCGCATCAAAATATCATTCTGATTTTAAATATAGGTCTAATCACAGATGATACTTAGCCCTTAGGTGAGCAAATATTATAATATTGTTTTACTAGTATCTCATAGTCTTACCTAATTCTTTCGTTGTGTTAGTAGAAAAACTTGTAGATATTAATTCAGCACTCGATTATTGCAAATTTGTACGATGTTCTTAGTGACATGAATTATTTAATAATTAGTGTCACTAATTTATTTAACATTCTGGAACTTCTAACCCGAATCTTGAAATCGCGCGGGAATTGCATTTAGGTTTGCGCGCTGTGACCTTATTTTATTTCAAAGGTAAAAAGTCGTTGAAATAGTAAATTTTTTCAATAATCTTTCATAGAATATAATAAATATACATTACTGAAAATGTTAAATTACTACATGAAATTATTCGCATCAAAATATCATTCTGATTTTAAATATAGGTCTAATCACAGATGATACTTAGCCCTTAGGTGAGCAAATATTATAATATTGTTTTACTAGTATCTCATAGTCTTACCTAATTCTTTCGTTGTGTTAGTAGAAAAACTTGTAGATATTAATTCAGCACTCGATTATTGCAAATTTGTACGATGTTCTTAGTGACATGAAATTTTGCTTCCGATTTTAAATCTTTACACGTCAAATTATTTTTTATACAAAATCCTTTTTTTCTTCACAGTACAAATAATTTTTACTACTCTGCCAACTATCACCTCTGTGGTGCCAAACATTATTTCTTCAAAGCATTAGGATAGGTTCTGTTTGAATTCCAAATGTTGGAGGACACCCAAAACATAACAGTCGGTCTACAAAGAAAATTAATAGCGCAACAAATGGCTGTGATTACAGACCTAAAAATCGTAGGACAATAACTGCTGATATCTATGCAATATAATATGTGTCAGGCTTTTAGAATAAAACATAGAACAAGTTAGCTGTTCATTTTCAAATGAAAATACTTATCTCTCATATTTTATGATAACATTAAAAATACCACTGCAACAATTAAGTACGTACGCTTTAACGTACAATAAATACACCTTGTGGTCGAATAATGTGAAAAGATTACTCATACTTTTCAAAAACATGTTAAAACGTGAGGCGAATGCATAGTTGAATCAACAAAATTATAGCGTAAAGTATATAAACGTGCCGTATTAAAAATACATTATGTAGAAGAAATTAATGTCCCACGACCGTTGGAGACTCCCGTGTGTTATAATGTTATACATATACAGTGCTGCGCAATTGTAGAATTATCTTTACGGAAACGGTTATCGAAATTAATTAGGTACGTATTTGAATTTGTTTAATTTTTAAATAACAGTATAATAACTATTTTATGTTAGTTAATTTAGTAAGTCAAGTAATTAAAATTATTTTGTATATCTATATGTTTTAACAACGATTTTATTTATTGCTTTACTAAAATTTCTTGGATACTCTAAAAATATCGCTCTTATGTCTTGTCTGTTTATTACAAATACGATAAGCTTTAACTTAAAATTTATTTAAATAATTATAAACATATTACTAAGTTGCCTATTACATACAACATTTATTTCATTATTAGCACTATCGTTCGAATATTCCTACGACCCAATCTTAATAAAGCATGAATGATTTATATGGTTTAGCCAACTTTCAGTTAATTTTCTGAAAACTGACATACTAATTGTTTATGATACAATTTCAAAAACGTCAAATCCGTAGTGACAGTCATTCTTGCATTTTTTTCATTCATATAGATTTGGTAAATCATTTCGATTTAATATGTGTTACGTATACGTTCTATAATACGTTCCGTGGTTGTTATTCTCTTCCCCTAACCGTTATATCCTATACTACTTTTGCTCCGAGATTGCTCTGCATATCAAGTGTTTGTTACTCCATGCCGTTTTTGAAGTTTTTTGATATGTCTGAAAAAATACATTAACATATAAAAGAAATAAGCCTAATATGTACAATCTGTTTTTTTAAGTACTTATGTGTTTATGTTTTCAGTAAACCAAATGGCAAGTTATGAGTGATCCGAAACGTGAGAAACATCCATTGCTTGGGGATGATTTATCTGAAGATGAATGCCTTCAGGATAGCCCAAAATATCAACGGTGTTATACGAACAAAATCAGGACTAAGAACTGCTTGAGGGGGGCTGCCTCTATTCTAAAACAGTGGCCAGGTATGTCATGATAAAGAAATCCTAGTATAATAAAAAAATAAAAATTTGAACTTCATTTCATACACTGAGAATTTACCAATCGGTATTTAATGTTAGACTTAATTCCCATTTGTTTTCCCACAAAAAAACTTTTAATAATAACTAAACGTACGCGTCAAATTGTTTGCTGATATTTGAGAAGTCAAAACATATACAAAACGTGCGTTATAGCCTTAAACTAATTGATTGTTTTTATTTTCAGATCACGTGTCTTCACTTTTAGCATATTGGTGGATGGGCCTAGCTATGATTGGTTTTACAGCACTTATTCTTTATAACAGCGTGCTAGCGATTGCAGTGATTCCATCGCCGAAAATAAGTAAAGTTCCTGCACATATTAAACCAAACGAATTTTATGAATATGAGGCGTACAAAACAGTAAACATGCACGTTATCGTAGACAATATAAGTTTCGACCCAAGTACGTACATACCATATATTGAAATTATGTCTAAAGAGCATCCAGCCTTTAAATATAATTTTATAATACTTCTGAATGATACTAATTATTCAAATAACAAACTAAACGTTATGGAAAAGGAAATGTCTACAAAGTCAATATCGAAAGATGCTAACAAGTTATCTCTGCAAACGGAAATAAATGTAGAGCGTAAATCATTATCAGAATTTTTAAACAACTCACCTTTAAGAAAATACTGGAGACATTTGCCACAAAAATTTCTTGGATTTCTCATTCGATGTATTGCAATATGGAATAAAGGTGGGATTTCGATAAACCCACAATTGCTCACACCAGAATCGCCTCACCCTCATTATATCGATAAACTTCAAGGTATATTTCGAAGATTCGAAAGTACTACTAAGGAAGGACATAAAAAGAGCAACAACATTAAGAGAGTTAATAATATTCGTGATATAATAGATGCCTTAGAGCCTGATAACTTTGACGTGAACCAACAGTTGCCTGACGTTAACGTTGCGGAAGAAAATAAGGAGTTTTTAGTACTAGCAAGGAATAGCTCTGATTTTATACAAAGAAATATTAGTGTTAATAAAAACACAGTAAATAAAACATTAGTAACTGCTATGAATATCAGGCCAGTAAATAAGCTCTCCACAAAAGATGATTTTTTTATAGATAGTAATCAAGATGGTAAGAAACTCTTTCCCATGTTCCTTAAATTCTTATTTTCACCTAAAACGAACACCTCACATCGAAGAGACAATGGAGATATAAACGAATTGAGTGATTCCTATGAAAATGTAGTCCAGAAAAAGACTATTAAACGTAAAAAATATTTGTATAAGGAGAATATACCCGGTGAAATAAAAAATATACCAATGCAGTCATTGCATATTGATTATGACTTAAATATAGACTTAAAGGGTAATATTGTTGCAACTAAAACATCATGTCATGCTTTTTTGGGTACAGTTTTTAATACTGCAATACACCACATTAAAGACGAAACAGTCACTGATTTTATAATTTCAGAATTATCTACATTTTGTAAAGGTAATTGGAATTATTGCAAAGGTGTTGATATTATTTTATTGTAGATTTATTTAGTTAATACATATTTATTTATTTATTTGTTTTATTATTTCAGTAAGGATAATAAAAGAAAGAACACCTAAAGCTTCAAGTTTTTATTACATTCTAAGTCTTACAAAAATACCATTTATATTTGTGAGTCCCGCATGAATCGTGATCAAAATAATAGTAATAGCTATAAGCTATACATATATCATGATCACAAGTCGTATATACTAACAGCTATATTATGGCAAACATTACATTTTCATTACTTTAATTTGTAAGTCAAGACTAGATTGAATTGTTCTATATGTAACATTTTAGGCAATGTGCTTGTCCAATTTTATTTACCATATTTTATAAATGTTAAACTTATATCTAGAATCCTCATTGCACAGATCATATCTTAATATTAATAGAGTGCAACATTATGAACCTCTTTTGGTATGTCGTATCTTTTGCTCCATGGGTAGACCGACCGTTTACAATCTTTAATCCGTGATAATCGTTCACATCGTTTACTCTTTGACCAGAAAGTGTATCCTTCGGGACATCTGAATACAAAACCAGATAACTTATTGTTTCTCGAACGCTGACATTTTAACATCGCCTGAGAACAGTCTTGATCTCTCTCGAAGGGAAAGTATCCAACATTTGGACACGCGTAGCTTTCAGTGCCAACGATTATCTGAAAAAAAAATTATATTATATGCCGTTAAGATAAAATTAACGTATTCATGTAATTTGATTAATTACCGGGTCAATGTAGTCATTACTGAAACGTTTGATGCGATGTGTTTGAGCTAAAGTACCGTCGCATTTTTTCGAAGCTTTATTTTCGGCTACACACTGCGTTTTTGTTTCATCGTATATTGTATTATTAGGGCAGTGGAATAAGGCTATTTTCAAATCATGACTATCATCATCTTCTGTACATTGATAAAATATGTTGCAATATTTCGGATGTCTTCTGAACGATGTTGGACAAACATAGGCGTATTGATCGTCTTCCATATTAGGGCACTTGTCTTTCGGAGTCGAACTTGTGGTACTTTCTGTTGTTTGCTGCGTAGTTTCTGTCGTCGTTTTATCACTCTCCGTTGAGGAATCTGTTGTGGATGAAGATTGTTGTTCAGTAGATGAGGATTGTGTTGTTGCTTCACTAGTTGATGATTCTTCAGTTGTTTTGTCAGTAGTAGTTGAACGTTCAGTTGTAGTTGATTCTGAGGTTGTTGTTGTTGATTGTTCAGTTGATGATGCTTCTGTTTGTGTTGTGCTTCTTTCAGTTGTCGACGTTTGTTGTTCCGTTGTTGTCGATGATTGCGTGGAACTACTTTGTTCAGTAGAAGTAGGGCTACTTTGCTCTGTGGTTGAAGTAGGGCTACTTTGTTCTGTGGTTGAAGTAGAGCTACTTTGTTCTGTGGTTGATGTAGAGCTACTTTGTTCTGTAGTTGAAGTAGAGCTACTTTGTTCTGTGGAAGAAGAAGTGCTACTTTGTTCTGTGGTTGAGGCTTCACTGGACGTCATTGCTGTACTTGCTTCTGTCGTAGTTGTATCTGTTGAACTACTACCAGATGTTGTACTTTCCGTGTTATTCTGGGTAGAAGAACCGCTGCAATTTCGAGGGGGATACACAGCATCTTCATAATTACATGTATCTAAAGACGGATCCCAAATAGTACCCTCACCACATTCAAAATGAAAGATAGAGAAGCTTGTACCGTTATTATACCAATCGACACATCTGTAAAACTTTTTACAATCATTAGGATTAGGGTAGAATCCGGCTTCGGTACATGTAAAGTTACCCGTTTCTTCTTGTTCAGTAGAACTTTGATTTTCATTATTTTCTATTGTAGTACTTTCTGAAGTTGAGGTACTTGATGAGGATGTGCTTGAAGGAGTTGAAGTCGCGGTTGTTGTAGTTGGTGTTTTATGTGTTGTTGATGTACTGGTAGGTGAATCAGTTGTTGTTTTTGTTTGTGTATTTGCATTTGTAGTGCTTGATGTTTCAGGTTTTACTGTTGTTGTTGAGGTGACATCTATTTGTTTCTCAGTGGTTGTAGATTCAACTGATGAGGTATTCGATGAGCATGAAGGATGTTCGAGATCTTGGGGATGATTGCAAGCTATTATATCTTGATCCCAAATAGTTCCTTCACCACATGTGAAATCGTATTTTGTAAAGCTATTTTTACCATTATCAACGCATCTATAGAATTTTTGGCAGTCATCTGTATTTCCAAAATATCCTTCTTCTGAACATGTATTCTTATCAACAGGTTTCATGTTGTCACTTGAACTTGAACTTTGGTCAGAGGGTTTTCCTGTTGTAGATGGCATCATTATATTAGTTTCTGTAATTTCCGATGTTTGTGCTGATTTGACAGTGGTTGTTGAAGTTGGATTTACTTTACTGGTTGGTAATTCTGACGTAGGGGATGCATCATTATTTGTTGTTGTGGAATAATTGCCATTATTATCTAAACATGCCGGTCGTTTTACATCTTGAGGGTGATTACAAGCTAAAATATCTTGATCCCATATAGTTCCTTCTCCACAAGTAAAATCATATTTTGTAAAGCTATTCTTACCATTATCAACGCATCTATAAAATTTTTGGCAGTCCTCTTTATTTCCAAAATAACCTTCTTCTGAACATTTATTCTTATCAACAGGTTTCATATTGTCACTTGAACTTTGGTCAGGGAGTTTACCAGTTGTAGATGGCACCATTACATTAGCTTCTGTAATTTCTGATGTTTGTGTCGATTTTACAGTAGTTGTTGAAGTTGGGTTTACTTTACTGGTTGTTAATTCTGACGTAGAAGTTGCATCATTGTTTGTTGTTGTGGAAAAGTTGCCATTATTATCTAAACAAGATGGGTGCTTTACATCTTGTGGGTGATTACAAGCTAAAATATCTTGATCCCATATTGTACCTTCTCCACAAACGAATTCATATTTAATATATTGGTCGTTACCGTTATCAATACAGCGATAAAAGATTTTACAGTCATTTACATCCCCAAAGAAACCTTCAGCATGACAAATCGTATCGCCTGTTGATTGTAATGTGGAACTTGTTGTACTAGTTCTAGGAGAACTAGAAGTATATGAAGTTTTAGTTGTTGTTATTGGTTCAGAAGATGGACTATCATAATATGTCATAGGTGTTGTGGAAACTATCTCTGAAATATGCTCTATAGAACTAACATTACTTTCTGGTGAGCATGATGGATGTTCAACATCTGTTGGATGATTACATGCTTTAATATGCTGGTCCCAAATAGTACCATCACCACAAGAATAGTCGTACATTTCAAACCCAGCTTTTCCATTATCAACACATCTGTAGAATTTCTTACAGTCCTTTTTATTTCCAAAATAACCTTCTTCAATACATTTATTTGAACTCGATGTCGCTTGCACATTTTGATCACTTGTTAATGGAATTTTGGTTGCTGTAGTCGTTGTTGTAAATGGTTGTTTCTGTTCTGTTTCAGTCTCTGGTGCAGGTTTGTATGGTTGATTTTCTTCGTCAACATCATTGGTCATACTTTGACATGATTTCACGTATTGTATATGATTGCATGAGTTTATTGTAATATCCCAAGCTGTACCCGCGCTACAAGTAAAATCATATTTAATATATTGTCCATTGCCACTATCTAAACATTGATAAAACTTTTTACAATCCTCGTGATCTGGATAAAACCCTTCAGATTGACAAAGCTCAGATATATTTTCGTTGATATCTGAATGCGTTGTAGAGGTATACAGTGCATCAGAACTTTTTGTTGATGAAATACTAGATAATTTATCAGGAACAGTTGTTCTAGTAGAATTCTCCACGTTTGCTTCTTGCGTTGATACGTCACTATGTGTAGTAGGTACTGTTTCATTGCTATGTTCGAAGAAACCAACACCACCACATCTCTTTACAGCCCACGCGTGATTACATGACTCAATAATAGGATCCCAAACAGTGTTTTCACCACATGTAAATTCATATTGAGTAAATTTCCCACTGCCATTGTCTACACACCGATAAAACTTTTTACAATTATTAGCATCGCCTATAAAACCTGACCTAGTACATTTCATTGGAGAAGTTTTATTTGTTAAATTATTTAAATCTCTAGGTGTGGTACCTATGAATTGATCGGGCTCTTGGTTATATACGTTATCCGTTTCCTTTTCCAATATTTCGTTTGCATGTGTCGTGGTTTGCATAAGGTAAACAGTACTTATAGTTGGAGCATTACTTTGACTATTTGATTCGGAAACAGTACAATTCTTAACAGCCCATGCATGGTTGCATGCTTCAATGCTGGGATCCCATAATGTACCTTCTCCACATTTGTATGCTAACTTTGTAAAAACACCTCGTCTAGTTTCAATACACCTGTAAAAGTTTTGGCAATTATTTTTATCACCATAGAATCCATTAGATCTACATTCTTCTTGGTAAGAATCATATGCTCCAACTCCAACTGAAAATGAAATATCACTTAGGGTAGAAGAATGTTTTGTAGAACTTTCATTGTTGTTTGGGGCGTAAGTAGTATATCTATCTTTGGAGGGCATGGAACTACTAGTGTATTCTGACGATGGCGATGCATATACTTTTGTTGTTGTTACGTCATTAATCTTTTCCTCTCTGAGGGGAACTAAGGAACCACACTCCTTCACCACCCAAGCAAAATTACATGTTTTTAAATGATCGTCCCATACGGTTCCATCGCTACACGAAAAGTCGTATCGTACGTATTTTCCTTTGGAACTTTCAATACATCTATAAAACTTCTTACAGTCACCAGGGTAACTAAAGAAACCGTTTCCAACACAGGTATTACTTTGATACTTATCAGATGATGGTTTAGATTCCGTATTTTCCACTTTCATAACATTTGGCTGGTCTTTTATAACCTCTGTGGTTATTGGATTCGATATGGAATCACTATATCCTGAAATTTTGTCACCAAATTGCATTTGAACTGAACTTGACGTAGGCTTATTGTGTGGTTTGTCTGTAAGAGTAGTTGATTCTATATTTATGTAGTCGATGGTTGTTTGAGTCGGTATAATGTGTGGGTGATTGTAATAATTTGGTAAATTATCATCGAATTTTTTTTCAGCGTCTTCGTAATTATTTTTATTTCCAAACTCCATATTAAGGTTATTGAAATCATTGTATTTTTCCTTACTGCATTTCAAATTTTGAGCTATCCAAGCATGATTACAGCCTTGCGTGCTATCATCCCATATTGTACCATCATTACATGTGAACTCGTATCTTATATACCCTCCTCTTAAATTGTTCACACATCTGTAGAATTTTTTACAATCCTTCGTATCGCCCATAAATCCATCAGTTGTGCAGCGATTATCGTCATGTTCCTTCTCAACCAAAAATGGTGGTCTTCGAGTAAATATTTCCGTGCTGTGTGCTACCACAGTTGAAGGCGTAACTGGATATGCTTGTTCATATGGTTCCTGGTAATCATCTGATAATTCATTATAATTATTCAGTGGCTTATATAAACCTATATCTTGATCTCTATTAAATATTGGCTTAGGCACTTCACCGTGAAAATCTTGAATTGTCTTATCATACTCTTTTATTTCACTTGGAATTTTACACCCGGAACGCTCAGTTTTTTGTGGGTAGTTGCAAATGCCTCTGTTTGTATCGAACACTGTACCAGGAGCACACTGAAACTGGAAAGGAAATATATTATTATTACAATTACTTGAACTATTTTTACTTTTATACCAAACATCATTAAGCCGATGAATCATCAAGGTATTTTTGCCATAAAACAATGAAGAAAAAAAGGCTTTATTTTGTCCAATAATATTTTATTTATCAGCCAATACTCAGTCAGGTTTCTATTTAAAAACTTAAAATACATGTTTGCATATACTTACTCGAAAAAGAGTATATTTATCGTTATTTGATTTTAAGCAACGGTAGAAAATTGTACAATCTTCATTATCTGGTTGTAATCCCTCTTTAACACAATGAATTGTATTTTGTTTCTCTGAGTTCAGCTTCACCATATGACCATTAACTCGTTCTTTGCGAAAGCTGGAAGTACCTAAAATAAAATAATGATTGAGTGGTTAGGCAAAGCAAAACTATGTATGACGTAGTAGAGGTAAAGGAAGATAAAATTAAGAATTATTTTTAAAGCAAAATAATAGAGCCTCCTGAAACCTTTTTAACCTTCTTTGTTCAACATCGATAAACCTAAGTGTGTTTTTAATATAGACTTCATAATAAAGCAATTCAAAATAGTGTCATAATATTGTGACTAACCATTTGTGTCAATCATCAAGGCATCGCGGAACAGAATCAAGAAGATGATTTGAAATTTTGAGCAAACCATCTTCATAATATGTCTTTTGTACTCTTTAAGTTCTAAACTATAACGTTTATTTTTCACCTCTCCATTTTATCTGAAATAAAAAATTCAGTAATATGATATAATGTAGCCAAATAAATAATACATGTTGTTAAAGATCCTAGACGGTATTATTTAGATCGCTTCAGGGTAATAAAATAATATTTAAAATTGGTTTAACGTTATCCGACCATTCCCGAGCACTGGGAGTAGTTTGGCGGCGGTTGTTGGTGGCATGTTTAAATAAATGAGACAAACTTTGTTACAGTACAGTGACAACTGCTTTTAATAATCTGAAATAAAAACTTATAATCGAAAATAAAAGTTAGGGCAGAGGGGCTGACAGCTTTAGACAAAAATCATATTTTTCAGTTCATAGAATAACACACAAAAAGTTTAGGTGTGACATGTTTACTTTTGAGATATATATGAATGTTGAATCCTCTACAATATTCAGTAATGGATATGCTATCCAATCTATTGAACTAAATGTGATGTAACTAAATATGTATTTTTACTAAACTCTATTTATGGTCTATGTAATATTATTGTTCACATTTGGTCTTTATTTCTTATAGTAGCATTTGGATTTATGTTTTTTATCATAACTGCGTAATAATTACACATCATTCCGATCTCATAACCCCATGCAATTAGTTTCGCATAGTTTTTTAAAGGCAGTGTGTCATCTAGACGCAAGAACTTGTTCAGGTCGTCTTATTGTAGATCAACCTGTAATTATTCGTGGCAATGAACTAGTCAAGTATGTAGAGACGAAGGCTGTTTGTTTACTTCTGACCTTTAACGAATGTTATCGCTGATGGGGTAGCGCGGTTAATCATGTTGATCCAGTAATATACTATGAGATATAATACCCTTTGTATTTAACCTGCTGTTAATTGTAAATAAATGAAAGAAGTGTTAATAAAAAAATAGTTCCCTTGATCTTTGGGCTAGAGCTTGAACGAGGCAAAGCGATATTTGCGGTTATTTAAAAAACTGAAATATTTCTTAGTCCCATCTGAGTATTAGCGCAGTTTATTTTAGTACATTTTTAATCAAGGCAGTAACCACTATTTTTTATCAGCACTGTGTATACGATCTTATAAATGAAAATATATTAATTTTTTTGGAGAAATATAATATGTATAAGTCATGTAATAGATACATTAATTTACAGGTGTCTGGAGCTAATACAATGCTTAATTATCACAATGGGCAAGGTCACAATACTGCATTCTGGTATTGTAACGCAGAAAATTCTATATGGCTTTAAATTGCATGTTGCGGCGTTGACATGATTCAACGACCAATTCTGTGTTGATTTTTGCCATACTGTAACGCAATTTCTTGAGGCAAACATCACTTTTAAGTTTTCATTCCGAATCATTGAAATAACTTTAACCAAAACGAAAGAAAGGCGTTTCGCATGTTGTACTTGGTCAATATTGCAGAAACTTTTCTCTTAACTCGGAAAGTAAAGTTTCATACAATTTTTGCGATTGATCTCATTCGTGATTGACATTTAATAACATTTTTCTCAAAATATATTTCCATCACTTTCAACTCCTGTTTATAGGAAGCACTATCCCTTTTTGAGATATAATTAAAATTATATTCTACTTTCGAAGTTCAAATTTATTTTACATACCAAGAAATTAAGAATTAAAAATACCCGCGGAATGTACCCATTAATAACGATTGTTGAAAGATCGAGGGATACCGATACGGGTTCAATATACCCACACATCTTCGCGAGTTATTAGTTCATAACTCTCTGTTAATCGGATTTCTTATGAATAACACTTGATAAAAATAATAGTCCTTTTTGTCATTTAATAACAGTATACTGGTCTCAATGCACATAATGTAACAAATAATTAACTTGATTTTTATATATTAACATAAAAATGTCTCCAAACATCTAAATAGAAGGCGTGTTAGGGAGAAATATGCGGACAGACAAATAAATAATTGGTGAAGAAGAAATCTATATAATTATACGAGTCAATATTATGAGGTTGAGTTCTAAAGTACTTAAAATCGATCGACTTCTAGCAAATACGGCTTGTAATGTTCATCGGGCTAGTAAGAGCTGTAATAATATTTTTTATCCAGAAAATATGCAATCGAGAAATAATACCCGCTTTTTCAAAACACAAAATAAGAGTAGCTGTGTTCACTCTTCAACTATTTTTAACTCATAGCACAATAATAACTACCAGTAAGATAATGTAAGGTTTTTTATCCAAACGAATGAGTATTATTCGTTGTATAAGTTTTTGTGGAGGCCGTATCATAAATGCCATCATTACGTATGAGATTATTTGAATGCGTGCAACAGCGTAATTGTTTTCGTATCTGGTATGTTAAATCTTTATTGAAAAGTATTGCTATCTTTTGTTCCTTTGGTAAATTTTAATGTTATCACTATATTCTAAATTCGAATGGTTTCGGCAACAATTAACTTCACCGGCTCGAAAACTAACAAGTGGTTTTTATTATTTAATTAGTACAGGAATATGTAAATTATTATAGAATTTAGAGAGAGAAAATTCGTTTTTTTTTTCTATTATATCATTAATTGGATAACCGCGACCGAATTTATTTGTGTAACCTTGTTTTAATGTTGATGTTAAAAAAAAATATGTATGTAGAATTGAACACACATAAAGAAATATAAATGTAACACGTAAACATAATATGATTAAGTATATTTTTTTTTATTTCTATATATATTATATTATATAATTATATTATTTATTTATCAATGGAAAATCCACAGGAGCTTCAATGAAATTACAAATATATAAAAAAATCTTAATAATTAACGCCATTGTTTTTTTTATAAAAAAACCTGCTATTAAAATTTGGAAATATAATAAAAAATAAATCAACGTTTTTCAAATCTCATCATGAAATATGATAGCTGCGTTAGGGGAACAACAAATAAATCGTCCAATTATGAACATAAACCTCTTACTTTTATTTTAACGAGAGTGAAATTGTATAAGTCGATGCACCACCGACACATAAATTATTGCTTCCAGTTGAAGGGACCGCTTGTCGAACAGGCTTATAGATATAAAATTGACTTGCACCCTGGTTCTGGAATCCTGGTAGGTCAAGATACCATTAATATATACATGAAAAAATTTAAAAAAATCCATAGCATAGTAAAGATAAAATGAACGGACAAACGCTTACGATACTCATAGTAAGAGCAACACTTAATCAGTATAGGGGAATTCATTTACTTAATCTACAAAAACAACATTTCCGGTCGCCAAAACTATATTTATTTATACTTTTTCATCTTAAATGAATACATAATGATGTATTCATATCATCTTATATGTACATTTCATATCTACTCATACTTGCCTTGGTGTAGATATTATTTGACATATGTTAGAATTGGAGTGTCAAAGCTGTCGCGAACTTTACTGTACTTTGGTTGAAAAATTTAATAAATGAAATTATTATGTAATAAATTGTACAGGTGACATGAAAGAAATCCATTTTTATTTTACATATTGATTTTAAACGCAATAATTGATATTGTCTCCGCTCCTCGTATTGGCAGTTAAATCTTACAATAATGTAACTTTTTCGTGTAACAAGAGTAAAATTGCGTAAGTACAAGATGCACCATCGACATATTTATTGCGTCCTCTTGAAGGGTGCTAGTCGAACAGGCTTGAGGTGGCTGATGTTAAAACAACATTCCACTACTTGATCGGATAAGTCTGTTGTTGCTAATTTCTTGGATTTTTAAACGACCACGTCTACAAGGTTATTATCAAGTTTTCTTTGGGTTAAATTATATGTTTAAAACCAAATAAGAGCTAAATCAGCTCGTGAGGGTTAATCTTCAAATCAACAAGTGTGTGTTATCCATTGTTAGAGCCAAAACCAAATGAGTTCTCCGGCTCATATAATATCTTATTTGGACTTAACCTTTTATGATGATTGTGTATCATATCGCGTCGTACACATTTCCTACATGTAATGTTAGGAAAATTTTGTTTGTTTTTTGCTAACAGCACGGTGATACGTGATGTAGTCGATCGTACGTGCCGGCTGCAGAAATTGATTAATTAGCAATTTGTATGTACCTGTTAATTATATTTATATTTAAAGTTTTATGTTATAGATTACCACCAAAATATTGATTTAATTTGAAGTGGATCATAATTTTCAATATTCCTTTCATTAAAGGAACTTCATTTACCCGGTTATAGCGAATTTAACAGGATGTTATATGAAATGATAATTATTCGTTAGTATAATATTCACACGTGATTAAACAGTAATAATTACATATAATAGCAACGGTGTTATTAAATAAATTCCACGTTCGTGCAGTCATTGAAGTCATTGTCAAGGTCACAATCGGAGATCAATGAATACCTATCATATATATCTAGTTTTAATTAAGAACCACGTGGTAAAGCTCGTGTTCTCTGAACGTAAAGAATTATAAAAGTAAATTTCCATTTGAAAAAATATGAATATCTAATATATAAAATTCTCGTGTCACGGGGTTCGAACTTGAACTCCTCTGAAACGACCGATTCTCATGAAACTTTGTAAGCGTATGAGTAGGTCTGAGAATCGGCCAATATCTATTTTTCATCCCCCTAAATGTTAAGGGTAGTCCACCCCTAAATTTATTTTTTATTTTTTAGACAACATTATTAGTTTCTATTCTTTTATGATACAAAATACAAAAATACATACAATCATATTACCCTTCTACGATCAACCCTTATTTTATATTTATCAATTGAAAATTGAAATGTGTATGGCAAAACAACATTTGCCGGATCAGCTTATACTATAAACAAGGCGATAGTATAAATGTAGATTTGTCAATGATTAGTGTAATCATATAGTATTTTATTTATTATTACTGTAATATAGCACAAAAACCTTATTTTTTCGATATAATACACTGAACTGGAGTTATATATATAAAATAAATATATTAAGTTGGCCTTCATACCTACAGTTTTGTAAATACCAGGAATAACATTATTTATTCAAAAATCTCCTAGCAAGAGGTTAATAAATTGTTGTTTTTGTAAACTATATTTTTGAGGTCAAGGTACAGCATGCTAGGATTCCACATCCAAGGTGCAAGTCAATTTTCCGCATGGTCACGATTTTCATGCAGGCATGTTGCGTTCAGTACTCGATGTTATCACTGTAATCAGCTGTCAGATTTAACATCTTTAATAAGGTTTCTCTATACCCCATTCTCTATAGCGAGATAATTCTTTAAAAAATCCATATTGCTGGTTTGTTCATATTGGTGGCAATTCTGATGTACACACTAAACTAAAAATCTCTAAATTTAGCTTTAGACCTGTCAAACAGTTTAAGAGAGCGTAACCTATTCTGTACATCTCTAAATTGATAGCAATAAGGTTTAAATTTTCAATGTAGAAATATATAGAATAGGTTACACACGTTTGACAGGTCTAAACCTAAATTTAAATATTTTAGTTTTAAAGGTGTACATCAGAATCGCCACCATTAGTAGGCAAAGATAATGGCCAACGTATGGAGCGGAATAAATTACGAATGTAGCACTTTTTTAGTTACTTATTTTAGTTGTGTCAATACATCGTTGTACGGATATTGATGAGTACAACGAATTGACTATATATTGTGTACTTTCAAAATCGCAATGGGACATGGTGTTGGATGCACGCCAGTTAGTGCGTGATGTTCCGAATTGAGTAGCAAAGATAAGGCCTACTCCCACAAATTAATTGCACCAACATCGGAAAACTCCATGCTGTTTAAGGATAAGTCAGTAATAACAGCACCAAACAATGAATAGCTTATTATAGGTGGAATCAATTATTCGTTTGAGTTTTATTCTTTACTGCAAAACTGGTTACTGGGAATCGACTAAATTTATATTTGGAGACGCATTATTCAATGAGTACTACGATTAAAACTGAAAATGCGTGTGTGTGTGTATCACCGTTATGTTTTCGCAATTGAAAAATAAAATAGCTCTACAAATAGATATAAAAAAACTATAGTACATATAGAATATATTTGTTATAATTTATCTTAATAGTTATGGGATACATTTATGAATAAGCCGAGTACGCCTCGGCTATAAAGTGCTGCCGGGTAAATGTATTTATAACATTTATTGCTCGAAATTGAAAAATGCCGCGTAAATATCGACATGGTACTGAAGATTAAATAAGAAACAAATGAGTGTACCACAGATCTAGTTAGGCTCCGTCATGGCCCGAAGGTTGTAGATATAATCTTAGCCATCCGGCGATTCTCAACTTCTTAAATTGAGCAACAGATTTAACGCTCTTTCCTATTGTTCCACAACTGTACCATATCAGGTTTTATTAATTGTTCATATATTTCCTTTTAAATCTAATTCTAAGTAACTCCTACCGGTCTGTCTGACACATGTGGATTCTTCAGTGTATGGTTCAAATGTATAAAGCATAATAAAGGTTAGCCAGGTGCCAGGAGTGAGTAGAGTGTAATTTTATCTTTAGATCTTACTAAATTTGTTCAATCAACCGTGCAAAATACTCGTTGTTTACACCAAAAATTGTGGGTAAACTTTATTAAGCCTAACAGATACCAGCTTCAACAGATAGTTTGAATGTCAATCCATATGATGACCACATTCGAATAGTTATTAAAAGAACTTGTTTTTGTCGGACCATAGCAAATCCACAAATATTCTAAGCAACGGTAAATAATTGCGTCAATTTCTTCCCTGGTTTGGTTTTATTGCTATATGCAAATATTTCATTAATTAAAAATTACTTTTTCTAATCAACCGACAATTAAAACCGGTTATTTTCTGCCAATGACTCGGTGTTGCCTTTTTTTGTCGTTTCGCAACACATGAGAAATCTAGATGAATAGATACAACGAATATAGAACAAAACATGCGCTAATTATTTTGAGTCATTAAGGAGAAACAAAAAAAATTAATTGTTTCTGCGCCATATAAAGAAAAACATCCACATTTAGTTCGCGTTCGATAAGAATCTGACAATTACGTTTCGGGAATCGTTTAGAGTTCATTGACCTTGATATTATCCTATTTAAGATGACTCATAGATTTATCAATTAAGCGATTATGTAACATATTATGAGTACAGTTCAGTCAGCCAGTCTGTCGTAGAATTCTGCATCTGTATTTTTTATTTTTTTTTCTTAAATCATTATTGCAGGTTAAAGTTGACTTTATGATACTTTTGGAGTGTGAAAAAAACATCACAAAGTAAATCTATCTAGGATGAAATAAAGAACGGTTTCTTATCTGGGGCTATAATAAATATTGCCTTCCGTGAGCAGAATATTTATAATTAAGAACGGAATCTTGGCATTGAACTTGGTTGGAGTCCTACTTGGCCGTTTTGCCAAATATACCAAGTACTGTATGGATAATGGAAATGGCCTAAATAGCCAATGAATTTTAAGTTAATCCGTATACGCAAAGCACATGTATTGTTCACAGAGTATCAATGTAGTGAAATAAATTACAGTACCATTATAGCCTTCAAACTCGAAAAGAGGTTTAATATTCAAAATTTTATTTAATATTATTCTTTAAAAAAATCTTCTTTGAATAAATTTGTTAATAGAATTGCCCTTTTTTAATAAATTCACTTAATCTCTATGATTATTAGATGACATCATATATAAGTATTTGTTATTTTTAATTGTTTCATTTTGAAGATGTTTTATCTACATGCAAATGGTAAATAAAAAAATATAAAAACACCAACCATTAGAGATTTTTTTATAAGTACAGCAGTAAACGGAAGCGATAATAAACATAATTAGTATGTAAATGATCTTACAAGAAACATTAAAATATAGATTAAAAAAAAAACATATGTACCGGTTTTATATTGCAATATTGAGAAAAAAAAACAAACAGCGATGAACTACTAAAAAAATACTTATATATATATAAAAAAATTGTGGTTATGTATATATATATATATATATATAACCATAATTTAACTGTTAAAGGTATATAGATAAAAATCATATAGATTATTTGTATTGCTCAAAAAGCACTCAATAAAGTATTTAAAAAATTAGGTATCAGCAAGTTACACGATTTCAATAAAACCTAAAGATTAAGTAAAAATTTCTTATCTGCCATTATCAAACGGTTTTTAAGTTGAAAACTCTGTTAACATGAATGGTTTCAATGAAGGGTTTATAAATTGCGCTAATAAGATATTTAAGAACTCACTTTATCTTAATTTTTAAAAGATATTGTATTTTAGATTGATAATTATTTATGATATAAACAGAGAGGTTTGAAACTACTCGTTTTTTTTCTTCTTTTTTTAACTTCAAACTCGTATAAAATAACGTAACTTCTAAATTGCATCCACAAAAACTTCGACGTCTTGTTCGTCTTTCTGGATACACTAACGGTCGCCTTAGTAAATTCAAGTTAATGTCATTGGAATCGCGTCGACAATATCTTGATATGGTTTTCCTTCACAAACTATTAAACACACTCAGGGATGTCACATCGACAGCCCCGAGGGAATAGAATTATATCTTTCTTCCTCCACGAATCCCTCGAAATCCATGCTGTGTTTAAGGGTTTTAATCGAACCTTCGACCGAAAAAGCATATTTTAATGGAACCAGGTTCCAATTTTCTTTGGCACAGGAAACTTGGATCTGTAGGTCCTACAATCGTGTGATCAGCAATCGAGGGAGTCTACATATTACGCCATAATTTGTCCACATTTGGTCTTATGTCGCAGTTATCGTAAACTTGTTTTTATTATTATTATTATTCATAATGTATTGTTTTTCATTTATCATCAATTTGTTAATATTTGATTGTCATTTAGGAAAGTCAATATGAAATTTGGTAGTCCTTGAACGGATTTATGTTTTTAAATATTGTATTTGTATTGTAACTCCTGTGGGCTTTTAATTGTTAAATAAAAAACTTGGGTATTTTCCTCATGTTTGTTATTGAAAATATGTTACGATAAAAATAAACATACTAATTTAATAAGACAGCCTACGCCAAAGCGGCCATGCTTGTTTTGTTTTTTTTTTCTTAGCATCACTGTACTGTTTATAGTCTACGTTTTATTTTGAGCCTGCATAGGTCATAATCAAAAATTGTGACCATTGTAGTCATATAGACAACAGTAATTTTCAGCCTTGGAAGATACAACATTAATATTACTTTAATGTACTATTTGTAATCCAATTAATCGAAGGGAAATAAATATATTATATTAAAAATTGGAATCTATCCAAATATCGTGTAAGACTAAAGCCATATATAAATTAAGCGAATAGTTGTTCCACTCAATTAGGCATTTCATTTGAAGGTTTCTCTATCATTGTTATTCGAACCACATCGTAAGGAAATATTTTTCCGTGTATGGTTAATGTTTAAATATTCTTAGTTCTGAACTGAAGCCTTCACGTCACGGGAGTTGTTTTCATTGTGTTTAGGCTCTTGCAGTTGACCCCGACCTATTAAATACAAGGGCAGCAATAAATATAACGAATATACTATGTGTAACATAAATATTTCTCGTCAAAACTAGAGCCACAAATAATCTTCGTATACTTTCCAACTTATGTACTTATATCAAGTACAAGCGACGTAAAGGCCTTTAATCAATAAGGACTAATGAAGCTTTGTCAGGAACCGAACTGGTTCCACCTGTGGCGAGTATTCATGCAATCGTAACTATACTTTTTATATCACAATCCGCAGGACGCAGCTTCATAAATAGATCGACCGTAAAAAGTGCAATACCCTACTCCCCGTCGTCATACTTTGTGAAATAATAACACATAACATTTTATATAACATATATATGTTGAGATAATAATAAACTAGGTATTTCTTTCACAACCTTCATTATACCTCATTTCCGAAACCAAACCAAAATCAATGCTTAAATTTTTTTGTGAACATAGGTTTTAGGCTCTCTCTTATAAATATGTCGCATTTCGCGGGCTTCGCAAAAATTACATATACTTATATAATGAATATTTAAAATTATAATGTCATTAAGTTCATTGTTTTTCTATTCAAAGGAATGAATGATTATAATGTCAGACAAAAGCACAGTTTTAGTTTGAATCGCTATGAGCTTTCCTCACAGAAGTTGTCGTTTCGCTAATTACCAATTAGTTTCCGCAGCCGAAATTTATTTTAATGATATCGGTGAATCATCAAACATATGAATTATCGTGGAGCAAGTAAATTTTTATTTCAATACTAAACGTCATATTACAAAGCAATTTATTAGCATAACAACGTTTAAGCGCCGTATTAAATTTTGATTTACGAGATCATTCACGTTTAGGTGTTCCAGTACCTGACGGTTAAATAACTATTATATTATTTTAAAAGGTGTTATGAGGGATACTTAGAGAAATTATAAACGAAAGATTCCTTCAACGTATTGAAATGAATGTATTTAATTGTTGCTTTATACCGCGTTCAGCGTAATTCGCGTAAAGTTTAAATAAGCGTCTTATGTTTTATCAGTATACTATGGTGAACATACCTATTTATGTATTCACATAACTATTATATACATATATTCATATAGTTTATAATTATAGTATATATTAAGTAGTGAAGTAAGGGATTAAAGTAAATGAACCTTTCGTTTATATTTTTAAAAATTTACTAAAGTACTTTCAGGGTATTTCAATATTGTATTATTATTGTACCATAAATATTATATTTAATATGTATATATATATTATTCAATTATGTATATGAACATAATGACAAGTTGAATTTACTTTCATAGCCTAATATCAAAGTTTATTGTAAGAATTATATGTAAAGGTTACAGCTGATTATTTATTCAGTCCAGATAAAACACTATTGCAGTATATCGAGACTAAATTTCACTACATATAGCCAACCAATGTAATATCTAGCCGTCGAGCCTAAAACTAAATAGACTTATCTATTTTACGCTTTGATATTTACTTTTAAGACGAAAAAATTGTCTTAATAGTTGGAAGTAACAAACACTATAGGTAGCAATTTGAGGTTGTATAAATTACGAGAGATAAGATTAAATAGGCAGGTGAAGACAATGGCTATAGACCCAATAAAAAGAGAGATCCTTTGTAATTTTTATCGCTAAGATTTAAGATTACTGAATTCTCACTTATTGTTTAATAAAAAGGAGACGTTGATGCGTAAATTATAGTAAAAGATCGGTGTATCGGTAGTACATAGTCACTGATTCAAACATTCCAAAATAAATCTGATATGATTACAATGATGTTATTAAAGTATTAAATACTATTTAACCGCTTTTAATGTTTATTTTGATTATTCTGTATTCCATGAATTGGTAAAATTCTGTTATTTCCCAAATTCTTCGCGACGTAATTCGTACATTGCAAAAATGAAATTGAAATTTAATTGAAGATGAACGGAGTTCACACTTTAATTAATTTTGTCTAAGATTTTAATGAAATTATAACAAAGAACAGCCCTTTTCAACCACAGTAACAGCTTCGGGGGCTAAGTGGTTGAGGCAGAATCCGTAGGACATTTGAATAGTGGCCCGGCAAATTATTGTCATCTTCCGAACTCATGTAAAAGTTTTAAAGAGTACCTACTTAACTTTAAATATAAAAACAGCATAAACGCACTATTCCTAAAAATATAACCGCATACGTTCTTATCCCGGACTTATTTCAGATTGGTTACATTTTGAATTTAATGATGCAGCTTTATTAATTTGGATTTACCTCTGTAAAAAGATAAGTAAAAGAAGTAAAGTAAAAGACAATCTGTTGGGCTAATTACTATGTTACATGTTCCTATGACCTAACATTAATTTAATATCTTAGAAGATACTAAGATTTTATTAGAATATATGAATAAATTTATCCCCAGTACCGGCGAGTAATTAGCTCTACATTAACAATTTTAATTTTAAACCACTAAACGATGATTAATGTTTCAGTGCTATACACTACGTTTTATTTAAGGTATTTTTTTTCAAAACATGTGCGCAACTCTCCCTATTTATTTTTATGTATAAGTATTATTTGTGTTTTGAAACGATATTAAATAACACATAATTCTTACCTTTTCAAATGTAGAATCCAAGTCACAGACAGTAATCCTTAATTGTCTCTGGATATAGTTTCCCGCATTCACGCTATTTCAAAAATGGAAGGATGCGTCCTTGCGAAGCGGACAAGGTCTCGACAGAGCGATGTATGGCCGCGCGCCGACGATCCTCCCGCTTATATTCTTTCGTAGCATTGCAAATTGCTACGGAGAAAATAGTCCTTTAATCTAGAACGCGATCTCAAAACTATGTAATTATTTCAGACATCTTAAATTTTTTACCTCTTAGCGATTTATAAGTAAGAAATAGCTTTAAATGCAACCTTTTTTTACAATGAGATCAACTTTACGGCTTGAAATAAAAATTGTTTTTCATCCTAAATGTAGTTTATATATCTTTTACGTCTACCAATTCTCACACGAATATTATATTCAATCTTCTATTATTTACACATATGTATATAAATAGGTAAATATGTATATAAAGGGGATCAATAATTTAGTAATTGCTCAATAATATATATTTTTCAATCTAACGTTGAAAATAAACCTTCTTAGGTTGCAATAGTTCTTGATGCTCTAATATCCAAGCCCAATTTTTATTATTTTTAATACAAGGTTAAATCTATAGAGTATTTAAGACACTCCCGTCTTGTATGACACAGTGCTTATAAACTCTTTGGAACGCACCCCGAACACAATATTTGATTTTATAACGGCAATAATAAAGAAATAAAATCTGAGTATAAAATTGAAATATTGATTATACCATAAAGTTACCGCTACATCACATTATTAAAGATCATAAAGAATACCTTATAATATTTTATCTGGATTTTGGTGTAATTATTTCACGTCATCTTAAATTATTTTTCACTAATCTTGTAATATGATCCTTCAATTTATCTGTTACGAACATTTTTTATTTGCAGCACTGTTTGTTTATTTAGTAGATTATTGGAGGTGATGACTTATGTATAATTAAAGCAATTCAGATAATAGGGCTTCATTTATTCTATGCAATATGTCAATTTAAGGAAATAATCAAGAAAAAGATATTGGAGTCCAAGAGAGGTTGTCTTTTGTCGGAAAAAAGCTGTGATCTTAAAATTTTCAGGTCCCTTAGACCAAGTCAGTCTGCCCCATGGATCACCATGGATGGAAATGATACTTCGCACTTAAACTTATCTCTTAATCATTTAAAAATTGTGTAGACTGTGTGGTATCAGAAAATAATACATATATAGATAAACAAGACATGCATATGAAGCCGAATATATATATATAACTACGCATATACATCCTAGACGAAATATGAAATACAACAATTAGAATCGGTATCTTGAATAGGATCAAAACATCGAAATAAAAGCCTCTTGCGTAAGTGTAAAACAGCGGGGCGCCTCGCAAAAGATTAATTATTTATTCTTTTATTAAAACGGTTTGGGTTTAGGTACCCAAATACTTTTACGACTTCTTTCATGACTAAACTTGTATGCAGGCTGAATCGGTTATCATAATTTCTAATATTGCTTATTGTTGTTACTACCCTCTACAATATATTTTGTTTGATGTTATAAATATTTTTATTCTAAAACTTGCTGTCCAACTACATTTACATATCAAACCCAGCGACACATAGGTACAATATACAGAAGAATATATATATTATTAATTATCAGAGATAACAGATAGCGAAAAAGTGATTGTCAAGTGGCAGGAGTTTTTCATCAAGCGCGAAACCTTATAACAATAATCAAACTGAGATACATTTTTATGCTCAAGTAAGATCGTGTATTATAAGATATATACATATACATCGGATTTTCAGTCATGCATATTTATTATTTCCCTTTAATTCCATTGCGTGCTTGTATGGTGTATATGTAAAAAGAAGTGTTTGTTAAAATAAATAAATAAACGTATATTTTTAAATCACACCTCAAAAGATTTATGGTAATACGTTCAAGGCCCGGTAGGAACAGGCACTATAATCTGTTGGCCTCAGTGTAATAATTGTTTAGGTAAAAGTATTATTATTAATTAATTTAATTACTCAATTTGCCCTTAAACTGAAATAAACTTTTGTCAAATAAAAAGTTCATTACAAAAGAAAATAAATAAGATTTTTTTAGAAAATTGTTGTTTAAAGATATATGAGTAGATTGTTTTGTTTAATGTAGATGTTAAGATAATTGCTGAAATTAAACAAAATAAAAACTGAATTGTATCTATAGAATAGGGTAGTACTTAGAGAATGCACAGACTATGTATGTCAATTTATATAAACGCGGGAGTTGGATCTGCCAACAATTAAGTGCAATATTTGTATATTATTAAATGAATTGGAATAAATAATTTTCTTTTTTTTTTAAATTGTAAACGTATTGTAACATAGAAACGTATGTTTTATAATAAAAATAAAATAAATGCGGCCATTCAAGACATTTATATGTTTAGTGTTCTGTGGCGGGTATTTGACAGTATACAATTGACATTATACTTCACTATTGACGTCATTCAAATTTCAATAAAAATTCGACAAACCCCAATCCATAAATTCGATTCCACCCGTAATTCCTAAATTTAACTAAACATTTGTTTTTAAATTAATAAAAATCTTCTCTTTAGCTACTTCATAAAGATCTAGTAAAAATGCCCCGTGGTAAGTAGGCTTCCAATACAAATCGACTTCAATGTCGATCAATGTTATTTTTCAAATGTGCTTTTTTGTTTGGGTCTTAACCTGTCTCATGAATTTAATTATATTTTAAAGGAAAGTACACTAACCACAAGGGCCGTAACCGCAAATTTACGAGTCCCGAAGAGTTAGAAGAGCAACGGAAGCAAGAAGAACTGAAAAAGAAGTATGTATTTATAGCGTCACAAATTATTGTTCAGGAAAAAGTAAGGAACCATTACTTACCAAAGATGAATATAAAGAACGATTTTTCATGATAAGAAACAAATTCTTATGATGAATATAGTCAGCTTGAATTTATTTATTTGTAATAATTAGTTTTATTTGTTTGGAACTGTAGTTTATACAAGTCATAACCATATCAATTTGGTAAATGGTTTTACTATTTTTCGACTCCGCCTTAGCATGTAATTATCGCAGTGCAGATACTCTACTGACTCAGATACTCTCTATTTAGCTTTTTGTAGTAAACTTAAAAAAAGTAATTTGAAATTAGAGATACATCTGTCCCGTATCAAAATGACAATGTCTATAATACAAAAATATAGTAATGTTACATAATAATTTAATTAAAGGTGGAGAAAGGAACATGGAGACGAAAGTTCAAGTGAGGAAGAGTCTGATGGCAGCAAATCTGGGTCAGGAAGCAGTGATGAAAGTGATTCAGATGATGATGTTAGTGTTTTAATAGTTGCTTATTTGAAGGAGATGATTTAACACTTATTTAATAAAAATAGATTTCTGTTTGTAAAAATGTTTCTGACGATGACAAAACTAGTAACATAGTTTACTATAATCTGAATATTTTTAATTGTATGTATAAATTTATGTTTTCAGACACCAGCAAAAGCAAAAGGTGTTTCAGGATTAATAGAAGTAGAAAATCCAAACCGGGTAGTTAAGAAAAATAAAAAACTATCTAATCTGGATAACCTAGGAGAAGGAGAAAAACCTCAGTTGTCAAGGTAACTTTAGATAATAGTAATATCAACATAGACACAGTCAATTTGATTTTATTCTAAATTGGACAATTTGTTATATGAAGTACATTTTTCAAGATGTTTTTGTGATACATGTGTTTAAGGAGACAATTTAGAATATGAACTTAAGTATGTAACTTGGCATGCATGACACACTGTCATAATTTAATGAGTATTTTAATGTACCACTAATAAGGTCAATAATTTTAAGGTTTAACATTATATGATACATATAAGCATATGCTTATACAAAATTAATGTAATTTTAATTTGTGTGTGTGTGTGTAATTTTAAATGTCATAACGATGGGTGTACAGGGATTTCAATGTAAAAATATTAAAGTATGCTCAAATGCTTCATTCCTTTGAAATATTGATAACTTATATGTATAATTTTGAATGATGTGCTTTATAAACGAATCAAACCAAATCAAATTTGTTTGTGCATTTTTCATGAATATAATTCAGTTTAATTCTCTCTTTATACGAAACTGTGTATACTGTGATGACAAGAGTGACATTAGTAATTTAGGTAAAGTTGAGCAATTAGACCAACTTATTATTTATCTTAAACAGTTATTGGAGGATTATTAATATGAAAGCTAGAAAGGCAGAGAATCGAATCAAGTTAGAATTGTTATTTATAATATATGTCATTACACAACATCACAAAAAGAAAACTTTTGTGTATATAACTATTTATTATTTCACCAAATGACCGACATGATTTCAGCTCACAGTAAAGTGTTTGTAACAACAACCTTTTTTCCTTTATATTTCAAGAGAGTGGTACATTAAAAATATATAGTACTGAATATAGCCAGATACATTTTTATAGAAATTAATAAGCGAACAAAATGGGTGACGTGTTGTAAGATTAATATATAAAAAAGCTTGAGTCATACCAGATTTTCCAAAAGTAATTACTTTTTAGACAACATATTACACTCATAAATTTTGTCTGATAAAAAAATGTATACTGCATCATCAGTGTTTGATATTTAAAAAATTGGGTAAGTACATAACAGTAGCATCTTCTGTTGAAAATATCATGAAATAAGTATATTATCCACCTTAATTCCGCTAAGTCACAGCCAGGTTTCTGTTTGTTTTACAAGGCTTGATCTTAGATTCAAGTCACCTTTAGTACTAAATAATTAATTGTAGTTGATCAGTTTGACAAAGGTCTCTTCGAATTCAGTATATTATACATGTCATTTCCACCATATCATACCGCCTAGAACGCGTTTAATCATAAATTGAGGTTGTTAAGGGATTCATATATTTAAAGGGTCAACCATAAGTGCTCTGTCAATAGTGCATCGGCTAGAAAAATTATAAACATATGAAACTGAATCTGTTCCTGCGCTAGTTTCAGCAGTAACAAATATTATTTAAAAAAAATATGAAAATTAATAATAGAAATGTTTAAAATAAATATGATAAAAATATTATTCGTCCCACGCGTTGACTTTTGTTGGCTCACCTAACATGATAAATGATTATATATTAATCTAGTTTTTTAAGAAGGATTTCTTTAATCCTAGTTTCCTTGTATATTTTTTTCTGTTTTATCAACAAATCAATCTTAATATTTGTTATTTGCAATTCAAACATAATCATCTACTGCTTCATTTTATAATATATACATAAAATTAATAAGTAGATAAGAACCACAAACATTGGTGCTGTAAGTCATCAGTCCAATTCAGTTTCAAAGCATGTCTGAGAAGTAATGAGCCTTCTAAATCAATAATTTTCGTTTTCCAGGCGTGAACGTGAAGAAATAGAAAGGCAGCGAGCAGCGGCAGCCTACCAGAAAGCACACGCAGAGGGCAAAACAGAACAGGCCAGGGCTGACCTCGCCAGGCTCGCCATCATCAGGCAGCAGAGGGAGGAAGCCGCCAAGAGACGCGAGGCTGAGAAGAAGGCTAAGGAGGAAACTCCAAAGAAAAGGTATGTTTGTTTTTATAATTTGAGACTTATCATTGTTACTTTCAATCAGGCAGTAAGAGGTAAGAAAATTAATAATATATTTATTACTTTATCTCCTTTGAATTAAAGCAGGGTTTACAGTGTAAATTTCTTATACTGTATTTATTTCCCATAAATTTATAAATAAATAATCTTTAGACAAAAATTATTACAAGGAATAAATAGTGCAGATTTATGAATTTTGTGGCACAATGTACAAAAACTCTTCCGAGTTCAAAATTTAGAATTATTCATTAAATTTCCCTGAAAGCATAAATTAAGAGTACTTATAAATTTTACCCTTTACAACATTACCTTCTATTATAGCAGATTGAAGATCATTTTGCTTTTGGAAAGCAATTTTTCATATTATTTTATATATTAATGACATTTACGTATTAATTTCAGATAAAGAAATCCCTGAAGTTCAACTGCATCAGGTTTTCAACGTCTCAAGAATGACTTCCTAAATATATATTGTAACTTGATAATTTTATATCTCAGACAAATTGTGTTCATAATTTTAATAATTTTATTTACTTAAAGCCAACTTGTCCGAAAAACAGTTTCAGGATTCTTTATTTATTATTGAACGAATTAATTTGTGTACTCAATATCAATAGTAAAAGGTTTTATAATGTCACGTTAAATGAATTTTAAAAATGTTATTTTATGATTTTTTTTTCTAAAAATCGTGAACTGATCGGACCGTATAATAATAGACTTCTTTAGAATCTTTAAGTTCACACTTTTTTTTATTATATTAATTTTGCACAACATCATTAAAGCAAAAAAGGTATACGGTATAGACTTTCTGGTTAATAAAGGGCGGATAATTCAAATCAAATTACAAATCCGTCATCTTCAATGTTATCAGCAAATGATATTAATTTACATATCTGCTCGGTCCGGCTTTGTCATGTCATTGACTTTCGAAGAGATTTCGTTCGATATATTTACAGTTGTAAAGGTTCCAGTATTCTTGAGATTTTTAAAGGAAGTGATTAGACGTATTCTCTATTAATAACGCCATACAAACAATAAGTGGTCAATATAATTTTCAATAATTTTATCAATGAGCTACAGATATTAATTTTGCAAATATAGATTTGTTTGGTCCGTATGTTAATTTATTTGATTTACATTCACAATGTTGTGTCATCTTTCTAGCTCTAATTACTATTAGATAGTCTCACTAGACAATTTTTATATGGAAATGTATCTATTTAATAAAGTTTCAAAAACACAAACATGCTTTTTATACACCCAGCCAACCAACCTCGTCACGAAATTGTCGACCATACGGGAATCGAAACCAACACCTGTTCAGTAGTAAGACATGCTGACCATTGCTCTTGGGTTAAGGGAGAGTGCAATGACCTTTTGGTATTGTTCTATAATTTGATATTAAGAGTGCTCAAATTTTGAAGTAAAACCTTTCACGCAATTTTTAGAATCAATCACAGTAAAATAATGAGTATAAATAAAGGAAATATATGTATATGTACATACAGATGGAGCGAAAGAAGTTTCGCTTCGTGTGGTCGTAAGCACACTGGGTTATTTATGTAATAGACTATAATATGACTATGACTCGAAGTCATACAGAACAACGAAATATTAATATTTTTAAAGCAAAAAAACTATTTTTATAATCCGGAAACATAAATAAAATAGGGGAGGATGGGCAAGAGGCTTACCCGAACGTAGGTAATATCTACCACCGCCCATGGACATTCACAATGCCAGAGGCCTCACAAGTGTGTTGGCCTTTAATATTACGATACACTCTTTTCTTGAAGGTCTCTAACTCGTCTTGTGAAATAGGTGACATATATCCTTCACTTTTTTAAAATCAAACGGTCCAGAAGATCGCAACGTCTTCACACTACGGGTACTAGGCAGTCTCAACGCTACTGTTATCTCGTGAATGCTTACCTATTTGAATTCATATCGAAAAAACTACAAAACATCCACCTCCAATACGTTGGGTCAAGGTCACTCTGGAGACGGGACACAGGACAACACATGTTCTGGACACATACATAATTATAAGCCCTTGCTCGTAGCAAGGATATCACCCTAAATTATATACGGTACCAATAAAATCACATTCATACAAAGAATAGAATAGAACCACTGTTAATGGTTAGGTGATAAATAATAATGAATTATTTAATTTATGTTATCTACGTTTTATTTTATTTATAAATAAACTCACCCTTTTGGTTATGTTTCCTTGATAAAAATAGCGATGACATTCGTATTCTAAAGCCGAGTCTTTTGGGATAAGTCATCTTATCCAAGATAATTTATCTTCAGTGAAACCGAACTAGACGTAACGGCCCTTTGATTCATAGCTAAGCTGAAATCTTAAAGTTGCCTCATAAATCTCGAATTTATCACATTTGGCCTTGCAGATCAACTTCTTATCGAAGTCTCAAGCCTTAGGATATAGGCTACTTAGCTTTTGCCCGCGATATTTAAACATTTACTACTTTATTTAATCGTATATCTAAAAGTAATCCAAATTAAAATTTTACTACCTCATAGAATAGTTTTGTTTATTTTAAATTGACGTTGTTAGTTCGACACATAGTTATTTTAGTTGCATTTTTGATAAGTATTCAAAAAATTGATTGTTGAAGTATTTTAAAGGCTGAGAGTTTTAATTTAATTTAGAATATTCAAGCTCTTCAAAAGTGCACACAGGCTGTAATTTCCTATAACATAGCGACTGCCCGCAGCATACATTGAAACTAAGCTAATTATATACATTTAGCCCTTCCTGAATTTGGTTTAAAATTGGGAGGATACGAATAATTCAAGCTAAAATAAAAGTCAAAGGTTCTACACACAGATTTTTTGATAATGTCTAATTTCTATATAATTATTATTTGACCCTTGATTAAGAAAAATAAAATAATGTAAACATTGCGCAAAAATACTAGCCGTCATAACTATTGTTATCTTAGCGGGTTTTGTTTTATTCTTGTGCATTTTTTAAAGACCAAATTAGTACTTATGGACAATTTATTCATTCCATCAGTGGAAGTTCTAAATGGATAAATTTATTAAAGTTCCAAACCCCGGACTTAACACGATTAATCCGTGCGGGTTTACCTACATCAGCTAGCTGATTTATATTTTACGCACCTTTTCGTATGTCAAATTAAGCCTTGACATTATACCTCTAATGATTAAACTTGCAAGTCATAGATAGAAAAAATACTTTTTCCTTAAATTTTTTAAATAAAATAAACTAAAAAGCAAGGTTATTTATTTCTCTTTGATAGTACTAGATGTACTACGTGAAAAGCCTTATAATTTCTTAATGTCCTGGATTCTGGATTTGATATGCGGTACGTTTTAAATTTGTTTTGAAGAGCAGATTTCTGGGGTCTGGGATGAGTGTTACATTATGAGTTTATAAAAACAATTATTTTTGTAAAGGTTTAACGGATTCTATATATATTAAAATAATTGAGCTGGGAACGGAAACCGTGCAATGGTATGTATGCCGCGGTTCACTAAGAATAGACATTTTGTCCCAAATATGACAAAAACTACGTACATAACAGAGGACTATATAAAATATTTGAATAATTTAGTTCATATTACCTTTTTATAATTTAACAGTTAACCTATTTTGTCTTTCGAAATCGGTGTGAAAATCATTTGTAATTAATTGTAAAGGTTTTTATATAGCTTTTTGTATTATTATAAGTTTTGAAATAAAAGATATCTTTCTATATTTTGTTATGTTGGCAAAGCTATTATTATCTAATATTATTATTTTATTATATTAGCAACGAATATATATCAAATATTATAATTATTACATTTGAATATAAAGTGAAGGTTAAAGTACTTATGGAAATGAAAAAACTTCGTAGATTTTCTGAGTTGACGAGCGACGCGACGCTACGGTGTTGTCGGTGAAACAAAACTTTTGGACAATTTGGAAAACGAACGTAACTTGTTAATACCTGGGGGAGATTGCGAAGGGTTCCTATTACATTAAAATGACCTATCAACTTGATCAAATATTTAAAGTTCTTAAAAGCAAATTCATTGCTGTTTTGCTTCAATAAACTTTGTAAACACCGGTAAAAGTATATATTTTTTTTTTTTTTTTTTTAATTTATTGTCGCATACCCCGACCTCTGGGCCAGGCCATTTTATAACTTAAGGATAACAAGCTCACAGGAGGTAGCCATTGAGACTCCTCCTGAAATATTAAACAATATTTATGGGCGAGTTAAGCCCCCTTCTGTGAGCCTGCGCTCCCTACGATTATCATTCATGATTTTTACTACACGCACAATCTTCGCAAAGTACTCTTCTAGGTACGACCTGGAACTAGCAAGGTAAAAGTATATTAACTATCATAACAACGTCCACCAAAAATCGCGTACTACAAAAAGGGGACGGGAGGAAGTTGTAGTTAAATAAATTTCTAAGCTAGAAAGACTTAAAATCGTTAACTTCCCCGTAATTTTCACATTTTTTCACATTTACTAGTTTACCAATTTACCGACAACAAGTAGAAAATATACAATTTCATTTCATGAAATATGTTTTCCACACCTCTACCGAAAATTCTCAGGTGGTCTAATTTAATAACCATTTTTACAACTTTTATAAAATCATTTTCAGTTATCTAGAATGATGAACAAATTTTTCGTTTGTATATTCAGTGAAATGTGGTAGCTTGTACGTATTGATTGCAAATCCTATTAACAAACTTTATAATTGAAATACTTTATGGTTTGGATCATTTGGATCATTGTAATATTGTGTTTCCTCTTAATTTGTAACTAAAAGTTTACGTCGTGTTCGTAATTATTTGATATGGTTTGAACACTTCTTATTTATTAGGTAATATCACACACATTATTCAGTTACACAGTATACCATTTCTGGGTATAGGAATTGTAGAACAAATGGGCGAATCGGTCCGAACATGACTAAGACACGACAGGCATTTAAACAAATAAAAGTAACGGCTATATCAATATATATTAGTATGAATTGGAATAAAATGACGTGGCATAGATTTATGAAGGGACCATTAGTGCAGAGGCGATCAGTCAATAAATCATTGTTCGTCGGCATCTCTTGGTTCCATTGAATAACGATTTATCCGCTTTCAAAATAACTAAGCGCCTAATGGGTCTTCCTTGAAAACGGTTTGTGATCGTTTAATATTAAATAATGAATTTTTAATGTAACTAAGGAACTAACAAATTTATATTCCGTCACTATGTTATTTATATCAATCCGATAGGCTTTAATGCCAGCGAAAAAAAAATTGTCTCATTTTGATAAGTGATCGAGGATTAAAAGAAATACACATTATTTTAACGTGTATTTTTTAAGTGTAGGAACATAAGATGTGTAAGTGAACAAAGAAAACTTTTCCTAAAACAAAAATTAAGACCGTAAAGTATGAAATTGAAACAATAGCTTTGATGGCAATTAAGAGTTCTCTTGCGACCGAATATTAAATGAAAAAAATTAAATCTTCCTACCTGCGGTTAAAACGTAATTTATTAAAAATTGTATTGGCTCTCACTATAAGAACACAATATTTATTTATTGGTACGCGGTGTATTTTTATATTTATACGATTTTAAATTGGGTGAATGTCATGGCATTATTTCGAATTTATATTCATTCAATGAGTTTTATATAAATGTGTGGTACCACGAGTATAACAGTAAACATCATCATTTGTTTTTAAATATTTATTTATACAATGATATTAATTTATAAACAGCCTGTCATTAAGTAAAATATGATCAGTACATATCATTTCTATCTTATCCTGAAGTTACATGATCGATTCAAAGGAATGAAATGTTTGTTTCGTTTTCATTACTCAGTAGATAATTGAACTATTTGCAAGACTGACATATTGATGACTGCAGGTATCTCATAATTTTGGAAAACAGCAATATATTTTATTGGCTATTAGAGCTCCATAAAAGGAGGATCAAATTATCCAAGTTCTCAACAGTATGTGTCATTACCGATTCGAAATTCTAAGCTAAATGCTTAATCAATTTTGATATAATATAAAATGACTATCGTTGATTAATTAAAGCAACAGAATTGTTTTACAATATGTTTAACAATTGCGAAGTCATTGTTCCAGAATCCGTGCATCGATTTTAATTTACGTTAAGATCGACGCAATTTATTCACAATCCCCAGTTCCACCTGCGCGTTATAATTGTTTCCATTTCAACATTTCAGTAAGTATACATACTTATATAATATCATTGTGAATGTTAACTCATTTAAATACACAAACACATACATACTCGTACCTTTAAACGGCTTATCCCGCGTATAACGCGCTTTATATAAAAGCTGACGGACCAATGTTCACGGGGGTGGCACAGTAATTTAATTATACTTAAAGAAATGTTTGGCTGAAACTTCATTTTTGTAAAGTTTTTGATTCTTCATTTGGTTGCATTGCCCTTTTATCAAGCAACGACATCAATAAGAGCGGATCTTGTTATTATTGCGCATTAATCGTAATGCGCCAAAAGGAATGTGTCATTTTAATGAATAAGACTGAAACCGTAGGGGACGGCTTATATATTATTTATTAATTGATTGTAATAAGCCATAACACAAGGAATAAAAGTAACAATGAAATAACTGAAAAAAAAATAGTAAATATATAAATAAAAGGCAGCCCTATCGCTAACAAACGATATCTTCCAGGCAACCTGACATATATAGCTAAAATGGAAGGGCGGTGTTACATAAATGAAGAATAAAGTCATATTAGACAGCTAAAAAGTGAGAAAAGAGTAGATTATAAATCAAAATAGATTATAAACAACAAATAAATTAGGATATAGTGTCTATCTCACTTTAGAGTTGAAATTTAAAACTACGTAAAGATTGGGTCTTTCTTGTATAGTATGAGGACGTATGTTTTCATTTGACTGATTTCTGAAAAATTGTGGTTTTTAAAGTATCGTCTCTAATAAAACAAAGGAATATTTTGAACTTAAAATCTTTTATTGTTTTTCTTATAATAGAGATAACATTATTTACAACATCATATTAGTTACACAATTAGAAACGAACTACCTTTATCCATAAAAACTATCAGTACTGCACTGTTTTAACTAAAGCAATTTCTCCCTTCATCACAATGTTAACAAGACAAGAGAAGAATGAGAGGTTTGATTAAAACAGTGTATACCTGATTTATGAATAATATGGTAATTATACTGTTACAAATTCACTTAAAATAATATTACATTGCAAACTCTAAAAAAATACGTTAACAAAAGAGACAAGACAAAAATGATTTTAAAACTTGTAAAAGATTTGTTTATTGGTGTCTAGTACACAATTTTTGTTCGGCAATCTAAACATCTTCTGAACGTTCTAATATGTATTAAATTACATTAAATTAAGATTATAACACAGTACAATAGTAAACTAAATTATTATCTTAGGTACATTCAATCTTGATTTTCGAATAAATTGCAGATTAATAAATACAAGCACTTTTTAAAATGGCAAATCTGCAAACAACAGTGGAAGGTTCTGTATCAAATTTACAATTTCAGAAGTTTAAAAGCACAAATTTATTTAAAATTATAAACAATTCGTATTTAAAAACATCGTTCGTTTTCGAAAAAATATATTTAGGCTAATGAAAAAATATAGTGTTATATTATATACAAAAGAAATAATTATTAAACATTGGTACGAGGCATTCTAATAACAATACAAATTGTACATTGTGGTGAGATTTGGTATTATGTTCTTATATCTTCGTCTTATTACAACTAAATATTAACATAACTTATATACACGGCACAATAATTTTATGAAACAAAGCCTTTATTTACATGTTTTAACTACGTAAGGTACGATTGATAGTGAAATATGCAGAACTGTGAATGCTATAAACGTCGTCTAGATAAATATTCTCTGAATAGAAAGATAAAGAAATTTCATTGGTTATTGAAAATAAAATAAAAACTGTAATGATTTTATTTAAATTAATAATTGTAATAAATACAAATGGTTATCAAATAATAGTTAATGTCAATTTAATGACAAACAGTATGCTTAGTAAGTATATTTGAAGTGGCGTCGTTTAAAATACATTAAATATAAACGTACATAGCATTCGCAATCTTAACTACAAATAAACCAATCTATTTATAAACCATTATATATTATTCACAATAGGGCACCAATAAATCACTTCAGTCAGAGTTCGTTCAAAACACTATTCGTTCATTCTCATTCATTTCGTTATAAGTGCGCCAATATGTCAATTTCGGAAGGCGGCACCTGTGATTCGTTCAGCGCTGTGGACCCAGAAACTGTCACAATGACAGGTTGAGCGTCTGTATGAACGATTGTAACGAGGTGTTCCGGGTCCTTCTCTTGTTCCTGTGGTTCAATTCTCGTTGGTTCTATGTCGTTTGTGTATTTCAGATCTGTGGTGATTGTGGGAATATTATCTGTGGCCGGTGGGTCTGTACGAGGGGTGCGATAGGACGGGGGACCGCTATATTCAGACCCGCACCAACCGGCCCCCGTCGAACCTCTATAAATAAAAGGATAATATTAATGAAATTACAGAGTAAATATACTTAGAAAATAATGGTCCATTTGACTTAAAAAAACTAGAGGCGAAATTTTACTCCGTTTAAAATTAATAATTCTGGGTCTGTTTATGGCGATCTGGGTGATTTAGGTGTAAAAAGATTCGGCTCAGCTGCGAGGGTCTTGTTTCTCTTTTAATCAATTTTTACGATAAAAGCCAGAGAAATGAATTGATACCGAATTTTAATGATTGAATTTATTTGCAAAAATCTTTATTGGGTGGTTTTGACAGTTGAACTGAAAACACAACCTGACCTCGTTTCATAAAATTGCGGTACTAGTTGTGAGTGCTTGTAAAGTTTTATAGTTCCGATATCAAATTACAAAGCACATATGTGGTTTAATTTCAAAAACCATTTTATAAAAAATAACTGTTACATTCGTAATAACAAATCATTATTATTCATTGCATGCCTATTATAAAAATAGATCAGGTAATTTACACTGTTTGAACTAAAGAAATTAGTCCTTATATTTTAGAGTAATTTCCAGACAGTACTAATTTATCTTTTAAAGTAATTTCCACACAGCACTACTTTATTGAAAGTATAACAAATTGACTCAAAATGAGATACCTATGTTATTCTCGTCAATCGAATTAATTAAGATCAGTTCTGTACCTGACTAGACTTGCTGAATTGGACCTGTAGGTTGGAGGTGGCGACACCACTGGAGCACTTCTATCTAGGAGAAGTAGCCTGAAATTAAAAAAACATAAATATTTATCACAAATTTTAATTAAAGACAAATTATGACTTCTACGACTATAGTATTTATTTCAGACATTACTTCTTATTTGAAAGTACATTTGACTGAAGGATCACGAACGCGTAGATTTGAAACTGCCGATCCTCAGATGAATTCTTTTCCTCGAACTAAAAGCTTCGTGTTTTGTGCTAAATCAGCTTAGAGAAGAGATTTACCTGAGCCTATACTCTTGCATAGAAGCCTGATAGGTGGGTGGCGGCGGCCGATAGTGAAACTCTGGGTAAAGCATTGCGGCATACGGATGGTGGGGTCTGGCGTAACTTGGAGGGAGTCGCGGGACCAGCCGTCGACAGGACGTCCGTCTAAGTCCAAATAGGGCACATGGGGCGTCACGAGCTCCCAGACGCCAAGCCAGGCCTGCTGCTGTCACCAATACCACGCCTATACCTGAAATTGATTAAGGATAATGGAATGAAAGGGCAGATTTTTAGTCTTTAAAATGTGGCTTCAAGCAGATTTTTTAAAATAACTTATTAACGAATTCTTTTACCGTAAATATTGTCAAGCAGTTAGGGTTACACAGACCGGATTTAATTCCCGATTATTACTTTTCTAATTTGCTAACATAAAACTTAATCTGATTTGAGATTTTTAGGTTTTGTTTTCAATTAAGATTCGTCAGCTTAGTAAAAAAAAAACGACGTGGTATAACACGTAACATACATTAAATTACTGTATATTGGGTAAAAGATTTCAATCAAAATTAAAACAAAAAGGAAACAGTTAAATTTGACGTTCAATATTCCCAATACCGGGCAAATGTTTGCGTTTGCATTTTCAAAACGAGGTCACATGTAACCACGGGCGCCGATTGTTCTCATTTCAGCCTCCTTATTCATTAATTCTATATGGACCATTATAGTTAGAACCATGTTAATCACCATAGAAACGATTTTATTTTCATACCAAAATAATGATATTTGAATCTGTTTATTTACGCAAAATCAAGTATGTGCTTCGTATATAATCTGTTGCGTCTTTTGCTTATTTATACTTTTAATAACAAGGTCATTAATTAGTCGATATCACTTTAAACGTCATTTTTGTTTGTGCAACAAAAAACAACACTTCATATCGATTTAAAGTTTTTTTATCCGATATTACCTACGTATTGTTACAGTATCATCGAAGTGTTTTTTTAAATAAAATTGTCGCCATCTTGTATTTGTTGGAAAATTTTGTATACGCAAATGTTTGTGTAGGATATAAAACCTTCTTTGTTGTAGTAGCACATTTTATTATCATTTTTTTTTAATTTGTCAAGAAATTGTTAAAATGACTTTAAATTCTTTTGTGCCTAAATTATTGCACAAAACACCTTCAAAGTCTGATTTATTATTTTTAAGAAACGTAAAACCAAGCTTTAGTACAAAATCGTTGCACAAAACGACATTAGTGCTAATACGTCTAGTTTGAGATACCGTTTTGCTTCAAAATTTTTATACCTCGTAAAACGTCCATTAAGTTGTCATTAGATCTACAAAAGCCGTCTTTGATCTACCAAACGTTTTTGATAAAATGACGCAACAAACCTTTCATAGTTTTGCAAAAACCACAGATTATATAAAATGCAGATCTAACACGCCGAACACGCAAATGATGCGATTAAAGCAAATACAAATTCAAAGCGAATACATTTTCGCGGCAGTGTTAACTGAAGCGTTATAATAGTTATTTTAAGAGAAAAATGCCGTCTTATAAATACAATTGGATGTATGTACAGGGAATAACTTTTACAATGTTAAAATTAAAAAAAAAAAACAAGACTATTATTTCAAGATTACGTTGACAACTAACGCTGATGAGTCAAAATTTATTTGAAATTAAAAATTATAAAAACTGTGTATGAATAAATAATTTGTAATGTAGTTCAAATTAATCGCAATAATTTTATTAAAATTTTCGAAAATGTAAAATAATGTAACACTTAAACATTATGATTATAAAGCGTACAAACTTCGTTCTATAAATGTTATTTATATCACAAATACATATTAAAATACAATTGAAACAAATATATTGGAATTTTCTTCGATTACAGGTATTATTATACAGACACAAATGCAACATGTATGTACAGTGCCGCTGCTAGTTGTCACGCACACATAAATATGTAAGCGGCGTCACACTATTTGCTGCCTCTCTGCCTTTTATATTTAATGTTAGACAAAAACATTCAATTTCAATCACTCACGTACAGTTTAATGTCAGTTTTGACGTAAACGGTCTTCAAAAGTCTGTAAAGCTGGTTTGTGTATTGTCATTAAATTTAAAAACCATTAAGCCTTAAAGACTCATTATCTAAAGCAAACATCAAGGATAAGCATCAGTTTTCTGCGACTGGATATATGTATGATAGCTTAAACCATCTATGTTTGTTTTAGTAGACCACATGTTCATAAGTTTCCCAATTTCGTGGAGGCAGTTCGATTACCAATCAATCGACGGTGATGCGTGAAGTAACCAATGAGTGACGCGTACAAATTGCTTCGAAGCACAATAGATAGCTTGTCTGTAACAACATCATTTGTCCCAAACGCTAATGAAAATCCAATTAATTCGGCTCCAAAACTCATTCGAAGTTTAATTGAAAACTTCGGCAAGGGCGGACACGACTTTGTGAATGATGTAATGAGATTTTAGCTTGCGATTGTCATGCGTGTAGAATAGTCAATAAGTTTCAAGGTTTATTAAGACCATCTGTTGCAGCTGTGTTCCTGGTATTTTTTGACAGATTGTATTATTTACAGTTCACTCTGCAGTATGTTGTATACAAATAGTATATATATCCAATAAAAAATATATAATGTGCAACATGAGTCATGGTATCTTCTATAAAGCTAAAAAGCTAACGAGCTTTGTTTGTTTGAACGCGCTAATCTCAGGACTTAATGTTTCGAATGAAACTATAGTGTGTTGGATAGTAGATTTATACAGGAATCCTTTAGGCTATATAACACCACGTTCCAACCAATAAGAGTGAAGAATCAGTGGAAAATATGGAAAATACGGGGACAATGATTCCTTTTCGCATGTTACGATGTGTCCGGGCAATTTATCTAATGCGGGTGGAATCGCAGGAAACAGCTAGTATTATATATTTTTTTAGTTGAGTTTAGTTTTTTTCCTTAATATATATTATATTATGGTAGGGTTAATAATTTTATTGTTTACATTTCACAGTTTTGGTCGGTTGACTGATGCTTTTTGTTTTCTTGTTTATATTTGTATGTCAACTGTATGCGGTGTAATCTTAATAAAAATATAGTGGTTTAGGTATAACGAAAATCCTTGAAAAGTTTTCCTACTTATTTCTTTTCAACTCCTGGTAAAATTTGGTAGGCTTAGGTAATTTGGACTCATTAACAACTTTTGCAAAATGAAATCCAACATAACTTCAGCAAGATGTAGAAAATAACGAATATAATGGTGGCGATTCTGATGGACACACTCTAAACTAAAAAACTCTAAATTTAGCTTTAGACCTGTCAAACAGTTTTAGAGAGCGTAACCAATTCTGTACATCTCTAAATTGATAGCAATAAGGTTTAAATTTTCAATGTAGAAATATATAGAATGGAGATTTTTAGTTTTAGAGGTGTACATCAGAATCGCCACCATTGTGTTACATTAAAAGCTGTAAGTATTTGTTTTTGTAGCTGTAAATAATTAAATAAACAAGTTGTAATAAAACTAAAATGTCTTTAACCTCCGCTTTGGGTAAAAAATTATTTTATCTTCTTTCACTACAGTTTCAATTAAGAGCCTTTAGGGAATATTTAAACACAATTCAAAATGAGTTACTTTAAATTAAATATTTAAAAATAACAGCCAGTTTAAAGGTTTTTTATTTCCACTCTAGCGAGGCACGTTCACTTTGATCGGTTAAAATGAAACAACGTGAAGCTAGCTGTTAAACGATCAAAGAGTTAGGAAGGGAATTTATAACAAAACTAAACACTCGGCCGAGGCACAAAGACATTATAAAACGAAAACTTTATTGTCTTAATTAATGCATTATGTTGAAATAATAAACTTTTCAGTGTTTTTAATGGGCATCAAAAATAAATAAAAAATATTACCCAGATATCATCAACAGGATTTTTATTTTTGGCTATAATAAAAATAAACATTTAGATTAATCGAAGTCTGCCTTTATCTGTAGTAGTAGTTTAAGTACTGGCTTTTTAAAATAATGTTTTTTATTATTACCATATTTATTCAGCCGGATTTGTTTCAATACTGATAGATTTCCTGGGCTGTACGTAGATGTTTTATATACTTTTAGAGACTTTGTACTATAACTAGAAGGGGAGAGAAAATCTTACCTATCATTAGCAGTATCAATGTGAGTGGTGTCGGATGAGGCCTTAAAGCTCCCAAGGTGGCGCCAGCTGCAACCAAACACGCTCCAACCACCCCCAAGAAAAGCACGCAAAGCCTTAATGGTGGGCGACCGCAGCACGATTTCGGTGCATTTCCTTCTGCCTCTGAGCACGCGTAGGCTGCACCTCTACCGGATCTGCTGACAATATAATTTAAATGTTATGTTAAATTGTCTATGGAAAATGTCTAAAAGAAAGAAAATATTTATGTTCTAAATAACATTGTGCGTAAAACCTCTCATTTGTACAATTGTATTATTAAATTATATTAATATAGAGCAATCGCGAAATGAAAATTATTTATTAAAAAGCAAAATGGATAATTAAAAAGCAATGTAAAATTAATTTCGTTGAATTATGAACACTGTAAGGAAATAAAAATACTAAGCAAATGTCACGGAACAGGGAAAGCCCATTAGCGTTGTGAAAAGCAGACGAATGAGCGTGGCAGGACTTTTAATTGGCTACGAATTGCAAGATTTCAAAAATGTACAAAGGATAAATCATAACCATCGCTCAGTTTTTCGTTTTGGCAGGATGTTTCATAACGGTACAGGTACATTTAGATTAATCTTCTATTTCCTCTTTTTGCGTTTATAAAGCGTCCTTTTTTGTCTTTTACGTCTGATGCTACCTATTTTAGCACCAGACGAATTAAATTAGGCATTTAAGAGTTGAATTTAAATTCAAAATTATGTTTAGGCCGCTAATTGAATCGTTTGAATGAGCTTTTAAGTGAAATATTAAATGAATAGCGATGATGCAATTTTACGTGGCAACATGGCTTCAAGCATGAATAATGCAACGAAGTTAGCGGATGCGATTTAACCTCGCTCGATTTTATGTCCTAACTGAAAAATCTCTTGAGATAAAGTGCAACCATCAAATTTGAAGACTTTTATTTAGACGTATTTGCGCAGTAAACCGTTGGAATTTGAAAATGTTTCAAAATATATGACAACAATACAACATACTATACTTACATATCTTCCTGATAAATAAAATTAAAGATGAGATACTAAACTAAACCAGTGCGTGACCATCGGGGCGGTAACCTTATGGTGCCAATATTGTCCGGATATGCAGCTGAACGCACGCCAGTTCAACGACCCACCATTAGATGGAAAGGGTTCTTAAAATTTTATAAGCTACACTAAGCTACTATTTGACACGTTCAACGTTACTTAGCAGCTGCATCTTCATAATAAGCATATCAAAACAGAATCTTCGTATTTCATTGTAGAGTGAATGGGAAAATTAAACAACGATGACGAACAAAAACGGTTAAGCGTCTATGTGCTTAATAGATCTGTACTTCAAAAGCAATAAAAGCAAGCCGCGGCTTAGTTTCGTATAGTCTATCGTGTAGTATAGAGTAGAGAATGGAACATAGACTATAGAGGGCGGCCGCGGCTTCAGACGTCGGACATTTTGATAAATGACCGCCTTACAATAACATTCATTTCGTTCGCGGGCTCTCCTGTTTTTTAATTCGTCCAGTCATAGCCTTCACAACTCACCGAGCTGGAGCCTCATTTAATAAGTCCAAAACTTTTTTTTAAATTTTAGTACGGAGGTTTTTATATTACTTCATTTCGTGCAGAGACTATAGACGACTTAACTGTAATTTTGGGAATTAAGTTAAAAACACGAGAGAATCTACACTTAACAACAAATGTCAGACGCGTGGCATATGGTCAGAATTTAAAATGTGTAGTATTTTGTGAGTCACGTACATACTGAAGCAATTAATATGTTTGAACACGCGATGAACCAGTAAACTATTCAATTAATGTAATTACCGTGTATCATATGCTTATAAGCGTCGGTCAATGACATATTTAAAATTATAGCAAATTGGGTTGAAACTAATGAGCTTAAAAAATAGGCTAACATTTGTTTCAAGTTAAATTGTTGTAGGTTTTTTAATTTTAAATTTAATTTCACTAGTCCTTTATAATGTTTATCAGTCGGTAGGATAACCTGCGTTAATATGTATTTACGGTTATACTGAACAGAACTGAAGTGATACAGAATATACAAAGCATCATATTATACCGTTTATAAATCTTTAGCGCCACATAGCTGATGCAAATATTCATAAAAGGGTTCCAAGTGTGGCAATAAATGCCATTTACCAACGTATGCCATGATACGCCTCTGAATAATATAACCCGCATCTAAGTGAAGGCTGTACCGCGTAAAATTTATGTCATTAATATGAGCCCGAGGGTTTAATTATGATTTATGTAGATATATAGTGTAGAAAGCACACAATATTGTTAAATTATAATAACATTATAGCTATGTTCCTAAAACTTTATATTCATAATATGAACAAACAAAAAAACACAAAAATAAAAGTACTCTTTGTCGTATTTTTTTATCTAGTTTAGATAATGTTGAATGAGTAAAAGAGATGTCGGGTAAAAATTGGGTACGTGTTCAAAATTAATTACTACCTAACATAGGATCATTTGCTTACAAGGAATACCTAGTACATAAACTAAGTGCATTGATTGACAAAGTCCAATCCTCCGTAGTTAATATTTAGTTGAAGCACAAGTTTTATGGATCCTGGTTTGTAGGTCCTTTGTGGTATGTGTTTCTGTTGCATACTTGTCACCTGATCAGCCTTATAACCATAACGTACGTCGTCGTCAAATTTTGAGAACGTTTTGTCGAACGGTTTGAACCTTTTAAGTCAATGATTGTATCAAAGAATTATGAAAAAAACGTAAAGGATTTTTAATATTCTTTGATAAAATTTTTATCTCAAATCTTTTTCCACTTCAGTCACCAAAACGTAATTATTTTTTCGATTGAATGTACTAATGTCATAATGAATTGTTTCTTATTGAACTTATAATACACGAAAAGACTACGGAGGGTTCTAATCGAGTGTTATATTTATATTATCCCACATTTGCCTTACATATTCTTTATTTAATTATTATCAATTTTATAACTAAACAAAATTATAACGGTATACGATAAATAAATGAAGGCTCATTATCGTGGAAGCACCATTGCGTTAAAAACAGCCCATTGTATCGAACAATGTGATGTAGATCGCAAAAAGGCAATTTCTCAACCAAATCCTCGAAGCCAAGCCCATTCTGACGATTCACGCTCCATCAGTCATGGATCCTATAAAAAGCTAATCATTAGGTATAACGTTATTGCTATTTAGCTGCTTTTTGTAACCTATCTGTAGGGCTTATAGACAACAATTGTAGGGTATATTTAAAACGTAATGCACATCTTGGAGCTTATTCGTCAAGGGATTTGTCATTACAATACTTAAAGAAATATATAGAGGTAAAATCTATGTATTAAATTAGGTTGAAATATGTTATTGGCCTTTCGTACTGTTACCTCGTCGCGTTTGTGTTTAAAAAAAAAACCACCTTTTTGACGAAAGTATTTTATTGTATTTTATAATTATAATTACAACAACTAAAAATCACTATTTTTACCACTGATTACTTTTATATACACTAACAGAAATTACCGCGTCGCGAGTACTCAGAGGCTGATCCCAAAATGTAAAATAATTGATGGAATATATAGGCATATATTGCTGATCGGCAATAATTTCAGGGTTCAGCAATAAATGCATAAAAACCGTATGTAACGGTAAAGAAATCTTTGGGAAAATTCTGAAAGAGAGTCTTTAGCGTCAGTTAAAGTAACAGTGGCTAGGGTGAGCTTATAAACCTATTATTAGTAGAGAGCAAATGTGTTGCCGAGAGTGCGATGTTTTCACTCCACTCTAATTACACCCTCGAGGAACTCGTAGTCACTGCGTTTGAGTAAAACATTTTGTATGAAATAAGGTCCCTTGTTGACTTATCAAGCTTGATTTATACGGATTGTATATTTCAAGTATTATATGTATGTGCGTCAAAGAGCTTTCACATAATCGACTGTATATTATTATATAACATATATTAATAAAAATAAATAGCGTCTGAGTAATAAAATAAAGTAATGTGATGAAGGAATGTTTGAAATGTCGTAATATTTTGAGTTGTGAATTAAATACTTTATATTTCATTCCAATATATTAACACTAAATTAGATTAATTGCGCTATTACGATGTCATCCGTCGTTTTGGTCTGTGAAATTTTGTCTACGTTCTTAAGAGACCATCTTAGAGATCAAACTCTAATTCAAACGCTGAAATTTACTGATTATATTTTTTGAATAAGGGGTAACTTATTAGGTTACAGTTATTTTAATTTTATTATCTTACTTGAACGTAGCATCCTCAATATTAGATAGATAGATTATTAATATTTTATTGTTGTAGTTTTTTACTAATCTTAATGTTTGTTGTCTAATAAAAAAATGCTTTTCATAGTAGGTTAATAAAGCGTAAAGTTATAGGACTTTTTCATATTATAAACAATACCGGTGTCTTTGAATTCAATGTCATTTTTTAATTTGAGTAAAAAACAAAAGAGAACGTAATACGCTCGTAAAAAATTCAAGATCACTGTCAATGTAATCTGTGATCATTGACCACGAAAAAGGTTAGCTTTCTGCTTTGTTTGTTCGAACATGAATAGAGAATATTGTTATAATCGCTCATTGAAAGCTATTACTGAATATTCATGATAAATACAATCGTGGTCAGTCTTAAATTGAGAAAATTGACAAACACTTATTAAAGTCTTACCATTTATTTGATACCTATATTATATTTAACAACTAGCAACTATCTAAATTTATTATATAGTATATATGTGAATCTTTAGAGATACTTCATCTTTATTGTACAATAGACTATATAGGGATAATAGTCCATTACATGCACAATATACGATCAGCCTTATCGCATTCTGCAAAACTCAGGGAAGGAATATACGTAAACCAATTAATATTGATACGAGTAGTTATGTCAGGCACAGTACACAGTATTTGTTGCAGTTTTATAAAAAAACTATTAATCCTAATTCCGTAATCAACACCAAGAAATTATAAAACAATGATGCATTTCCGTAGCCAGGAACCCCACCTAAGGTCATTAGAGCATGACATCCTGAAGTTCAAATAGTGGTTGCAATGGGGTCGGCACTTCCCACGGAAGGATGGACAAATATAGTTTTATCAATGGCTAGAGCCTTGGCTTAAAAGGCTGTTCTAATCTTAAACAAAACTGTATTATCAACCCATAACTTTCACTTTAAATAGTCAACAATGTTAACTATTTGTTCAGACCGGGCTATTATCTTAAACTTAGGTTAGTTTAATTTTAATTTATAGTTTATTACTAAAAATAAATGCATACAAATAATCTAAATTTAAATTACTGGAATGTTTAATTTGCTCGTTGTGATAGACAAGTTGATAAAATTTGGGCTACATTCAGGGGTTTCCTAATTATGCACCTATTTCATTTATAGTTATCCTTAATAGGATAATCTTTCTGTGCTTGTCTGTTGCTGTACGATGCAAGTTATTGCGTGCATTACAAGATCCAGGCGCCAGTGGCACAGACAGAGAACGTACCGATAGGAATCGAACCCACACGCAATCTCTTTATGATATAAACTAAAAGTTTATTTTTTATAAATGGATCAATACTGCTCAAATGTGACACGCAACGCTGCTTCATAGATTAAATATATTTGAACAGTTAATTTGGCGTAAGATTGTTTACACATTCTCAAGAAACTCACATAATAACCAAATTTCCTTTACTACGTTTTGAAGCTGTATGAATGTTTGTAATAACCTGAAAGTGATTCTTAAGCACTTATTAAATTAAGTGTATTATAACTATATGAATAGAAAAATATGTTTTGACCTTTTTAAGATACTATAAGCTTCATACCTATAACGATTTCAATTATTAACTAACTAATTAGGTAACAATTTTCTGGTATTCTCTAAAGGTAACCTAAAGTATCCAATGGACGCATTGTTGGAAGTAAGACGCAATTTTTATATTATAAATACATACATGGAAATATCCATCCTTTAATCAAACTAACATCTAAAAGGCGGTTGTTTCTATTTTATTTATCAACAGATATTTAAAAAGAAAAGTGAACATTACTAGGTATACCTCATACCTCATACCTCATATATGTTTGTCATGAACGTAGTTATACGTAACGGCTTTCTCGTTATTAAAAAGGAGTAAACATGTTAATGCGCTTATAATAAATTTAACTACTGGGCAAACCTATTTTGGGACTTAAAACTTCATGACACAATTTATTCGTGAAAGGTTTTCACGAGATTTTTCTTTCTATAAGTTTAATAATTCAAAACATATTTAATTACATTAAAAAATTCCAGTAATCCAAAGATTAAGGCAGAGTGAGAACGGTGTCAGAGCGTCAATACCTTCAGGATGATTAACATAGCTCAGATAATCCCGGAGCGCAATTTGCTACTTTTTGCTAAGACCGTACTAAACCCAAATGGAGTTCGGCGGTTTCGCAAATTTTTGGCATATTATGTTGGCGATAGAAAATATCTCAAAGTAAAAATAAGAAAAGCATATTTTCTTGCTTAGAAAATGCAGACTGCCGTCGTAGATAGATGGTATATTTTATAAATAGTAATGACGATAGAAGAGTCTACCATTAGATTTCCCATATATATATATATATATATATTAGCACGGTTGGATAAAGAACGCAAGGAAGGAGTAAGTAATAGACACCTCCGAGTTATTTCCTTTTATAATTTTATGTATCTTGTCACTGTCTGAACAGTGTAGATAATGAATATAATAATAGTATAGAAGGCAACTTCGATTTTAAAGAAAACATAATTTCATTTTAACATCCGGACCAATATGTTACATGATAAATAACCATATTTGCAAAAGCACTGACTGTATTCACAGCGTAACTCAAATATTTAAATAATAGTGTAAATAATAATGGCTGTCAACGTCAAAATTCGCGAGGAAAGTTTTCATCAGCCTGAAGCGCTGTCAAATTGGATTGGACGAGTATCCGAAAGACTTCGTCCCCAGTTAAATAAAATTACTAAAACCGCATTTCAGGTAAAATTCGTACGTGACCTGAATTTTAAAATATAGTGGCTAAGAACTCTCGCTTGCTAATGTAATGCAGTGTTTTTCCGGAGTTTTTCGAGACCTTTTAGATAATGCTAGATTCTTCTTTACTATATTCGAGTACATTTATTTAATGAAAAATTGTATATTTTATAAATATTCAGAAGCAGAATGTTTATTAATATCTTAAATTTATGTTGTTTGTTTTTCTTAAAGGAAGTAAACAAACAGATTTGATTTGAATTGATTTAAATGTAGTTAGGTTTGTACAAATACTAGTTGAATTTAGAACACTTTGGCAAAAACCCATTGATAAAATAAGGAAAAACTATGCAGATATAAGGTAGGTATCATTCATTATAAGGCACAAGGTAATGTAATATACTACGAGTACGGGTATATTACATTTAATTAACTTATTACGTATGTTTGGCATAGTTAACATTTCTATGGCCTCCGACAGATTAAAACCTATTCCTATACTAAACGCATTATTAATATCACTAGAGGACGTATGAGACGTCGAATATTCCCTTTATAATATTAAGAGTTGAATAAATAAAACTTTATTGCTAGACAAGACGAAATGATTTAATTGTTATGTATATTAATACTTATACAGTTCTGTGGTGGTGTATTCAAACCACGGTGTACTTATGGATTTTCCTTAATTTATGCGCAATTAACAATTGATATTATCGTTTAAGCGCGTTGAGGACAGGCATATAAACTATCGACACGATAGAAATAGAAGATTGTTCATCGATTTGCCTCTACAACGAAAAATGCAAACGAAACGGGTGTATGTGAATAAAAGCAGCATTAGCATATCGATTTACTTTTACATATAAATGTTTCTACAATGTAAATGATTTTACTATATCTTGTGTATAAATTTAAGTGGCCATAACACGCCGAATCGAACATTAAATACTAAACCTTGACATGTAATTAAGTACATAATATATGTATCTGAGTTAGAACTTCATTCAAGCATAACGATTCATGTAGGTAAAGTTTTAAAATGACTGACCCTGGAGGCACGATGGCTTGTATGTACTACCAGGGAGGTATTAGCAATTTAAGTTTTTCACGTATGAGGAGGGATTTTTAGTTCAACGGAATTTACATAATACTTTTTGTAGGCGTTCGATCCCCGACTGGTAGTTGTATGTTATAACAAAGATGCGGAGACTTTAGTCGAAAGCTTTTAGTCAAAAAGATGCTATAATGCAATATTTAATACATGCAGTTATTATTGATACTATTTAGATTTACAAATAAAATAAAAAGAGTCGTACTAAATCCAACCCTGGCCTACTTATGTTACCAGTAACCAACCATTATGTGTAGTGGAGCAGAAAATATTAATATTTAACAAATATATGTCAAAAGCCACCAAAGCGGGCTTTTCTCATGTTGAAAGCGAATATTTAGGTCAGAGATTAAAGTATTTCAATGTATAAATGCGGTATTTAACTATCTATATTAATAATAATTTTAAGTATCATGAATGGGAATAAATATAACAACATTATGGCTTTACTAATCGTTTCTTATAAGCTCCTCAAACAGCTGTTTAATGATAATTTAAAACAAAACGAATAATTATTATGTGTGTCCTATTTGGTATTAAATACAAATATGAGGAGAATTTTATTGTCTCAAAGTTTGTGAACATAGTAGTTCTTTGTTGTACGAAACGAAATCGCAAGCTTTATTCGAATATATTTAATTGCTTATTGTTGTAAATAACATTCGAAAGTTCGTAATCCATAAATTAAAAAGCACCATGTTATTCTTACAAAATTGAATAGTGAATGTTGCCATCTGGTTCTTACAATTCATCAACGGACAAAAACGCCCCATCTCAATGGAAAGCTATCCTTGGGATGCGACCAACCTTTTTTTGTATATTTTTACCTGCGAAGACAAATAGTGGCACACTTAGTAACTTCAGTTTCGGTTCAATAGTATTCGTTATCGTGTCGTTTTATTTAACTTGGTAAGCTTTATTTCGATGCGAAATCACCAGACGCAATTTTTTTTAACACCCACACATAGACACATTGTAAGAAGGCGTTTCTTTTTTGATGGATTGAATAAATGACTAACGTATATTAGAAATAGATTTTTATTCCCGAAGAAAATAACTACACGTGCTATGTTAATTGTCAATCGATTTCTCGTGTTATTAAAAAAAAACACATTTGCATTTTCTGATAAAGCTATTTAAATAAGTAGTTATTGTAATTGATGGTCTTGCATGAAAGTGTAATTAATCTCAATGAACTCTGTTCGTAGAGGCAACATCCTGAGGATGCTCCGGTGTGGGGGCGACACGTGCGTTGAGTGTTTGAGGGATTTTTTTGCGAAATAATACTAATAACTTAGTCTAATAATTATATAGTTGTATTAATTTTAATTCTGCAAAAGCATAAATCATAAGAATTAGAATTAAAAATTGTTTTTGACGTACGTCAACGAAAATACTGTCATTATTTTTGCCGGGATGAAAAACACGCGACGCTCTGTGATTTAGTTATTATTTGTTGTGCAAAAAATGCATCGTATTTCATGTTGTGCAGTTTTATCGAGTTGCGACTATTTGTCCAGTTTTGATTTTTCACATAAAAATATGAATGTTTTATCTGTAGTCTAGTAGTGACATCTAAATAATGTGTTGGCGTGGAACAATGGTGGGCGGACGTTTCAATTAGATGTCTAACATGACCGACTTTAACGATACCTTCTCTATAATAATTACATACATATCATTTTTAAGAACATTCAATAGTGTGTACTCTTGTTTAACATTAAGCATATTCGAGAAATGTTAAAGTAACTCAAATATGTTCCGTTTTGCTTAATAATCACCATGTAACGAATGAACTTTATGTATGGTATTCGTGAGTAACGGAACGCAAAATTGAAGTTAAACGTAGTTTGAAACCTTAAACAAAAGACAATTATTACGTAAGACTGGATCCATTTAAAGAGAACACAAACAGGTGACACATGAATTTATATTGATAAAACACCCCTGTCTCAAACTCGTATGCTCATGTCATCCCTGTACAAGGCTCTAGCCATTTTTCACATCGTAATCCTACCTTGTTAAAGGGAACGCTTATCGTCGATCCCAATTTATCCGGTTTACCGGTTATTGTCATACGTGTCACGCTAGTCATCATAGAGACCAGAGTTACGACTGTATAAAACAAAAGATTTTCGATATATTTCATTGAATTATTATTATTGACATAATTTTGTTCTTGAGAAATTTAACTTAAAAAAAAATGTGTCTTTCACCACCACATGTACTTAATGGATTTTCATGAACATATAACTTAAAGTGTTTCGCAAAGTGTAGACGTTTCCTAACATAATGCTTTTAAAACCTGGGGAATAGCTATGATATCTTTACAAAATTAAATTTCCTTGGAATTGCTTTATGTTTTTGATTGCTCCCACGCGCGTCAAGGCGGGCTGGGTCATATCGATCCTCGTAAAAGAAAGTGTAATGTAAAAAAAACATAAGAAAATTTATGAATAAACGGAAAATTCCTTATAAATACATATTTACAATCTATCAATAATTATATAGCAAGCCGAACTATGAAATGTTCTCCGGATGTGTCTTTTCAAAAGGATTTAGTTTCTATTGGGAATGCAATCTACATATTGTATATTGCGGTTAAACCTACGTAATAGACATTTTCTATCGGCCTAGTACCTAACAACGGATTTGCATCGGCTTATGGATTTACCTCGCATACTTTTCATTATGTAAGCTATCAAGGGATAATGTTACCTTATTGGAGACTTTACGATATTAATGGAATAAGTATGCCTCATTTCCTAATTATTAATAAATTCCAATATATTTAATAATGGCGCACGAATATCGCGCTTTGAAAAATTAATTATATTTAATACATTTAAATTATAAAATTTCCGTCGCGGTCATTTATAGGACAATTTTTTTCATTACTGATATTCTATTTATTTCTAAATTCATTTATTACTGTTTTACTAATATCACAATTTAAAACAACTTGGTTTTTATAAAGTTTTAATAATAAAAGGCTAATAGATATTATTTGTCAAACATATTTCTCTAGACAATTTCTTTTGCCCCAAAGATGATCTTAAGACTGATAATAGTATACAGGATGTAAGTTTTCCCTAAGTACTGTTCATATGTGCTAGTTACATAAATGTGCAATCTTTATAGGAAGAGGAAGTGAAAGATCACGACCAAGATGGATCAATGAGTTCACATGCGTGTGCGCAATGCGAACCGTATATTCAATATAATTATGGAGACCCAACAGAAAGTATCGTATTGTCTAGAAGTGAAATTTAGGTGATTGCAAAATATGGCTATGACCTATAATATGTGCACGTCGTTACGAAATAACAATTAACGTCATCTGTATCAGAACATACGACAGTCTTAAAACAAAATAATTGCAACAGATAAAACTTTTGTATAAACGAAAATTATTTAATAACACACATCATATGAAAAGTATGTAGTGCTGACGTAAAACATATACAGTATTCATAATTTCTCTTTAGTTCTATTCAATAACTCGACAAATTTCTTGCCAGAGTCAATGTACCAAAGAGCGCAGCAGTAGTGTCATAGTACGTACCACTTTCAAATCGTTTACCGAGGTACTTAACTCTAATTCACCATGACGAAGCAGTTTCTGTTGCAGTGTATGAAATTGTTAAACTTCAACAAGTGAATGTAATTGATTTAGAATGAAAGTAAATCCACTGATACTCACAATTATTCTAATAAAGAATAAAGACGGTGACAATATAAGTTATGTAATAATAATAGTGTATATTATGTAACAATACCGTTCGTTCGTTCGTTCTAGCTTTCTGTACGTACAAACTAATTAATAATGTAGGTAGTTGAAAATGGATAGGTTTTTTTCGTAATTAAAAAAAATAATATACAAAAGGTATTCAAATCCTATCTTATAAAAGATAGAATTAAGCAAAGGTGTTTATATTAAATATATTTTTACTTATTGGAAAGCGCATTCGTTTTCCATACATAAAAACAACATATTAAAAGACGGCAACATTTAGAAAAAAATATGAATCAGCAAACAAGATGCGTTTGTATTAGACTAATGTATTGTATTATCTGATTACTCATAATAATTACTATAAATTATTTTCATCGACAACACATTAATTTATAACAAAAACAATGAGTCTTTAATAATACCTACCTATAAACCTAAGTAGGTACAGCTATTAAGCGATATACTGTGATATAAAGACAAGGTCGCAACGTTCACACGAATTCTGTCTCGTAAAGTAGACCGCATGTAGTATTAAGTTTCATTGTTTTGTCCGTTTAAGTTTATTTATTAATCACCAAGTTATATTTACGTTTAAGTATTATGGCTACTGAGACGACGAGTTGTTACCCATATGATTGTAACAACCCAATGGTAATGATTATATTATGATATTAGATTATCATTTTTTTATGAATAAAGATTTTAAATGGGTGCTGAAGCGAAGAGACAAAACAAAGACAAGATAAATACATCGACAGGGAAGACGATATTTATACACCTTGGATGAGCTGTCCTAATTAAACTGTTTTGATATGAAACTGATACATTACAACTTTAGAATGGAATTTAAATAATAGGAAAATATGATAATTATTCATGAGTCTCGACTTGACTTTTTTATTGTAAACAACCCTCGCAGAGGTCATTCGTAGAGGTATTCTCTAAATATTACCAGATACCATCACTTTTAATTATGCGACGAAGTTTCATATGTAAACAACAAAATCTACTTTCCTAGTTTAGAGATGTTGTAGCTGAAACAAATAACATGAAGAATCAGGTCGAAACAACAGTTTAAGTTATTTAATTTGGATCTGAAAGTTGTAGAAATGTCAACTTGCACAAGTTAAAACTACCTACACAGGAATTTGTCTTCTCGACTATTGCTTGAGCTATATTGCTTCCGCCAATACAAAATGCAACTTTGTTTTAACACAATTTATTACGAATGTGCTTAGAATTACCTACATTGTTAACGCGTCATATATATCAGACATCGTATTATGTATTTGAAGGCTTGTTCAACATCAGTTAGTACACACATGAGTGAAAATCTAATATATAAAATTCTCGTGTCACGGGGTTCGAACTTGAACTCCTTCGAAACGGTTTTACCCATTCTCATAATACTTTGTGAGCGTAAGTCTGAGAATCGGCCGACTTTTATTTTTCATCCCCCTAAATGTTAAGGTTAGTCCACCCCTAAATTTATTCTTTAGACAAAATTTTTAGTTTCTATTTTTTATGATACAACATACAAAAATACATACAATCCTAAATTTTCACCCTTCTACGATCAACCCTTATTTTTATCTATTAATTGAAAATTGAAATCACATGTATGGCAAAACAACGTTTGCCGGATCAGCTAGTAAAATATAAAATAGTATTACTCGTGGTTACTGGTAATAGTCGTCCATCAGTTACATAATACGACACTATTAGTTACATAGTATCCAATCTAAGATGGCTTCCGTATTTATTTTAATGTCTCATCTATTTGTGACAATTTAAATCCATTCTTCATCCCAAGGTTTATTCATGGCCTAGCCATTTGTAAGCAAGTGTCGTGTTTCATTTAAATTGTGCTCATAATCTCTTGACTTTGTTTCATTTGAGGCGGTATTAAAAAGAGAAGTTTAATTTGCATTATAATTGAAACAGTTTGAATAAACTCGCTGCTTTTAATTTATATAGTGTTATGTAAATTAAGATATTGAATTTCTTGAATATTTTAAACCTTTGATTTTGTAAGTATACTTTTGATCAATCTTCTATTCCTTATAAACTTACTGAACGTTGATAAGCTAAACAACAAAAAGGCATTAAATAGCATTTAAGTAGAGAATACTGTCGATACAGGACGCTGTTTGAAATAGGCTAACAATATTGATTGAACCGTTGTTATTAGATATAAATTACCTAAGTATATTATAAGTATTTGCTTATTACTTTTGTCTTCATTTTCCTTACTTAAATTATATACAATGGCAAATTGCTTTAAATATGCTTTAAAATCTAATTCTTATTTTGAAAAAATAACCTTTGTGTTATTTACCAATTGTAGCATTTAAAATACATAATTTAAAATCATGAATTTATGGTAACTATTTTCTACTAATATTAGCTTCTTTTTCCGTCATGACCAAATTTTACGACAGCCTTCATTATTAATGTTAGAATAACCTTAAGTTTGTTTATATAGTAAATTAAAATCAACACAGTTTATCGCTGCAATCGTAAAGACACGAGGTCATAAAAGCCAGAACCCCATAAAATTTATGTCCACCTATGACGCCGTAAACGCGTGCAGGGTGGAACGACTTCATAAGATCTGAAAAACGTATTTAAATTTACGAATGACTGTTGAGATAAATTTGTTACAGAAAGAAAAATATACAAAATAACATATATTTATTAAGTAATAGCGTAGTAAAAACAGTTATTAATTTATTTAGTTATTGCGAAGAATATGACATAAATAACTTAATAAATTATGATAATGTGACAGGATTGTAGGCCTGTAATTTATATATACATCACGATTTAGTCTGAAAAATAATTAAATGAGTCAGCCTCTTTTATTTCGATGGACTGACGAATACAGTTCTGAAAAATATGTTTATCAACTGATATAAAACATTCGCATTTTCCCTCTTGTGCTTTTTTTAAAAGTTTACTTTTAAACCCTGATTTTCTTTGATTCACTAAGTTTTTTTCTTTACGGCATGCAAGCCATGCTATCAACTCTATTAAAAATGTCTGCCACCTACTGTGTTCTAAATGTAATATTGCGCGACAACCTAAACGCATATTGCAAAATGATCGTGACTGCCTAGAGTGGTCTAGCTCAGAACATTGCCACACGAACACATTTAAACTTATTTTAAATTGGTATATTGTCCAGCGATTGTATGCGATGGTTTTGAATCAAATCTCTATCGATGTGTTTAATCGAATAATTACAATATAGTAAAATATTTCTTGGAATTTCTAACTGAAATAACCTTACCATATTTGACCATTACTTATACCATTAAATGACCTGAAATAAAGATGCATTAACATTTTAAAGTTTCTTAAATAAAGCTATGTTTGACGTACTCCTGTCACTCCATTTAAAAGCTCTTTCACATTGATACGTCAGAAAGCATTTCATAAGAAAGTGCGTACTTAAAGAATGCAGTTTTGCAAATCCAGAGTGATCCTTTTGTACGGCTTTACGAGACAATTGCTTCATCTTACAGGAAACTGCTTTTTATGCTTTGACCTATTTTTTTCTTTTTTTACTTAACAGTTACTTAAGCAATTAAAATAAACTGTTGTAAATAAACTTTATACAAATAAGAAAGAGTGATTATAAAAGATAAAAAAGTAATTTGAATCGATCGTACGTATGGAAATTTGGGTTTTCTGACAAGAGCCGGCAGGAAACGCGTCTTGACGTCACTTGAAAGTGTCAAATTATATTGTCATCCTCATAGCCATATTCTTACTGGATTTGACCTGGCCTCGCTAACATAAAAAGCATTTAGCGAGAAGAGAAGTCCTTGGACTCCTATATCCAGGATTTCACTCATGCATTACCAAAAGATTTCGCTTAAAAATACGATTCAGTTAAGTAAGTGTAAAATTTGTACATTTATGTGAGTTCACTGGAAGAAGTGTACGTCTTCTGACTTCAACTGATCATTCTTAACTTAAATATCAAAAGAATAGTTTCTAACGTTGTTAAGTCTAAAACTTAAACATTTCATTTTTATCAGCAATACCGCTTAAAACAATAAAAAAAATCCTACTTAATTTATCGTGATCCAAAACTAAACGTTAGTAAATATAATTTAAACAAAGTTCGTAGTTCAGACGTTCCATTCCACCGTTATTTAATAAATTCTTTAGAAAACATTCTGAACATAATTGTAATTTGTAAGATATAGTTACAATCGTTAATTCGAAATTTCGAAAGTAAATTAGAAAACACGAACGGTCCACTCGCAATTCGCGTAACTGAAAGACGGAACTAATCGTCTTCATGTAAAATTTCGAGTTTTTCAAAGATAATTGATTAATCATATTTCACTGTCAACTGCCTACGATTAGGTAATTAATTCGGGAAACATTCCATAAAAAGTTCAGAAAATTTTAAGCGAATTCTAGAATAATTATTATTTCTGCGACTATTTTCCCTCAATTTATAGTACTTACAGTAGAAGTACTTAGAAGGAAAATAAACCACAAATAATTACACTAGAGAGTTGTTAATAATATATTTTTGAAATATAATGTTGTGTTATTAACCTCAAGAGTTTGGCGTTTGACATATTGTAACAACTACCAACTAGTATTTATAATACGTGCGAAATGAGAAATATTAAAATGCATTAACCTACATGTTTATCAAATATAACTTATTACGCAACTGTAAAAATGTGCAACTAATTGGCGTCATTAAATAACTACTCGTTATGGCACATGATCTTTTAATCATCTTACAATCCTATTACATCATTTTAGATAAGGCTTTAATGATTTAAATTTTAAAACATACATATTTATACCGAGAGATGGTTATCATTAACTATCATATTAATTTTAGCGTTCTTTAAATCTCTTTAGAATCAAAATAGCAATCGGGTAAGTTTCTATTCGTCGAGGTCGTAAAATTTTAGAAAGGACATCTGTAAAACATAGAACCTGTGCAAGAGCGAGTAAACTCGGGTACGAAGCTTTCCATACCATTGTTCGAGCAAAACGTCACGTGTGGAAGCTCCCTGAAATATTGTTTGTTAGATTTGTGTTAATTGTTGTTAGCGGCAACAGAAATACATCATCTGTAAAAAATTCAACTTACAACAACGGTTCATGAGATACAGCCTCGTTAAAGATGGACAGACAAGGAACTTTGGGTTGGTAACCCTGAAAACGTGTCGTTACGGTTATCGCTACAGTAACGAAATGTGTCCTTACAATGAGCTATAAATGAAATATGTTCGTGGCTTCATAATTAATATTACGAATACGTGGCGAGGTTATAAGAGTTAGTATACTCTTAACAAATCACTTGGATACCTGATTTGGTGTTGTACACCAAATAGTCTTCAAAGGAATTGTAATATATAACTATTACTAATAGGAGTTATTATATATTATTAAAATAGGTATCACAAAATAGTATTATGTAGTAAACAGGCTTTTAGTTAATAAAATTATTTGCTTAGGTAAAAGATAATTAAATCTTAAGCGAAATACATTATGAGAGTATAAATTTCCTCATTCAGAAAAATAGAGTCGGATTTTCGGAAAATAAGCAAACGAAGGATATAGTTCCCTTATTTTATGAGGAAAATTATATTTGTGGTATAAGAATCCTCTTAAACGTTTATCTTATAGCGGCAACAGAAACACAGCATATGTCATCGCAGTGAAAATTTCATCTATCAGCATGGTTCACATGGATGACAAAACCGACAGACAACGATGTCTATAAGGGTTCCTGTTTTTACTCTATAGGTATTCTCAAACTCGCGTAGCTTAAAGACAAAAATTACACTTTAAATAGTCTTATACAAATAAGTCTTTCGATTTTCTCTCAGCTAAGAGGGCAAATAATTGTATGAGCTTACAATCCTATCTCCTTCACTTAGCAGATTCAAGTATCTTTGTGACTCGGCAATAAACCAAAAGCATTTATTATTAGAAGTAAAACTAAGCGTGATTTTAGTAATATTTATGCATAATTGGGATCAAAATCGAGAATGTACTACGAATTGCAACAGTTTGGTCGACATTTCTGTACATTTTAAAACCGGTATAGCGAGCATACGGAAGCCATCTAACCGGCCGAATCACAGGTGCACACTGCACTTAATCACTTGGCCCGATTTTACTGCAACTTTCTTTATATATCCCAATTTTTGTACCTGCTATGTGCTGTATGGAAAAAAATGACCGAATTCAACAAGTCGCGCGATTAAGCGTCCTCAGATTTCTTATCTTTTTCCTTTGACGTCATCGAGTATAGTGTCTAGAAACGTTGTAAATAGTCCTTTTTTAAAAGAAACGAATATAGTTATATTATTATAGTACTTATTACAATTACTCTCAATATAATCTTACTTCTAGCTAAAAAAAACTATATAAGAAACACAAAACGAATTCACAAAATTTTCTAAAATGTAGACTATGGCACTTTAAGGCTAAAATAAAATAACCAAAAATTAACCTAACCACCTGCTGTGTAAGTTGTACATGTAGGCCAAAAATACTGCTATAGTTTGCGATGAGTATGTAATGCAAAAAAAATAAAAATAATACAATAATACTTGTGTAAATTATATTTTGTCACAGCAATGTGTCACAAGTCTCAATACACCGTACATTACAGTCCGTAATGAAACTGTGTTCTAATCTCATGTGACTTGCTAGCCTCGATGTTTTGCCCTGACACATATACCTATATATATGTACTATTGACTACCAAGTACGGGCTCAATCTGCAACCAACGTTTGCTCCATGAATTATTGATTCCTTTGTGTTTACGTATGGATTGGTGACGATTTTGTATTTATTTAATTTTTAATTGACAAGACAATATTTTTAAGTACGACGACGTTAGAGGTTTTATATTGCATTAATTAATAGCTACTGGCTGAAAATTAAAAATAAAGTTGAATCGCTCCACTTCAGCGAGTGAAGAATTTTTAATTTTGGAACGCAACTTTTAACAAATGGTAAAAGCGTTTGAAATTCGAAATAATAAACAACTAGAGCCTAAGACTAAAGCATTTAAACATTTTTAAAGCTCGTATTTTTGTTCTATAAAGTTCTTTTTAATGTATTTTTTTGTAATTGTAAAAAACATGTGAAAATTTGGATACGGTAGGTGCATAAATCTTGACAACTATTTAAATATTTATATCAAAGTTTTTCTAATAATGATATTCATCTACTTTACATAAAATATCCCCGTTTATAAATATAAAGCAAGGAAAATATGACTAGCCCATTCAATAAGCCAAGTTGAAGGAAGTTCAAAATTTGTTCGTGTAGGTGTCATTTATCATGTACGTTGCCATGGTAACGTGTCGTAGGGAATAAAGGTCACATCGCTCAAACAAATATGTTTTTCTACTTGGCCGCTTCAGCGCCAACATTTTTGTAAATAACCTTCGTTATGACCGACGATGTATTTGTATTAAAATTGATACTGGGAACTCGGAATATTTTCCTGTTTATGTTCTACTTTAACCGATAGGACATTTAATTAATGTTATTATTAACACATTAATAAGGCAACAGTTTTTGTTCATCCATTTGCACCGCCTTAACTAAAGATTTGATACCGTTTCATCGCGGGGTTACTGGAAATTGGTAGAAAGAGACAAGGATATTTAAAATTAAAAGTGCTCTTTTGGACTTTTTGGACTTTATTAGTAAACATTTTGTTGTGAAACATCAATGACGTAAAATATAGTTCTCCCAACAACAAAGAAATCAAAGTACATACAATATAAAAGGACATTCTGACATTAGTATTATGATCATATTTAACAACGTCAACAATACATGATTTTTCGACCTATAAATCTCATAAATGGTTTTCTTAAGTATGAATAGTAACTATTTATGACATAAATAATCCAAGATTTTCAATTACTCTAACAGATTGTCCCTAAAATAAATCACACTATCTATAAACTCCTATAAATTAGGGGAAGTGGGGCTGACGTCTTATAATTATCTTTTTAGTGTCGTCCAAACAGCTTAAACTAAAAATATCCGGTCGTTAGTCGCCAGAACTAAATTAGTCAACAATTTCTGTTTATTTAGAACTGTTGAAAGGGAGAGTGCTATTAAATAAAATGTGTGTAGAGATGTCTTGACTTTAGATGTAGTAACGCTCGGAGATTAACAAAATTCGCAAACCAGAAAATAATATGAATGAGTTTACTTTTAAGATATACATTTTTATAAGTTATGATATTTTATTTGTCTGGCACGGTGGACTGAAAGCGTCCCAAAGATTGGCATAAGTAATAATAAAAATATTATAACGCTTTTTAATCGTTTACGTTATTTTATCTGATTATGATTTTGAACAAGTTAAAACAGAGATAAGTGTGTCGTGTATCGCTGCAACTTTTTTCAACTATCACTTTGAAGTTAAATTAAATCGGAAATTATCTTCATAACATAAAATTTATAATTAAGTTAGATTATAATTAAGTTAGAAAACACGATGCAGACTCATATATGAGGCTCTGCTTGAATATTAGTTGCATAGTCAACGTTGTGTCCATGATATTGAATTTCACATACGGCATTTTTGTCAACCTGTGAATATCAGACATTAATAATCTTATATATGTATATATATATATACTTATATTTATATAATAGTTTATATATTTAACACTTGTGCTAGCGGCTATAACACAAGCTATATTTATTATTTATTTATTTATTTCACACTTTATTACACAACATAAAAGAGACAAGACACGAAATTTACAAGCACTAACATTAAAGATATATGGAGTGTAAAGGGCGGCCTTATCGCTATTAGCGATCTCTACCAGGCAACCCCTATTTGAAATAGGAAAAAAAAATTTAAGGAGAGGGAACACGTGCATAAACATGAAATAAATTATGATACATACAAAAAAAAATTGATTACTTAATAAAAATTAGAGCTAATTAAAACATGGAACAACAACGATAGTTACGAGAAGGAATTTTCAGGAAATGCAATAGTCAAGAAGTGTTTGTAAAGGCGAAATTTAAAAGAAGAGAGAGAGGGAGCTTGACGTATTGCATCAGGTAAAGTCTAGTACTATACACAGTCTACTTGAGGACTAACATGCCAACTGAAATTGAAAAATATAAAGTATATATTCAATGAAGTACTGACATGCAGTACTTAGTAGTAGTAGTAGTAGTCGGGGCTGTTGTGATGGCTGTTTAAGACAAATAAACATGAACATAGTAGCAATAGGACGTAAACATTTCTCAGGAACAAAAATGGTCCGTCTCCGAATTATAACATAGAGACAGTGATTTAATAAAAGTGATTTTTTTCCAGATTAAAAAATTATATTTTATTTTAAATGTATATACAATTTAGAGCCAGCATTAAATTGAAGATTCTAATTTGTGAACATATAAAAAGCATGAAATAGTTTCATAATATTATTTGTAAGTGAAAAAAAAACTGAAATTTCACTTATATAAACCCCACAACAAAAATTACAGGTAAATATTAGAAATTATTAGAAAAGCGTCCTTTAGTTGAAAGGAAAATGTAGTGAGTGATAACTGGTTAACTGACGATAAACTATCCCATATGAACAATAATTTTCGTATAGTTTAGTTCGCTGTTGATGTTTTTTTTACAGGTCAGTTCAGGTTCTGAACACTGGAGAAACAGAGTTATGGTGGACGAAAAAGGTCATACAACGCTCGGAAGTAGTTCGTAATATGCTATATCCGATTATGAAACCGCACAAGCAAATAGGCAATCTGTACATCCTCCAAGTATAGCCTTCATACATAATCTACGTTTGGACAGAACACATAACTGAAAAAAACATCACATATCGCCAACAAGGTAGTCTAATCAACGTCTTCAATACATAATACTGAGTTGGAGTTGTTTCAATAAAAAAAATCGATCAGAACAATCCCTTATAAAATCTAAAACACTCATTAAACCTGAATCCATTAAAACTCAAGTACTGAACGCCAAGCGTTCAATTAACGAAATAATTACAGCGACTAAACATTCGCCAGTAATTACGTTAATTTGCTTATCTCAATAACTAAAGGCTGATGAATGGATTATTAAATGTAGCGTAACTCTGAACAATGGTCAGTAATTCAAGTGGCTTTGAATGTCAAAGGAAATCTTATTGATAGCTGTACGATTTTCTTTTTAATCCCATCAAGTGTAGTAACTTATGTGTTTTATATATATATGTGTTTTAAGGTGTATTTGTATAGTATGCTAAGTATTAAATATTTAAAGACATTTGTTTGGACAGCATGACGTACGAGTAGGTTGCTATTTGTGCACTTAAAACGAACTATACAAACACAATGAACTCGAGAGTATAGGCGAAATACTTTTTATTACATTTCTTACTATTGATAAGAAAAATAACTGATATTCTCTTACGTTACAGAATCAGGAGTCTTAAGATATCGTGGCTCCATTGTCACAGCTACATTACCGAGTGCAATGAAGTGAAATCGGAGATAAGGTTTATGTTGCTCATATTTTTATAAAATATATTTGCTCCAGTAAAATACGAGGGAGATTTTCGTCCCAATCTTAAAAATAGGAGTTTTTGACTTTTCTTTATGAGTTTTAAACGACAGAACGTGAAAAGTACAAATAATCTGTATAGAACCAATACTCTCATGAGTAAATCTTATATAAATATATATTGTATCCTAAATTGAAGAAATTCTTGAAAATTTGAAAGATTTTTACTTTCACGCCGATGTGCTTTAAGATATTGCAATGACTATTATTAGGCTACGCGTACGTAATTTACGTAATTTTTTAAAAGTAATTTTAAATACATGTACCGTTCTCAAGAAATAAAGGTAAAACATCATACACCCATCAGTAAATATCTGCTACAAATACGCAAGAAGACTTAAGTTATTAATTATTTTAATACCCAGAAGTGAGCAAAATTGATTAAATTTTCACATAAAAATACAACAAGAAAAAGAGGAAAATAATCTTCGGTACATATTATTATTATGACTTTATTATAATATACATATCAAGGGAGAAAATAACAATATAACAGCTTAAAAACTAGTATATGCGAAAAAACGGATTGATAAGAAAGAAATACTTTAAAATGAGGTCTAGAACGCGTGGTACACCCATAAAAATGCCAATTGTATTGCATATGAATTGAACGGCTTGAACATTAAACCTTCATGTATAAAATCGTTGTACCTGTTCCATTAAATGACCGCTGACCCGTGACGCCGAAAAAACGGATTCCATTTGTGGAAAAAATTTGGAATGCCTGATTAAAATGCGTACCCACAAATTCGGGTCGTGAGGCCAGATTAGTTTCGGACATTTTTATTTTTCTGCCTTGGAGATTTAATCAAACGCTATTTCTGATCAAGTGCCTTCTATTTATGTAAGTGAATATGAGTATTAAATTGGGTACTTTGTGTTCATAATCGAAAATGTTAACAATGTCCAATGTTGGTATATATTAGAGCGTAGATATGTTGCGTTAATACTATTTAAATGTTTTAAGTATGGTTCATTCTTAACAGATTTTTAGAAAAGGATTTTTTGAAATATTTACTCTAAATTTAAATGTCTTATTCCCTTAAATAAGTTTTTTTTAATCAAATGAAGCCTTTTGTAACATCAACAACACACAAATATTGTTTTTACTTGTGGCAATATAAAGTAACACGATACAGTATATACATATATAAAGAATTATATTCATCAAACTTATTCTTAATAAATTTTATTTTGTCGCACAATTTTCAAAAGCTTTTCATGTCTGCAAATCATAAAATTCTCTCGATAATTATAAAACATTACATGTACATACAGTACCAATTCTTTTGATGTCGTTTCGTATAGTTAGAACGTAAGGGATTTCGACATATTACTCACCTTAATATTCTCTCCATTAGAGTTTAGTTTTCAAGATAGGATAATGGAAGGAGCGTCCCTAGAGTGCACCATTAAAACCACATGTGCCACGTCACCTCGCCTTTCGCCACTCGCTTCTCAAAATAATAAGGCAATTATTTCCACACTTTGTTTTTAAACTGCAGAGAAAACTCTTATGTTATTTGAACGTTCTAAAAATTAAACCTATAGTTTTTCTTTCCACACAAGTTAGCCTTCATATATTTTAGCTTTAAATACATGACATCTTTGGGTTTTGAAGCGGATTAATAAAGTTACTTTTGTATTATTCTAACATAAGAACTCTTTTCCAGATGTCGATTTGAACGTAAGTTATTTTAATGTTGTTTAACATACTGTCAAACCAATGTTCTGTATAAATTTGAATTTAGTTCAACAGTCGAACCCAATATTTAATTTCAAATGTTTCGGTAACGTCTAATTTCAGTAATTCAAAGCAAACAGAATTTACAAACAAATGTTTGAGAAGCCGTACTGTAATTTGTTTACGTTCTATACTCTTTGCGACAGAGCAAAGTGAGTCTATGCGCACTCCGGTTCTGTTCCATAATATTTATACTAGGGGATCAACAACGATTTATACTATGTATTCAGAGGAATGTCGCTAGAATAAATCCTTGTCGTTTCCTGCTTTCATTTAATATATCAAAATCGTAACACAAAATGTGTGCCATTATAAGAGTGTTTTATTTACAGTTCTTATACAGAATAAGCAGGTTCACCTTTTGATGTATGATTAAGTTAATGAAAAACACAATATTTGTTCTTATCTACCTATCTATATATCTACCTATCGTGCCTAAGATTAATCTCACACAAATTTATACTTTCCAATATTTTCACAGTTACACACACCTATAAACTAATTAGAAATATTTTTCTGTGTAATTTCGCGGCTGTTAACTTAAAATTCTCATTCCTTAGATGATATTTAAATAGATTTACACGACGATACACAGTGAATCAAAATTAAATCTAAATTCCAAGCATGTTTATTAAGCAAATAGGGGGAATTCTGAAGACATCAAAGGATTCAAATAAAATTCACGTATCTGAACGCGCTACGAACATCTGCTTCTAATAAAATACAATTATAGCACCCTGTATATTTCGTCTAACGGTAATCGATCTACTATTAATAGATATTAATAAAATAAATATAATAAGGGTCAATCTAATATATAAAATTCTCGTGTCACGGCGTTCGTCACTTGAACTCCTCCGAAACGGTTTGACCGATTCTCATGACACTTTGTGAGCGTATTGAGTAGGTCTGAGAATCGGCCAACATCTAATTTCATCCCCCTAAATGTAAAGGGTAGTCCACCCCTAAATTTTTTTTTAGACAACATTTTTAGTTTCTATTTTTTTATGATACAACATACAAAAATACATACAATCCTAAATTTTCACCCTTCTACGATCAACGCTTATTTTTTATTTATTAATTGAAAATTTAAATCACATGTATATGTTTATAATCATGATAGTGCATTTATTCAAAAATATTAATATATTCACGAGAGTATCTTAATCTCTTTCGAGTTTTACGATATTTTGACTATTGATTATATCAATTATTACAGAAAAATGAACACAAAATGTTAAATTTAACCTGATCCTGAAATCAAATGTCAAAAAAGACATCTTACTCTAGATAGCTTAAAGACTACGTATGCACCTACGCCATAATACATATAAATACAGACGTGCACAGAGTAATGAACCGTAATAAATAATTATGAAAATGTGCCAACACTGTTAATCAACGCGGTGTCGTGCTCGCAATCTCATAAATTTCATTTATTCCCTTACTATAATAATTTTTCAACGCTCGTTATGACGTCGAATACACCATCAAAAGCTTCTTTTATAAATTATTAAAATACCCTAATCTTAACTAGCTGCTCCCGCGGTTTCACTTGCGTTGATTTACGACATAAACATATATTACCGGTTTGAGTGTTAGGAGTTGATATTTGAAAAAAATATGCTATCCTTAACTAAATGTGTCTACCGCACGAATTATTGTTAGGGAATAATTATACAGATGTAAAGGCTGACAGAGCTTTATCAAGGTTATAAAAAAAAATTGAGTGCGAATATTAAGAAAAGGCAGCTGGGTAGCGTATCTTAAGGCATGTGTGAGGGCATTCCAAAAGTGTGTATAATATTGTGGCAAATTAAACATTGCTTGCAATTTTGTAAGTTACATAAATTTGAGCAGACCAGCTGTTTTTACGTTTAATCTAAATAATGCTCCATACATTTTTCGTTTCGTAACTGTATCGTGTCAGTAGGTCAAACCAGATAGAACTAAGCACTGATAGAGGTTAGAGCAGGTGGTTCGTGTGACCTAAAATCGTTGCCTGATTAAATTCGCGGTAAGGTGCCACCGCTTATTGGTGAGCTTAGTTTCTCAGGTATATGCCTACATAGATAACTTGCGCAATGAGTTTGGAAATCCTAATTTTAGACTTAAGGTAGTCTGCGGAAATGTTATTGAGTCGCGAATTTTCTCAAAAAAATAAGCGATTTAACAACATTTAACGTGGAAAAGCTACCACGTTAAATACCCAATTAGTTAACGATCTCTTTAGAGAATAGCATTAATTTCTTAATCAGTCGTTATCGTTATCCGTTTAAATCTATGATAACAAACAAGTATTTACAAAATACCTTGAATAACCGTTAATGGCTACAACGAAGACATAAATCTCCTCAACTTGTAGATAAGAACCATTCAAGACTTTATAACTTTGGTCTTGTCTCGGTCTAATTACCGATAAAAGATTTAACAGATCTACAAAGACATCAAAACGAGTCAACGAGCCTCGATTCAGGTTAAGAGAGCCGTTATAAGAGCACTCGCAACCAATAAAACGCTATAATTAAAATGGCGACAACTTTTGCCAAATACGATTGTAACAATACTTAAGCATCAAAAACCATAGATAATATATATATAAGCTATAGTTCGTCGCGTTCTATTTTTGAAATACGCATTTGAATTTGAATTTGAAGATATTAGGTATCGTTATACTAAAGCTTTGAGTACAATGCGTATACTATACATATAGAGAAAGAAATGTTTTTTTATTTGAACTACTTATTATTTTAGTTTTTTTTTATGTTTTACAGAGAGTTAAAAAAAATACGCGATTACTGGATAAATAAGGATTTGTTTTGAAAATTGATTCTGTATTAAATAAAGACTTGTAGGTAATTAAAGAATGCGACATCCATTATATAAATATTGATAGAACTGTCGAGGGTCTGTAGAGTTTTTGAAGTTAGAAGTAAGTGGGTTAGTGTCAGTTACATGATTTGAGTGTCAATAGCAATAGTTTACGTAATATTGACTATGTCTCTAAAATAATAACATTACCTCATTAGAAGTTAGATCCAAAATGATTGCTTTAAACACTTGAAAGAAAAATAGTTATGAATATGTGTTCCTACTGTTTGTTTTAGTAACACTCCAAAATATGAGCGTTATAAAATAAATTAAAATCTAACTCGGTAATAAGGTATGTAATGCGTATTATACAACGGAAATTATTATGGATGGAGATCGGAAATTTTGCGACGTATGCCATTTGGTTTTGCCTCATCAGCTTCAACTTATTAATAGAGCCCTCGAATAGGTGATGTTTCTAGTTAATTAAATGTAAAGCTTGCAAAAAAAGTAATAAAATTAACATTTGAAACAATTTTCAGTTGATAATTTTCGTAATAAAAATAATTTTAGAAATATTTCACTAAGCTATCGTTCTGGATAAAAATCTTTAAACGGGGACTGCATAGAACAAAGAGAAATAAACGAATGACGCCCTGCATAAAAGGAGTCTAATTGAATATTCTTTTCGCGTAATACCGTCTTATTTCACCCTTTTAAAAAATATAGGCTGAGAGGAAACCATGTAAATTTTATTGTCTGCGAGGGCCGACCGACGGGATGGAGATTTTTCACTGAGGTAAAGAAACTTTTCTCGTATTTTCACAAGTTTCACTGCAGTCAGACTTCTCTGACTTACTGTGTTACGCGAGTCATATTAAGCCGCAAAAACTAACAATTCATTGTAATGGCTATCCGGCTTTGGAAGTTTTTGTGTTTATTACAGAATTAATAGTAGGAATATGTTGCTCGCTAAAATTATTGCTACAGGCTTTGCTGCAAACAAAACTAGAGAACACATTTTAACGAGCTGACGAACGAGGCATGAAACCTTTTGTTAATAAATATTAATTATATATTATCTTTGAAATTATTAAAAATGTAAAAGTTTTAAGTTTTTGCATCTCTTTAATTTGTAAACTAATAATTTTCACTTAACACACACCTTAATCTGGCCTTAAATATAAGGTTATATTAATTTCGAAGATAAAATGAAAATCATATTCGGTCACAACCGGAGTTTAAAACGCAAGACCTCATTGTTGAGAATTTCACAATTCAACCTAAAATAAATTCATATTCCTTCCTCCGTTTTGCAGGCACACTAACTAAAACTCATAATTTAACATACAAACTTATTGTAGGTAAAATAAAGCTCACTATTATCCGTATTTAGTTAACAAAAGTTAGTTTATACAGCTGTATCCATAATTTGTTGGTTTAATGTAATTAACTCGTTAAGCGAACGAATAACGATTTCAAAGTTTATACAATCAGTTAAACCTCATTATTGTGTGTATATTATTTTACCTCATTGAAAATGAGTTATTTTGACGCATCTAATAAATAATTATATTTATTAGATTCTCTATTAAGAGAATTCGCAACAATGAGATTCCTTAGTACAGAGTGCACCATAGTTACAAATTGTATCAATTCTACCCTACATGATAAATATTTTGAGATAATGATTTTTAAGTTTCTGAACAAAATCATTAGAATACCCTAGCCGTTTTACGCTTTATTCGTGCTACTGCCTCCGGAGGGTGTCCATGACAGTAGGTAGCTATTGCCCTTCTGTTTCGAAGCAAATTATATCTACAATACAGCAATTGTGGAAACCGGATGTGTGTGCAGCTGATTCTACTGATATGTTTCTCTCAAATTACAATTGTACACAGCACATGGAAATGTTATACGGTAACATTAATAGCTTATAATAGCCATGTAGATTGAAAATGATTTTTAAAAACTAGCCTTCCGCGCTATTTTGTGACTTTTTACAGATTTCCGGCTTATAATGTACTTGTAGTTTACGATAAATTACGTTGCAAACACAAAATTCAAATCTTTACTCGTAAACATATTAGAAGCGAAGAGTAGGCGGGTTGAGGGGTTCGGGCGCCACCGATGTGTCGGGGTAAGAGCTGTTCGCCGAGTTCGGTGGCATAAAATTATGAATTCAACCTAAAATATTTATTTGATTCATAAAGTTGAATATATTTATATGAATCAGCTAATAAACATATTTTATATATACTTGTATGTATTAGGGTTTATTGAAAGAGATATTATTAAGAACTTCACTTACGAACAAGTTGTTACCTGCTGCAGTATAAATTACGTACACCTCAAGACAATGTTACCTAATCTCAAAGATGACGTAAATAATCCATAGATCAACAAAGTACTGTGAATACAAATAGCAATTTCAGAGTAGACGGTTATTGAACAACGTTCAAACAAGCAAAAATAAACAATCTCTATTTTTCAACGAAGATTGAGATCGCAATTTTTACCGACAACTCTGTTATACAGCATGGAAATTCCAAAAGACGGTGAAATATTATCACAAAATAACTCATCTTACGACGATATCATGTTTAAATGTTTGTGCATTATAAACAAAGCAAATTAAAACTACTTCTATTAGTGCGAATTTAATTCTATTTGCTTTGTTTATCTGTTTTGATTTACGATCCAGTGGTGAAAATTTTCATTTCAAAAGGGCTTTATAAGTTTATTATTACAATATTGTAATATTGTGTAAACTAAACTAACATAATCAGTCCTGTATATAAGTCGTAGACAAAGAGGGAAAACGCGAATTACAATAAAAAACGAAGGCTTAGATTACAATCAAACATGCAGAGTTAACAAGGCATTCCAATGTTATGAACGTATAATTTGGTCCACATTTTCGTAAACAATGTATGCTCCCACGACAAAGAAATTTTCATTACATAACAAGCGGATGTTTTTGGAAACAAAAGTGAAATTTTGCTAACATCGTAAGGTGCCGAAAATACGCTTTAAAATTGTGAATTACATATACTAATCGAAATAAAACTGTTTGAATACTCACCCATATAGAGAGAAACGACAACGGCCTCTTCAACGCTTTATAAGTATTACTGTGCCATTTAAAAAAACATTCATTCATCTTGTCATCACGGCGTAAACAAATTTTTCAGATATAAATCGAGAAATTTAGATAAAAGACAATTAACTGATATAATTATATTTGTCATTTGGACATCTGTGAATAAAAGTACATCGTATATAAACTCATTGTATAACATGTCTATGTATGATTGGATTTTAGATCTATGTAGTGATTATATGTTAATTGTATGAAACATGATAATGTTTACTGTCAGCACTCAATACCCATATAATAGTCGTTCCAGAGTTTATTTAATATTAGACCGTAACTAAAATAAATTGTAAAGTGGAAAAGTTTCTTTGAATAGACCTGGCCGAAATGAAGTTTTATTGTATGCCCAAAATTCAATCTTGAGCTAAAATCTAGTCGGCTTTTATCGCCAACAAAGTGAATCAAATCTTGAACACAAAACGTGCTTCGTAGGCGTGGGGAAAAACGAGATCCACTGGGATTTATATAAACCTCACATCTACCTCGTGCGTAATATATGCACCTTTCTACATAAATAATTTAAACAAATACATTACGGTGGTGTTATTTCACTTGGTGCTGCCTTAATCATTTAATGGTGCGCCCCAATAAAATGTGTATTCGGTATTGCAACTTAAATTTAACAAAATTTAATGATCAATTTGGCGCAATGGTCAACGAGCCCAACTGCTGCACAGAGTGTCCCGGGTTCGATCACCGGTACGGTGTAGCGTACGTCGGTGCGTTCTGGATATATTTCGTAAAAAAATATTTAATTTCTGATACGTTAAAAACTTGAGTTAAATGATCTGATGAACACAAGCTTACCTTCGGACCTATAGACCGATCGTTGTGTAATATTAATTATAATTACAGAGAAATGAATGAATATGAAAAGAAAATATATATCTCTTTGAATTATTTTATAATTTATTGAGTGTATGTAATGTTTTTACGATAAAACAACAAAAGCACTTGTACAACACTTGTATTGACGACGTCATAAAATAATTTTATTTGTACTTAAACTGGAATGCTTCTGTGATTGCGTTGACGTACGTGGAACGCGAATTAAATTTCAACAAAAATAATCGAAATTCTTGGCCCTATTTCAAGAAATTTTTAAAGAATATTACCCGGTAAATATATTAAGTGATTTATAGCTAGGCACTCTTTAGCTTTATAATATTATTTATAAGATTTTTAATAATATTTTATTGTGAAACAAGTTTCAGTATAAAAATAAGTTATTTCTGTCTCGTTTACAAATACAATACATGTGTGTTTTTATGTGTTTAATTGCAGTCTTAAGTTGTGTTTATCTGACTTATATTGCAAATACAAATGGTTTATGTATAAATTAAATAAACAAGAGCACTCATGTTTTTTTGCGTTCAATTTTAATTAGACTAACCATATTCAAACATATACTTTTACAAGAACATGTTGTGAGAATCATAAACATTATAATATTTTTATATTCTAATATTTCCGTTAAAATATAAAGTAATATTTTAGTTGTGTAACTGTGAATTACGAAACTTTACGTTGAACCACTGCGGGGAAGTAAACTGTATTCAAGCAAAATATATTGGATTTGTATTATTCACTGGTTGAATAGTGGAAAGTGGGATAAGCCGTCAGACGTACGTGACTGATCTTGAGGTACTTCGAAGCTTTTTATTTCTTATTCTGCTTGCAATTTATATAACGACTCCGCTCTCACACACCACTATACATTTGATCTTAAACAATTTCAAAATGTTTCTAAAGCAAAAGGGTAGGTACCATTTTAATATTTAACTATTAAATTTATCCATAAAATATAATAGAACAGTAATGAATGGAGGACAGGAGTGTTTTGTTATTTCTGTAACAAGGAAATCACCTCGTTCGCCGTCTCCGAACTATTTTTGATCCCGAGTTTAATATTGCAAAGATAAATAAGCATCTAAAGTATTTTTAGCACATTAACCGGACTCTAATCAAGGCTTCTATTAAGGAAGTAATAAGTATATCAGATTTTAAACAATACCTTGAAAAAGTCCAATTAGAACGTAGAAGGTTTCTCGAGTTTAACGATAAGGTATATAGTAGGTCACTGTTGCACGATTTACAAAGAAAAAATGCTTTAAACAATGATTGTCCCTTTTTTGAATTCTATATCATACAGCAAAGTAAATCTTAATCACTAAAAAAGGGTTAAATAAAAATCTCTTCTTAGCTAGATGAGCAAGAAATAGTATAGCTATCTTATATATATGGGCATACGTAGCATTGAATTGTCAATGTTATTTAACACTAAAGATACAGAAAGTAGAAGACATTATCATACTCACAGTTGTCAAAAACTGACGCTATCATTATATCATTTCTGATTTCCGTATGACGTAATATACGTGATTAAATACATATACGTAAGTATGGTAATTGATCATTACGCGAATTCTAACCGTGAATAATTTAATTAACAGGAAAGCATCTTTTTCCATCTCGAAAATGTTAATGCGGGTACAGACAATATATTTTTAGATCTCTTCTTTAATAAAAAATGAAAAAAAATTTAAGAAGGCGTACTTATTCATGTCCACTTTTATAATACGTATTATAATTGATAAAACTTCCACTTAATGAATTACACATAAAATTATTTTTTTGATGTCAGTTGAAAATACTGTCTTATAAGTTATTTTAATAGGAACGTCAATGTATTACTATTTTATTATACTCTGTATAGTACGTAATACGTCAGTATATATTTGATAATTGCAATTCTTAGTAGTTGATGATGTCAAGACGAATATCAAGTACCATGTGCACCTTGCTTAAAAGAGAGTGGATTTCCGAACCAGGTCGTCTTATTTATAGACTGTAAACCACGGTGTGATTGTACTTTTACTTAGCTTAAAGCGCTTTAAGCTGCTATCCAGCCTGTGGAATCATGATGTATGTCTATCCTGTCATACGGTTGGTAAGTACATAATTTATATATTTTGTAATTAAATGTTGCTTTGTTTACTTAATGCACGTGTACTTTAGGTAAGTTATTTTCATCAATGTTTTTTTTTATATATGCAGATAAATATTTTTCTTATGTTATATTAAGTGTTAATTTAAATTTAACCACAAGGGCCCGACACACACTGTGATAAGAGTTACGTTACATACTTATAAAACTGATAGTTTAGATACTTGTAATTTTTCGTTAATATTTTCACTTTCTATGCAACAAAAGGTTGCATACTTACGATACGCAGTAATTCTACAGGAGTATAGCTTTACCTGGAACAACAAATAATCGATTAATTACTATAAAATCAATAAAGTATAATTATTTAAATGTTTTTGTAATACACATACTTCAGAAAGAAATGGAATTTATATACTGGAGTAGAAAACATACGCCTTATATATCAAACAATGGTAGTTTGCTGAAGAATGGTCGGTCGGGGCGGCGCAATATATTATGATATTTCTTCATATCGTAAATTTTCTTTCTTCGTCTTTAGATTTACAATGAATTTTACGGGAATATAGTTGAGCTTATTTTACTGTAATTGAAATCTGATTTATATAAACATCAGCCAACTGACTAACATAAGAAAAAGGTATAACCTTATCCCACAATCTATTATTTTAATAAACGAAGATAAATTTCACGTATATAATTAAATAAAGGATGACTTTCAGCATCCAATAAATTAGGTATTTAAACACAAATTATTGGCTTTACGAGAGAATTGGAATGAAATACGCATTGGGAAACAAAATTCATACCAATTTCATAGTGTATTTAAATACACACGTGCAATTATAGCCTCACTTCGATTGAATTTTAAGGTACTTTGATGTACAAAAACATGATATTCTTTTAATATAATCAATAGTTTCAAGAATAGTTGTTTCGCCAATTAAATATTGAGATACATAAACAATTGGTGCCATATTAATCAATCTATAGATAAATTGTCGAGTATATTGACTGAAATTTAACTTTCACGTTATAGTTAAATTTATTTGAATACTAGAAGATTCAAATAAACATTCAAAATCAATCCTCTAATACCTTTATTAGTAAATAATATGTTAATATAGGATATATTAACAAATTACTTAAAAATAATACAAATGTACTAATATAACAAATACATAATATATATTAAAACCTTTTATAAAACCGACGTCTAATTGTTCATTTTAAAATGTCAAATTTTTGTAAAAAATTCGAAGAGGCTTATGACCAAAATAATGGTTTTTGTAAGCCTTGTAGTACAAGCAAGCTATCTCAATTATGTATTTAAATTAATAGATCCAAATTGCACATTTTTTCCTTAAATATTCAACTGCGCACAGTAACAGAACGAGATGATATATTACTTTGATGAACAGTACTGAATCGTCTATGTTCGAATAAAATCTTCAGTAATTCAGTCTTAGAACCTTTACGCGTTCATTATAAGGAACTATGACTCCCATCTAACTAGGAATGAATTTCATTTACAACTTTTTGCCCTGGCAAAACTATATAAATCCACCTAAATTTTGCACAAAGTGAACTGTAAACCTGGGAAATTACCTAACCGCAAACATCGATGTGCACAGAGACTTCAAATCCCACTCTATTTGTGCAAGTTTCATTTAATAATGTTGAATTTCGCGCAGAGTAAACAAATCAGATTCGCTATTTAACAGATAATAACGTATAACAGTTTTAAACCTTTTGTTTTCGAAATAATTTGAAAGTTTAGATTGTTTGCACAAATGATTTTTACACGAATACACTTAATGATAAGTATTATACATACGTTAATACTAACGTATGACGATATAACGTACAACGTAGGACGCTACGTAAAAACGTTATTTAACACAGTGAAAGATTTTTTGTGAACTTTTGTGTCGAAATAAAGATACTATCCAAAAATTGAGCTTTACACGTTACGTGTATATATTTTCCCCTTGCAATGATAATTATTATTATCGAGTTGATACATTCATTTGTTTAATATCCACGCAAACATCATATATTTCGTAATTGTGAGTAATCAGCAGGAAGATAAATGGGGCGAATTTTATGTTTGGGATGAAAATTGTGACATGAAAAGCACGAAGTAGATACGCTTATTCTGTTTAATATTTTCATAGATTTTAATCTATTATTGTTTAGTAATATCATGACAGCTATAAGTTATGAACTAAGTTTTCATAAAAACTCTTACAGGACAACCTAACCTAATATGGGTAGGTTTTAAAAAGTAAAAACTAAAATTAGTTTAGTATGCAAATGCATATCAATTGATGGTGTTTCATGTTCCCATACAACATATACTTACGCGATTTAACAAGCGGTCAATTTAGGGAAATTTGTGGGAAACATTCCAACTTATTTTGTAAAAAATTGATGGTCTAACAATTTGTTTCTCGATTCGTTTAGTTATTCTCACGGTCCGAATTTCTCAATAACTATGGTGTTTTAAAATATCAAGTGACATTTGACGTTAAACAATATAAAGGTAAACAATATAAAAAATATAAATAGCCACACTATGTCCTTCCATTCATGTGCATCAAATAAGTATGATAAACAGATACTAAAAGAAAAATTTCATATTAAGTTATTTCAAGAAGTAAAACCAAAGATAAGAAAGACTTAAGGATTAATAAATAAAAAATAAAAAATGTCAAACAATTTATTGCACAAGGTCAAGGACAGATAGTTTTGCTGGTTTCCAGACCACGTTTTCCGTCATAAGTGTCAGCTAATTGCTTAAACAAATATACTGCTATAATTAAATTTTAAATACAGTAAAAGGTTGTTGAGTTCAATACGTATGATGCCAATTTAAACTAGGTCCCTGATTTGGCAGAATGTCTATAAAATGCCATAACAAGTATAAATGACTACATTAAAGTCACGATATCAAATACAAAAAAAAATTACGATGGCTGTCACCCAAATCTTACAACTGTCAAATGCCAATGAACTCTTTTATTTTTCAACCATTCTGCTCGTATTGCCCTATTGTGTACTTTTAAAAAAGGCTTTAGTACTGCTCTGCCGACCTGCCTATGCTTTAATTATAGAAAATAAAATGAAAACCTAAACATACTTTGTCGGAAGACGTATGTTTGTTTTTTATACTAAACTTATATTAATACTAAAACTAAGCTCACAGTGAATTTGAAGGATATTAAGCCAATAATATCCCAATCCAGTCAACCAAGCGATTGGAACCCACAAGTTTGGAAGTCCCAAATAAACCCTCACTGAATGAGGCGAAGAACAAACTTGGAAGTATGTAAAAAAGTTCAAAAACTAATTAATAGTAGGTATCAGGCGTTATCTTGCGTAAGTCCATAGTACAAATAAGTTTTTGTTAGTTCAAAAACTACTAAAACTATTACTGTTGTGGTTATTGTAAAGTGAATGGCAGCGTGGAAGTCAATTCCTCGTATCATTTAGTACATAGTAGTATGTAGAATATGCTCAAGCGTCGACCCCGGTACTCGTTTAAAGGACAGATTTGCCTCTCGTGCAACTGCACCATTGTTTACATGTAAGAAGTATAACGGTCGTAACTGTTGGGAATGCTCCTATTTGAGCGGTTTCATTTTCGTATTAGTTCTATTAAAAATCATACATGTTTAGTGCATGCATGATTGATAATATTATAAATTTATATTCCTCTATTTGAGAGATTTTTACGTAAATTACAGTTTTAACACAATAATGTGGAATACTAGCATAAAATGATTGTCTTTTTTGTGTATAACTCTTGTTCTATATGTTTCAGGATATTTAGTATTTCTAACAACTTGTTTTGTTTCTATTGTAAATATATCGCAGTGTTTTGTTTCCTTGTGTTTTAAATTAACAAGCTTCAACGTCGAATTCGAAATGCGCAGTACGGAAATGATTTAAAATATTTATGACTAGCCACGCGTGCCCGCTAGCCTCTCATTATTTACAGACAGATGTTACGAAATATTAAAAACTTTTACATAACGCTACATTTTATGACTGTAATTACTTGTTTGATTGAAAACTTGGTATGTTTTAACTTTACTGTGCTTTATGGCGTGATAACATAACAGAACTTTTCATTACTTCTCGTAACTTTATTTATGAAAAATGTAATGTAAAAATTTCACCAATACAGGATGGTAATCCTTCCTTCGTAATCCTTCGTAATTGAATATTGTTACGCCAGGAATCAAACCTAGTTATCAGTATAGATTGAACTAAAAAGGTGTATACATTTTTAAGTGCATTTGAGTGCGCTGACTGAATAGGTTTTTCAATTTAGCGGAAATCTTAACGATCCTAATATAAGTTAAACAGTTTCCTGAGAAGCAAATAATTGACGTAACGTTTTCTCAATATCTTTTCATGATTTAACGAATGAGAGAAATATTTATTGGTGTTAAACGTGCGATATTAAAAAACATAGAAGGCACTGAGCTCAACATTCACTGAGAATATATTATACGCCCTTATGGTTTGAAAATAAATTTAGCAATTATTTAATACGATTGAATCTATTACAATATAACTGATAGTCCGGTCAATTTAGACATTCGAAGTTACATAAATTCCCACCAAGCTGAAAATCGGTAAGATTGCTTAAAATATCATTAAAAACAAAACTTGAAAGTTCCCCATCTTTCCCCTGTAAGGAAAAAATTTTATTCAAGGTCAAAGGTCAAAAAAATGAGTTTCGCGATTTTCAGCAAAACGGTAAGTTTTATCATAAAAATACCTTGGACAAAAATTGTAGATTATAAAATTATCTACAAAAACTAAATTAATACTTTTTTTTCTACGAGCCACCGTTTTTGAGATATAACGATTCAAAAAGCTGTAGAAGTTGTAATCGTCATAATATGCACACGTTTCCTCGCCACCTATGAGGTAGTGTACTTGGCGCGTTTTATTTTTACGTGGATTCCCCAGTAGGCCTATTCCACCGGTCAGTTTTAATCCTGTTTTATTTGAAACTATTGAAAAATAATGGATTTTAGCAGAGATTGAAAAAATAAAGGCAATTTAAGTTAAAAAAAATGTAGTGAAATTTAATCGTCCGAGTCGTAACTGTCAAATTCTTTTTCTTGTTCTTCTTCTTGATCTTCTTGTTCTTGTTCGTCTTGTTCTTGTTCTTCTTCATCTTCATCCTGAGTGCATGTAAACTGCGTTAATAGCGATGTATCGCATGTTGTCTCGTTGGAATCAAACGGATCCTCTTCTGTTGGTGATTCAATATTAGAACACGACCGGCCTTGACAATGCGTACATGCGGGAGAACAAAACAATCCGACTTTTTTGCAACCACATTTAGCACTGCATCCCTTTTTGCAGTTGCAAAAAATCGAGTTCAAAAGTTTTTCTGGCGCAGGCGGAAGTAAAGTATGCACTGGTTCCAATAAATTGTTGACCAACTTCCAACCCCAGTCTGTAGGGTCTAGCTGATAACCAAGCCACACTTGAACTTGGTAATATACTCTAAAAAGATGTTGATGAGCAGCAACTAAGGTTGGAGGAAGACAAGCTAATTGTACTTGTTCTCAAGGTTACAAAAGCGTATAAATTAAGGGACTGGGTTTCATTTTACCTGATATTCTTATAGTTATGAGTTATGTATATTTTATATTAGTAGTGTAAGTTACAATGACCGATAGAAAAATATTTTAACATATATTACAACTACAGAGTATATATACGTGGCGTACTCATGCATATTATGACGATTACAACTTTTACAACTTTTTGAATCGTTATATCTCAAAAACGGTGGCTCGTAGAAAAAAAAGTATTAATTTAGTTTTTGTAGATAATTTTATAATCTACAATTTTTGTCTAAGGTATTTTTATGATAAAACTTACCGTTTTGCTGAAAATCGCGAAAAACTCATTTTTTTTACCTTTGACCTTGAATAAAATTTTTTCCTTACAGGGGAAAGATGGGGAACTTTCAAGTTTTGTTTTTAATGATATTTTAAGCAATCTTACCGATTTTCAGCTTGGTGGGAATTTATGTAACTTTACTCTTATTTTTTCGTCTAATTTGACCGGACTAGAGACGAAACATCAACGAGAAATATACTTATTTCTCGTTTCGATCTAAACATACACACAAACGACGTTATGTCTAATTAATTAACAGTTTAACTATATTTAAGCCAATAAGTATTTACAAAAAAGGCGCGATTTATGCATCATTTTAGAACAAAGGCCAATCAAGTTAGCAGCTAAATGAAAGGGAGGACAGAAACCTTGTTACCGACGTTTCCCACGAACCATGATACGTAGAATCATTTATCTCTTTCCGTCGCGGCCAAGTTGCGTAGGTGAATGCGAGACAGCAATAGAAAAACTTGACTTAACGAAGAAGGACATCCTGGCCTGTAATAACCGCATATTTGGGTCAAAGCAGCCAGTTTAATATTTTTTAAATCGGCCCTACCAATGTAGGATTTTAAACGAGGCTTAACTGACCCTAACCTAACCTAACCCTGATTTAATTATACGACAATTAAGAAATAAATGTGTTGAAATTTAATATATAAAAAATATTTTCTTCTTTAAGTTATCATTAATTACATTTGAAAGTACCTTCACAGTTAAAACCCTAAATGTACTACTCCCGGTTTCTTTTAGATTTAGTGATTTCCCTTAGTGTATCACAAATATTTGTGTATTAAACTAATTACCTCATTCGTTGATATATCGAACGATTCAATTACTTCGCCCACGTTTAAGATCGGTCGAGCACCATATAAAGCCACTAACATTTCAATAGCAGGTAGATAACCATTGACAACGCAATCTGAAACGGGATCAGCTTTTGCAGTGAGAAAAATATTAAAAACTTATGTACCGGTAAATTAAACGTTTACTCACTGATAATTGATGTCTAAAATGGTTAAATATTAAATACATTTATCACTTATGTATAAGTAATTGAATTTATAAAAGTATTTTATACTTTGTCCCAATTTGAATTCGAATTTTATATTCTTAGATATCCAAATCACGACATTTTCAGGCATGCTCTTAACTGTCAAGTTACATTAAGGTAATTAATGTAAACCATGTAAATGGCCAGCCGTATTCAAGAAGTAATTAAAACTCAAAAGATTTGACAAGGATATGCTTGCAACAAAGCTATCACAAATCTTCACAATATTCTAGTTACACATCCTTTGTAACGTATTTCTCGAATCGGGTCCAATATTCAAGGTAGGCAGGTACCCTACCCTTACGATGCGGGCACACGTGTTTCAAATACAATAAATCTTGTCCCCTGATCTATAACGCTGAGCTATTGATTACATAAATGTATATAAGGTACTTATCAGATACTTTTCTTGTATATATAACCATTTTTATAAATAAAAGACATGTAACATTGTGAACTATTTTCTGTTTTTTTATTTATCATGATTTTAGCTGATCAGAGTATGTCCATGTGAACGATCACCATAGGACTAACTGAGGTTTGAAAATACCACGGTTAGGAATTCGCTATACGGGCTTGGAAGGTAAGGTGCGAGTCTATGCGACACTTTCAGTACTGAGCATGTGTTAAACCATATAAGGCGGATTATATCTGCAATAAAATAACTATCATATACATGGTTAACTTAAAACAGTCATCTTTATTGTATAAACAAAAACAATAATAACGAAATAGTGATATCTATTCCAGACGACCGTAGAAATGAGAAACTTGATTTTCATTAACAAAGTCTTACAAAATACTTGTAAGGCATAAAGTTAAAGACCACGGTTCAATGGCAGAACGCATCTAAAAATAAATTGACAGGCTAATTTTAAAATGGAATAAAAACTCGGCTATAACTGACTCACGCTTTGGAACCGAAACCAGTTTTTAAAAAAAAATTACGTTGACCTGTGGCGGTCCCGAGTAACGTTTGTGATCTCCTGCGCATGAAATTGAATCCAGTTTATGTCTATCTCTTACAACAACTCGTTTAACATTGTCATAATAACGAAAACAAAACAATTTAGCTTACCATAACAGAGTAAATGGCTTTAAACTTAAAAAGCATACATATTATAGGAGTTTTAGAACTCAGTGTAAAACTTAATATAATTAAAATACATTATTTTAAGATTTAACCATTTATTTACTATTAAATGCATACATTCTTATTGTTAAACACCCTTGTCTAAAAAATAATGTGTGTATTTGAACTACACGAGTTCTTTTGATAAAACAGCGCCTTCGTCGCATCTGCCAAAATGTGCGTATGCTGTGCGAAAGACAGTAACCACTGTTACACATACCGATATTACAGGAAGTCTTGAGAATCCGCCACATTTTAAGCGGCTTCAGTTGATGATAACTTCTGATAATTCTTTGTGAACATTAAACAAATGAGGATAAGGAAATAGTACGGATATCCGTGAGTGCAGTTGCATATACTTTGAGTATCACCCGCAGTTATGTTAATCGTGCAATGTTTATTATATTCAAGGTCTCCGAAGCATCCAAATAAATATTTTTATCATCATCTTGTTAAGCTTGTCCAGTGGTCTGTTTTGATCCTTGAAACACATTTATACTCGATGACTATGACTTCCGAACTATTAATTTCTCAAACAATGCCCCGATAAATTGAGAATAATAGATCTCAAACGGCGATTTGGTTCAGACAGTGCTGAATCAATAGTCCAATGTTTGACCGATTCTAAATCATTACTTCAGTAGAACATTCATTTAATGGAATACAAAACTAATTTTAATATGATCAGAAATATGTATGTATGCTATGCTCTTTATTTTATTAAGGTACGAAACTTTTTTATCTCTACTTTAATTCTTCACGAAAAGTTCATAATGTTTGCCACTCTTACGATTTATTCATATCTTTTATTATTCATTCAATTCTAAGCATACATATTCCTTTTAACGTTTCATACGTCTTAAACTCAACGTTTTATTCGATTTCCGCTTCAAACAGAACGGTAAATACAAAGACTGTCCACCCCATTAGATTGATCGCGTAGACAGGGTCCCTACTACGACAGAACGTATTCAATATAAACTGTTTTACCTAAAAGCCGCCTAAAGCTCATATTCATTGTTCTGGAGTCCCTGCAAAACGAGTTTTGACCAGTATCGCTTATTCTCGTTCGAAATGAGTAGTAGCATCAGCCAATAGATGATTTGAAATATTTTAATAGCACGTTTTATAAAATTAAATAAATATATATAAAATACCTTGTTTTAAGTGGTTTATTAATTTAAACAATATTAGTATTATACAATAAGATACGTATGTTAAAGTTTTGTTTGTAATTTTGCAATATTTGAAATGAGTGCAACTTTTAAGCTAGTATCATGGAATAAACTATTTCTACGTTCTCAAAATATCATAAACGAAGTCCTTTTATATTATGTTAGGACTTTGGATCTCCAATATAAACATCGTAAAATAGTTAAAATTTAATGTAACATCCGATAAAACTATTGAAGGTTTACAATGCAACAGACACAGGCAAATCTTATTATTCTATTTTGCTGGTAAAATATAATAAGATATACAAAATTTTTTATATTTCAACTCAAACAACTGTTGAATTATCTTCTTAATTGGATATAATTGAAAGAATTTGTATCTGCCTCTCTGTGTAAAATGTTATTTACTCTTCGATGAAAAGACACAGCTTTTGATAGGGCAACTAGTAAAAACTGTTTGATGCTATTTATTTAGCATTGGTATTAATAATTTACATTATTTAATCATTGTACAGTAAACCCGCGGGTATGAACTAAAGTTCCTATAGTCTCCCGTTGAAATGGCAAATACATTTTTAATAGCTAAAGCTTTGTTCGACAAATTGAATTCTAAAGTCAAATGCGCTTGACCTCATTTCAAAGCCACTGTTAATTAATTTTCATTTCTATGTAGCTTTTATAACAAACTTAAAGTTTAATTTGTCATGCGCTAAGTATAACCGGTAATATTAACAAATTACGAGTATTACATTGTTTTCTCTTCATTTTATGTTTGTGCATGGTCACCTGTTGCACTGTTATTTTCTTTCTGGTCATATTAATAATTACTTCTATTGTAACTAATTTTTCTATAAGTTGAAGGCAATAATTTTCAGCCAAAAAGCGATTTAATGTATTGACCAGTTGACCTCAAAGTAAAATATTTTAATTTTTAAATTTCATACATTATTAATTTTAATTATGTTAAATATATACATATTTTTTGTATAGATTTATGGTATAAGACTGTTATATATGTGGTATAATTCTTCTACAATTAATTGTAATCAAGCATCGGTTTCATTACATTGCTACTTTAAATGTCGACCATGGGAATCGGAAAATGGAACCAAATTATGTTGAAATAATGCTCAGGAAACAATAGATGTAATTTGAAACCCCCAAGCATCACATTAAGTAAATTCGAGGGCTGCATAGATCATAAATCACATGTCAGCAATACGAGGGGCTGAAGTGTCATTGTGCTAATAAAAATATTTATTGCATGAGAGAATCGTGTTTTAAGTTTTAGGAGATTCCCTTCAAATGAAACACACCTCGAATCCCCGAATTTAAGTATTTTTAATGGCTCTCAGGAACATTATTTGTAGCCCATGATATATTTCTGGTATTCAAAGCTATTTTAAATTGGATATGGTTATACTATCATTTTAACCGATGATATAACGAGTCCGAATACCTATACGAGTAGAACGAGCTCGATATGACGAATGACAGCCCAATTCGAATAGTACTTCTCTATTTGTGAAAACAATAGACAATCAATGGGATCCTGTCAATACTCTAATGACAACCACAGAGAAGCAATGAAACAATGTGCCAGACAAGCTATCGGACGGGGTAATACGACAAAAACAAATGACAGCTGGTTCCAACGGCGCATAGGTGCAAATAATTATATTAAGCGAGAAACATCTGTTATTAGACAAGAATTTCATATAATACATAGTGCGTTACATTGTAAGTTTAATTTTTGTTTTATTGACATTTAAATACTTAACAGTTCCTTTATTATATCGATATTACTTTAGTGAATATTATAGGTTTACATAACAAAATTATATAAAATAGACTAAACTATATCGTGTCTGCGAGTAGTCGAACTTAAAAATTGACAGTGTCGCGGACTTGAACAAAGAAAAAAAGCGGTATGATTTAACATAATGAAAAACGTAACGAAACATTATTTAACTTATCGCATTCATATTTAAGAAAACTAAATAAAATAACTGAAATTAAACTGAATAAACGAAACGTAACAAATATTTATAAGCGATTGAATAAGAGCGGCCATGTTTTATTCGGTTTGAACCATGGCATTCCGCTTTCCGATACTGAATAATGTCTTTTGAAACTCGCTATGAACCGTATTTACGATTTATTTGCAATGCATCTAGCTCTACCCCAAATATCCTCTTTAGATATTTGCTTTTCATTCCATTACTAATGAAATGTTTATTTAAAAATTTATGTAAGCAAATATTTTATGCTTCATAATGATAATCTCTGGAATATAATCAATATTCATCATCGGGTGTTTCGATTTCTAAGGGATAAAATGTTTAAATCGATGCATAATAAAGATTTTTACTTATTTATTATATTGCACAAATACATATATAAAATCTATAAAAAGCTTTTCCGTTATTCAACATTTAGTATAATTATTTGAATTATAATTAACAATTTCCTTTTCACGAATTTTATAACAATTTGGCATTTCTGAATTCAATAGTATTTGGCTGATTGTGTAGCAATCTTATATTTACCATTTTCACAGATTAGTACAGATAAAGAATAATATTATTTTTATATAAACACACTAGAATAAAAACTAATAAACTACGTACCTAAGATGACTACGACAGCCTTATAGTTTTAAATGCAGGCAATTCAAATTGTTTTAATTACTATTTACTTAATAAATCTTCAAAAGTACATCTTAGAGCCGGTAAGTATAATTATAGAAAAAGATACAAATATGTATAACAGGTTTTGTTATAAAATAGAAACGACTCTTGACCTTACAAATAAGAAATACTTCGTAGCGAGTGCATAGTTTAAATGTATAACGGTACAAGCGATTGCTTTCCATCATAACTTTGATACAAATTGCAAATAGCCGAATGAAATGGCATAAACTGTATAATGAATATATTTGTTATACGCTCGTGGGGGATTTTGATTCTTATTCCCATAAGCTACAGTGCTCTTTTTGTATGACTAGTAGTAATGTACTCGGGTCATTTGTTGCGAGGTCGCAAAACTAAATATCAACCGGATTTATTCTAGTGCTGCATATTGAACGTTATCAAACACGGCCAGTGGATTTGCGATTGCACTCGTAATGCAATTCGAATTCTATAAATTTTATCGATGCTATTCAAACATTAAAGCTTTTAGAATAGAGATTACAAATCATTCTTTTTGTTATGACCCACTCGTCTGAATTAGAATTATTTATATTTTTCAATTTCTTTGCGAAGTTAAGCATTGGTTTTTTTATCTGAGAACAAGCCTTTTTATTGTTTCTTCTTTCTATGGAGCAGCTTGCGTAAGTCTCAAACAAAACAATATTTTGAGGGCCGCACACACTATGGTCATATGGTTTCTGTTCTAAGCCGTGCTTAGTATATAAAAGGACAAAGTTTCCCCCGTTTCCAAAACTTCTTATTTATGTTCTCTCTTATTAGTAGCGAGATTTTGTAAAACCTAAGCCTCCCTTGATGAATGGTCTATCCATAACAAGTTCTTTCTTAGTTAAATGCGTTTTAAGACAAAATCGGATTTATAATATTAAAAGTGAAAACCTCGTGGTTCAAAGTTACGCTTTCGAAACGCCATCGTTGACCCATCATTACGGTTCTGAGCGATGACAATTTGTATAATGACACTAGAAGAATGGCTGAGGAAGACATCAGATGCCTAAGTCGTATTACATTAACGAGTTTTTATATGAGCTGTTTTATTTGTGATGTTAGTTGAGTTGACATTGGCTAAGGAAGGGTTTTGGTCTACTTTGTTAAATGCATGTTGTAACCAGAAAACTGTGCTATAACTTAAGATTTTTAAAGTACCCTTTGTCATAGTGAATACTTGTTTGTTAACCATTATAATAAAGATAAATAAATAAAAGAAAACAAGATCTGAAATTGTAAAATAAATATATGGTGGTATATTTCTCTGGTGAAATTCTAGGAGGTCACGTCCAACTTTGGGGCACTGCAGCTGCTGCCGTAGTCGAGTTAGTAAGGTGGTATTTTAAGAGTTAAAAAGTATAGAAAATATTCATTAAAAGTTAGTGTAGTTATGTATATCTATATTTATACTCTTCATTTTGTTACATAACATAACCTAAATAACTACAAGAAAGGCCGTCTTAACTTTAACAAGCGATCTCTTCCAGGCAACCGTAAGTATTATGTAAAAAACGTAAAAAAAATCTATAGAAATGTGCAGTCAATGCGAAGGTTACCAAGGAACAAAATTAAAAAAAAGAAATCTACAAAAAAAAAAAATATATATATATATATATATATATATATATATACATATATACTTATAGTCCTATAGAAAGTAAAGGTGTATAAATTCATATAACTACTATCAGAGGTTATACCTTCTGTTACTTTATGTAATTGTTATTATCAGATATGTATTACAAAAATACAAATATTTAATATGTTATACACGTAAAAATGCATGACAAACAAAAGTAGATACAGATTCCGCACCATTCAAAGTAGCTACGAAGTCTAGTCATGTCAAAAGTGCCTTTACGATCGCAAGTTTTCTCATTACAATAAGTTTTTTCTTTGTTTCACTTTGTGTATTAACGATCGACATCGTTCCATGGTCATTAGTAATTCTTTGTGTTTTTGTGTCATGTACTGTACTGTAACTTAGATAACAAGAAAGTGTTTTATGTAGTATTACATAATATCAATTTGTCGACAGAATAATACAAAAAGTTGCTTGCGTAACATACTCCACTTTGTTGCGTGTATTTAAATCCGAAAGTAGCAACGATTAAAGTAAAGCCCTATCGCCTGGATCAAGTTGACTGCAGATTGCGATCTAGGGTGAGGCCGAAAATGCAATATATAACAAAATTTAAGTAAATTTGAAATCACATAAATGCGCCACACAAATGCATCTTCATTTGATCTCTTGATTCTCCTGTGTATGCTAGACTCAATAGTTATTCACCGCTCTCTCATCGGGACCTATATCATTTCTTATCTGCTCTGTCATGTTACTATTTTCATAACCAATATCTCAGAAACTAAAATATTGGGTGCGGATCTTGCTACATTAGAGGAATGACTAGACAATATGTGCTGCCCTTGAAATGTGTTCTAGATTTTGAAACAGTTGGCAAGAACACAGCTATCCCAAGAGAAAAATTATTCGTTGCTACATACCACCGTTACTTAAATTGTGCACACTGCAAGACTCCCAAAACAGACCTCTGCTTTAGAGATTTTCTTTATTGATTTGATTAGCGGTTTTTTAATTAATTTTATTAATTTTCTTTGTTTCTCTTGTAAACCAATTTTGGCTCAAAAATTATAGTATGCCATTACTTCTTATTAATCTTCATCAATATTATTTTTATTAAGGGGTTAAATGTTGAATACGCATTCATTAGGAATCACTTTAAAATCTTAAATTTGTTAAATATACTTTTATTATACAAATACAATATAAATGCACTTGTTAAGCCGAATTAAAAACCGATCAAGAATTTATATTTATATTAGGCATAATTTAAATATTATGTAGTCATTATACGGAATATAATTTGTAATTCGATCTTGTAATTAAACCAATATTGTTAGTAACAAAATCATGTTTCCCTTCCATATATATAAGTAATTTGTCCATCTTTATTACGATAGTTGTAAATCAGAATTGGTCATATTCTACACAACACTTATACGCACGTTTATTTGACGTATCTATATCAAATACAAGGAAACATTAACTTCGCATGCCAAATACTAAAAACACGGAACACATACGAATGCGTGCAGCACACTATAATTGACCGAGACATTATTTGTTATGCAATAGTCATTCAAACTAATGCGATGGCTTGGTAATGGACTAGTCGTTCGTCACCACGTCACACTGTTTTTGAGTCGCACGATCTATTCCGTAACAAAGTGTTTCTTCATACGAAATGTTCTAATGAATTCGCATGTTCTTCTATAAAAAATGCAAATTATATATTAATATTGTTGTCATGACTACGATTCCTATTATCAGTGATAGTTATACATACATTATTTGTTTTAATGAAATATTATTTTTATTTAATAAAGTTGTGTAAGCTTACTATTATGTTATCTAATAAAAATATAATGTTTGTGTATTTTTATTATAGCTTGATTGTTTAGGACATTTTTAAATTGAATCTGGGTCATTAATTCCCGAGTACGTCATAAGGGATCTAAAGATTGTTAAGTGGGTATTGTTTACCCAGTGAGCAGAACTTTGACGGGGTCAAGTATAATTTACTGTACGCCTATACACTCGTGACACACAGTTTTCTTTTTAAACATAATCTTAATTGAGTTTAGTGGAAATGAAAATCCATAATATTGTCTTCTATTAACACAACTATTACTCATTAAAAGAAAAACACTTTGTTATTAAGTTAAGTTATGTATTTTACTAAATTTAAGTATATAATATAATGTGTTATACTTAAATTTTGTAAAATACATAAATTAATCCGTTAACAAAGTGTTTTTCTTTAAATGAAAATCCATTCTTTAATTTTGTCCAGCATATTACAAGTAACATTATACAAACCATGGAATATTAACCCTAGTTACTACAGACTAAATAGAATATTATTTAGTATTGGAGACATTTTTTTCTATTTTAAGAATCTTACATAAAAGTCACTTCATGAATGTATATACAATTTAATTACGTTGAGTGTGATAATAATGAATACTATTTATCGCTCCCACGCGCTGTTTAAGATTTAATGTGCCTTCGGGGAAATAACGGCTCAACCTAAAATAACTTGCTACCCCATTATAATTTCATTAGTTTACACAGATTATATCGTTCATTAATATCGTATTCATTAAAATTTAACATGTACGGTATGTTCTAATACGTGTAAATATATCGTAAAACGTCTCATCATTCGTTGAATATATTACAAAAATAATAAGAAATGTGAAAATGGCTGGAACTTTTCGAGTCGTGACTATAAAATAAACTTAATCTAAATTGGTATTAAACGAAGTCGTTATCAAGTAAAAAGAGTTTTATTATCAACAAAAAGGAAATTTATTAAACGATCATAGCACCAAATGTGGTTTGTCTTATCTTACATAATGTTCGTAATATTTGTTTATGGTATGGTGATTTGAAGTTAATAAATCATGTGCACAGACTCGAAACTATACAGTTTAAGAACTTTCAAACCTATTTAAATGAAATTTCGCCCTCATAAAATTTATGTTAGTCTAATTGTAGTCTAAAGTACTTTCCCTCCACTTTCTGACAGACTGTGCAGCGCTGAGAAGAAACAGATGAACACTTTCGTTTAGTTTACAACGGTACAATTAATCATATGATGACAATTTAGAATTAATCAATTTTAACGACGAAAAGTTCAATATTTTGCTGGTGGTATTGTTATTCTTCCTAATTTATATATTTTGTGATCGCTGAAATGTAGTTTGTGGATATAGTTTTTTTTATGAAATAGCACCAGGATTGAATGTAAAACAGATCCTATATTTGAACTGGAAGACAATAAGCTTACAAATTGGATTGCAATTGCCCCAAGCATTGGCGAATTCGTAATTGGGCATTCGGCTCCAGCCAGTCACGAAACTGGTGAAAACCAGATACAACATCCCGCTGATACATAATAAATTGTGCCAACCACTTGGAGCCATTCGGAACCAACTAATAAATCTTTGTTATTTATTTTGGCGAAAACTCCCCGCTAATTGGAGCATATAACAGAGTACATCGTAATTATATTTAAAAACTCATTACGACCGTAGTTAAATAACGTATTACACAATATAAGTGCGTAATGACCATAATATCAAATGCAAAGTAAGATTTATGCGTTCCGTTGAAAAAGGCTTGGTCGTAATTCGAAATAGCCGCGTGTCGTCTGCGAATTGACAGACCACATACGTCTAATATAAGACGCGAATCATCTATTAGAACCTATTTACTTACGTTTGGAATATGTTATACAGTTATATCTTGTAATGTAATGCACCAATACATTAATAATTACCAATACTATTAAAGTACAATTGTGCATTATGCCTATTTATAAATTTATATGCATAATTGAGCTATTTTCTGTGTGACTAAAGGTATTATGGACCACAGTTTATAAACATCCCGTTCACACCGGAAGCAATTGGTGTAAATTTACGTCAAATCAATCCACTTGGTGCGAGTTTGATTTTCTGGCTTTGTTAGTCCCGTGCCATTAGGATGTTGGCTCACTGCCAGCTACCTACGAGGTGCTTTTCGTAAGCTTAACATTCAAGGAAGTGTTGAGGCCCGGAATAGAAACGTAGCGGAACTGTGAACTTTTAATACAAGCATTTTTGATCGAGATAATATATTAGATTGTATTGTAGGCTCAAAGAGTGTTATACAAAGAAATAAATATTCACATATGTGTTTATCTACATTCTGTACATGTTTTTAAACTTGTATGTTCGGTTAGGGAAAGCTTAAGTAAATTTAAGATTTTATTATGTTGAATTTAATTTTTTCGTCAGTTATGGCTAAAGGAAAAAATTTCTCAGGCTATATGATTGTATGCGGGTGAACCCATTAAACGAATTTTACAATTGATTTAAAACATCACAATTTTGTTTTATTTTCGAGTCTACTTCCTAATGTAGAGCCTCGGCCAATTTCGCAAAACGATATTGACCGACTAAGTTTGGAGGCCGCCGATGTTTACAATGCGATGGCGAAAATCGCACATCAGATGAATATTAAAACGATGTACTCAGTTACAAAGTGGTTAACCATTACATATCTTGCAACATGCTGGCTAGGTTTTTACACAATTATATCAAAAAATAATTGAAATTGCTTACACTTTTGCCGTAAAAAACTAAATGTTTTTTTCTTTTAAATGCCGGTCAGTTAGCATAACTTTGTGCAAGTCAATTGTCACGTGACACGTGAGATATGAGGGCGTTCACGCTCTCAGTGTGTCAGTCGCCGACCTACACGGACCTCTATATCTGGGCCACTGAACAAGCACACTTCTTGATTGACATACGAATCTCACTTGATGTTGCTTAAAATTTTCACTAGAATTCAAACAAGTTTCTTTGATTTTAACGAACGCAGTTTTCTCTTGTTTGGAAGATTAAATATGCCAAAAGTTTAACCAATATAATTAGACTAACTGCACTTTTTCAACAGAAGTATATAGTATATAGCCTTTCATAAAAATACGCCACTATTAAGTATCAGGAATGTTTTGTGTTACCTAAAATTTAATAATTTTAAATTTAAATACATACTGATTTTAACTAAATTTTCATATTTCTCACTTGCCGTCACAACACGATCTGCCAATACGTATTCGGATTCCCTACACCATATAACTTATATTCTTTCTAATTTTCTGTTTATAAAAGTTTCTTGATAATGTTTATATAAGTAAAAAAAAGAAGGTAAGGAATAATGTAATACAAATATAACATTTATTTCTTAGCTCAAATGTGGGTCAAACAGTAATGCATTTGTGGCTTTTCATACGGATTTTTTTCCCGTATGGCAAGGTTTTATAACTTTCGTAAATTTAAAAAGTAAATCGCCATTTAATCCGCTATGTATAAGCAGTGACTAAACTATTTAGTTGTTAGGGTTATTTATTGTTAATTTCAAAGCAAATTACTCATTGCATACTTACGAATATTTTTCTATTAAATACGAGAAAATGACTTAGGGCAGTCCATAGGACCGTCCACAGATTCGAACGCAAGCAAACAGAATTGGAAGATATTGCGTTATTATAATTAGTCTTCACACTTCAGTTATAATAACCCCTAAGATCTATTGATAAAGCAATTGTGATGTGTAATTGCAGTAATGTAAATCTCTGACGAAGAACCAGTTGAGTAATATAACCCAAATGTTAGAGTGCAAGGTTAAATTCAAGAAATATTTAGTACGAGCGCATTATTTTGAATATTTCTATATAAAATCTAGGCCTTATAACAATTTGCATATAATTATTTATGCAAGAAGCGTAACGTTTAATTAATGTATTGTTTAAAATACGTTTAATTGATGTTTCATTTTCATAATTGTATGTTTAAATAAATTTGAGAATGATATGTAAACAAACGATTTGTTAATTAATGGTCAATAATAGACCAGATCTGCATCATGCACTTCACCGGTTTCGTCTACAAGGAAACAAACATAACCACTTAAATTTCATTGCACTTGAAAAAAACCGTCTTCTATTTCTCAACTAAGAGTCTTTCATTATTGTAATTTATTTGGAAACAACATTTGGCCTTGTATAATAAATATGTAGACAATGGACAAACAAGGCCAAAATAACTGGTTATCATTACCAAGTAACCGTAGCATTTTAATAGTTTAAAGAAACGTTAAACTTTCACCTATTGGTGCGTTATTTACTTCGCTGATAATCGATATCTAGAAAGTATTTAGATATTTATATGAAGATTTAGTTTCTAATGTAGTAGTCACTTAGAGGCTTTGTTACATAGTTATATACAGTTTTCAAGGGTTTACACCAGAAGTTGAAAAAAATCTTGAAAATCGCTAATGATGCTCCGCTCGCAACGAAAGGCTTCTGAGAAAGGAGTTGACTGAATGAGAGAGTGATAGCGAAATAAACACTTCATAGACGTCTATTTTAAAATAAAGTTCTCATACCTACATAACCTATTATAGTTATAACTTGAAGGTAGCTGCAGTAAGGCAGCTTGAAGTAACATTGTTTGAAATCCATATAGATATTATAAATCTCATTGTATAAAATCCATGAATTTTTATGTACTATCGTAACTTTTATCTAGAATGCGTTACGACTTGCATACGAAACACATTGCATACCTAATATTACGAAATTAATGGATTGCAAAATTAATATGCGACGTAAGAAGTAATGAAGTGTGAAGTAAACGAATTATAGCATAAAACTTGATAATGGAACTAAAGCGTTACAATACAATGAAAAAGCTGCAAAAGATCTCAACGAGTAACAGTATACAATGTAACTATGGGTGGTCGCGGTTCGTTGGACATTTATGTATCATTCATACGCTGATACAACAATAATGATTATAATATTAATATCGAGGTTGGTAAAGTAATGGGGGAGTAGTTTGATGTACGAATCTATGGGTTCACATTTTGTGGTAAGCAATAATACGCTACCAAACAAATAAAAGGTATTTCACGAATTTTTTGCTGTAGGCGTGTTAACGACATTTGCTTTCTCCGAATCAACATGTAATCATGCTGCATGCTATCTTTATAGTTTTTGTTATTCTATTGTTTAATGTTTCATGATTAAACAAAGGTCGAATATTTCCCGCGGGAGATATGCGGAAGGTTCGTTATAGAATACTTCTAGCTTCATCTAGTTTGGTTACGGTGAGAGAAACCAGTTAAACATGGAACCGATCAGTTTAGTTCGAATACTTTCACATTAGAACATGGCGCTAAGTAACGATTAGGTGTTATCCCTAAAGAATTCTGTAATTTTGTGGTGTTAATAAAAAATAGACTTACCTTAGTGGAACTGGTTGAAATGGGAACCGATGGTTTGGTGGGTGTGGGGCAACGATGGGTGCCGCTACCGGGGGTACTGGCACAGGGCATACTGGATGCACGGGAGGTAACGTGCTGTACGGGGGCGGGGGCAGACTCTCTTCTGGGGCCCGCGGAGCCCTGCTCCGACGTGGACGCCGCCGACGGGGCTCCTCAGTCTGGCACTCAGCACTCACGACATTCCTCTCTGCTTCCGTTTGCACGGCACTGTTTACATTTAATGGCGAAACTTGCACTATGTTCACATGACTGGGCTCGCCCGGTACGCGCACTGACACTGAGTCGGATTTTCGCAACGGAGCGGGCGCCGGCACTGGCAGCCGCATCTCTGGTAATATTGACAACGACGCGCGCGCATGACGACCGCCGTTCGGCGACTGGCATGCCTCGTCCCCCGCGATAAACCACACGCGCGTAGGGCTGTCAAAATAATCAATATTAATTTTTAACAAATTCGGTTCACAGATTTTCACTAATAGGCATAAAAATAGCATTAAAATAAGTATATAAAAAATTCTTCATTTTCTACCTTATGAACGAATTATTCATATTTCTGAATCTTTATACATTTATAAAAGATATTTCTACTAATTAAAACGTTTTACATCTTTTAAAACGTAGAATTATAACTTTCACATTTAAATAGATGCGGAGTAGTTGCAAACTACAGACATACAGTAGACTAATAGTAAGCTCTTACTGATATTTATGATTTTGATCGGCCTCTTTCGTACATTCAGCATTAATCTTGTCTAATAATTGCAAAATTCGCTGTCGAATTCGACTTTAAACTTATTCTTAGTTTCTGTTATAGTTAAATGTACCTTTGACAGCCCTGAATTGCAGAGAGAGCTCCATCGGTTCGTGATCGCGCGAGAGGCGGAGAACGACAATCGTAGGGCTGCCACAGCAGAGAGGAAAGCGCCTCGGCGGCAGACAGCGGCGCGCTCATCTCGCCATGGCCGCTGCCCACACGCCGCTTCTACCTGCGCAGACAAAGGAAACGTTGCGTTCATCGTTTATGTCCAAAGTGAATAAGACTTGTATGGAAGTTTGTGTTGCACGTGGCGAGGCACTCCTTAAGCGTCCTCGATGACCGATAATTTATTTATTGGTCATCGTATTCAGCAACTACATTTAGAAACTTACTAATATTTATACAAACAAAAAGCACAGAATATTAAAAGAAAGCAAGCTAATTTTGAAGCCTCGATTAGATTGTGAAAATGTAGGGTAGATAAATTATTTTTATGATTTCTTTTTCGGGTTTAAATATATTTTATTACTTATTGTAATATCGACTATGCAAAATGTAGTGGATGGAGAATGTTACTGGCAGATTAAAAGTACCTAGTACCCGTAAAGTTTCTGCTCGCTGTGAAGAAGAATCATGCACCTTTGTACACTACAAAGGTGCATGATTCTTTCTAAAGGACGCGGTTTTGACCACAAAAAATAGAGGATACTTTGTCGTGCAATTGTTACAGATTTCTTATGACTAAAAAGTTACAAGGATTGGGCCGATTTTGATCGAATTGAACAATTGAACAAAGTTGTATGCAGTTTGTTGAAATTCCTAAAACAGATTACAGTTCTGTAACATAATTGGCTGCGGTTAACTAATGGTGGAAGTTAGAATACATCAATGTCTGTTATTCAAGTCCGGTTACCTAATGGCTTTGTTGTTGAAAGACAAAAAGTTAAACAATATTGGTTAGTTGGTATTTGCAACTTGATACTAAAGCGAACTTCGCAGCCGTTAATAGTTGATTAAGCAAATACTTGACTATTCCAAACGTACCACAAACATACGTGTAGTCTTAAACGTGGAACTTCATAGAGAAATAGTTTAACTAACCATTATAGCAAACGCATAAAAGGCTTCACTGTTGAATCACTACAGACTAGGTCATTTGCTATACTTTCAAATACAAAAAGTAAAATGTTTTCTGTGGTATTAATTCATATTTATATTTCCTGTCATACAATACCCCATCATAATTTATATCTATTGCAAGTAAGTGTGTTATTATGAAATAAGACACAGAGTTGTTGTATAAATATTTTTTTACACAAACAGAAATTGTCAAAACCCAAAGCGGATATAGAGTGGTATAGCAACATTTATACAAAAACTTATGACAATTGACATATTTTTTTTGAGTCCTAAGGCAGTCTCGACCACGCAGGGGGCTAAGTCAAGATACAATAATGTATCGAAAGGCGAATGGTAAATTTGTATGAAATAGAGTTTACTAGTTGCTAGAAATTGTGGACACGGCATTATTGCCGGAAGATAACCGCTACTTCTATACACTGGTCTTACAAGCACAACGTATTCATAAACAAGACATTTTATTCAACTATTGCCTGCATGCGTTTGGTCATTATCGTTTAAATGACCATCGTCACCGTATTAAAATGTTTGATTCTCCACTTTACTACTATGACTACAGTCAATCATCGAAGGTATAATTGTTACATCATATCTTCTTTGAATGTTCGACTTTTAAAGGCCATGTGTTGACTGATGCACTTAAATATTAAGCATAATGTAGAAAGTATCCCGTATTGCATTTAGGAGTTACTTAAAAATTCATCTACTTTAATTTTCGCCTTTATAATAAAAATTTAATGATATTTCAAATGTTTACTATGTACTCTTTGTAATAAGGATGAATAGATTAACTTGATTAGTGTTAGTGAAGTTATATTAAAATTTTAAATTTATTAAGGTTATTTTATGAATCGTGAGGTAAGTTTTGCATTTAAGTTAAAGATTTTATTTAAATGTGTCGCTCGCGTAAATTACAAATTTTTGACGTATAATACATTAGTATACGTTTTTAACTATCTATTTAATACAACGTGTGTAACGTTAATAAGGCACTTTAATAAACTGGATTTGTAAAATACGACTAATGGTTTTTATATATTATTAGCGTAATCGTCGTATACGACTATAATAGAGACGTGAGGTCAACTTAAGAATCAGATAATAAAAGAAAGTCCAATGGGCTTCAAAAGGCGAACCGTACTCAACGTGACGCATATTCACTTGTTAGACATGATAACAAAAGACTTAAGACAGTTCATGACTTTCTTTAGTGAGCTTTGGTTTGTTACAAATTTATACCGAAGGTGGGAATTGTGTGGTAATAGTATGGTAACGATTATATTATATAAAATATTTGATACAGTGATTGCAATACTAACAACTCCATTGCTTTGTGGGGTAAATCTCCTGGGGCGCTAAGTCAGTGCTTAAACTAAATTCAATTTTGCATTGGTTTATGACTATAAAAACCAATGTTAGTTAGATTTTTATATGTTACTATCGATATTTCAAACTGCTAAAGTTGTTAGCGACATAGACCATGAGTTAGCTAGGTTAGTAGACTTAAGATACGTAATAAATTCGTGTATTATCCAAGATAATAAATGGAAAATTAAAACGTGACCCATTTTCAAAGAAACAACCTTATAACTTTCTTAATATTAAATCTGGTGGCTATTTACAAAACCATAAGCCGGCCTTCTTAAATCCTTTTTGTGCAAACACTCAGATGAATAAAGATTTACTCTCTCCGAACTTAATATAATGCAACGAAGCGCCTCTTGTTAAAATATTTTATCAAGACGAAAAGCGTCGGTATTATCCTTTAGGTTTATTCCTTTAGGTTCGTACTATGTGCATAATAATTACCAAGAATAATAGTAGACGACTCGTAGAAATATATACATTCTTATTCGTAAAATTTAAATTTGACTATTTGCACTCTTTTAACTAAAAACTTTAAAGAACCGTTGTATTTTTTTCTGTCAAGTTGTGTTTACGTTTACACACAAATGCGCCTGATGACTAAATAAATGCTTTATTATAAGGGGACGAAATCAAGTAAAACTTGAGTTGGTATCAAGGTGTCATCTATCCAATAAACATAGCATTCTGAGATTGTTGTTAAAGCATTTAGGAGTCTTCATTAGAATATTACACACTCAATCAAAACGCTGCCAACGAAATAAGCCACACTTAGACGATGCCTTAATAATTGTATAAAAACTCTTCAGAAAAACATTAATCGAACTTACATAAAATTATAATAATTATGCAAATTATTGTCATAATGTTGAGATCAGTGGGACACTTTGATCCGCGGTGAAACCTTCCACTTTCACCAAGGCCGAGTTGGCGCCAATGCCCCTCCATCGTTATATCATGGACTATATTGCGGAGAGCATTACTTTCCTTTTAATATCCTATTACGTGGGTTTTGTAATTATCCCATAATGCATCATATAATCGATTTACATGAGGACTTCGTGATGAGTTGAGTGCTTATATTATATGTTAAAGTTTCCACAAAGTACACATTTCTTCATCAACATAACAATACCTACGCCATATAACGCATTAAAATCTTAAATGCCTTACTTATAAAACTGTCATAAGATAATAATATAATGTTAAGTTATTATGACGGTCCTAATGGCGCAACGGCGCAATTCTGGCCTGCCGAATAGATCGCCCCGGTTTCGATCCCCCACACAGTATAATTTTGATTACATTATAATGTGTTTCAACGTAATCGACATTATAATTTTACAATAATTATTCATATAATCACTAACAAATCCAAGTAAAGAAACAACTATTTTAAAATTAATGTCAACACAAATTGATCTTACAGAGAGAGTAATTCATTTTCCACTTCTACTTTACTAGGCATCAGAAAGTCGAAAACAATGAAATGTATTCGGAAATAAAATTCAGCCTGTATTCAGATTTAAGGGAACAATGCATGGATTGATGCACGGCTTTCATCTTTTTGGTATTCAAACTGTCAGCCAATCTCAATAACTTACTTCATTGTGTTATCTGTAAACGTGTTTCAATGTCTGTGTACTTTCCCATTTTGCATAAAAGCCTCACAAACTAGGTTTTTAATTATGATTTTTTTCATAATTTACATAACGCAATATAATTCGGAAAACATTATCAGCCGTAAAAATCTCGTAGAGTAGGGCAACATAAGGATATCATTCTAACAATAAATTTATTGTATTAACAGTCAACGTTTACTGGAAGTAACGTAAGTAACGTTGCTAGACAGTAAGATCGCTCTGGCTCCTTTAGCCACATTTTGTTAGATGTTTTATACATTTTTGTGATATAAACCTGTCGCCGTAGATGCACATACAAGACCACTCTACATTGTTCAATTTGTTATTTGCCAAGCGGTAATATGAAACCAAAAAACTAAATAAGCCTAGTGCGTCTGACCACACTTTACATAAAATAGAAGGACTATTTAATGTAAAAAATACCGTTTTGATAGAATTTATCAAGCAAGTGTTATATGGATACGTTCATATCTAACTGGAGCTTTCACATAATATATAAAACAAATAGAAGTCGGACGATATAGAGTAAAACACATGAATTAGTATATTTTGTTATTATATAGCTAACGATATATGTTATCGAATTTCCCCGCCACTCTCCGTAAAAATCATCATATTATTAAATATAATAGGAATATTTTGCTATTTTCAATTGATTTTAGTCAAAAATGAAGGTACGACACTAAATTAAATATCATTTCATTTCTTGTCAATAATTTTTTTTCAAAATCATCAAATCTTTATATATATAATTCTTCTGTGAGTGTGTGTCACTGAACTTCTCTCAAACGACTGGACCGATTTTGATAAAAAATTTTGTGTGTGTTCAAGGGGATCTGGGAATGGTTTAGATTCACAATTTTGTCCGCTGGACAATGTTTTTTTAATTAAATTTTAATTTATTAGTAGTTGTTGATTTTGGAATGTTTTACATTGGATCCGACAGACGGCGCTACGACCGCAGTGTCAATTTTAAATAATATTTGAATAATTAATTGAAAATTGAAATCACATGTATGGCAAAACAACGTTTGGCGGGTCAGCTAGTTTAAAATATATTTAAGCATCTTTTGAACTAAATTTCATGACAAAAAATATTTAGTAAATTATTTATAACAAAAACTTTTTATAGCAACATTGAACTTTCGGTCACAGCCGACGACCTTAGTCGAAAGCGTGAAATTGACAGGTGGTCCTACAAAACCTTCGAACATTTTCTAATTCTCAAAATAGTTTCACGTTCATTAAAAACAATTACGTCATTAACTTCATATTAAAAACCATCACGAACTTATGTAATTAAAAAATCTACTATATTTAACAATTAATTATGTCTAACATTACAAGCGACGCGCGTTAAGCAACAGTCGATTTACTGTGTAAGAAAAGGTAAAAGATCGTTTATTAAGAATAATTTTATTACACAAACAAAGACATCACGTCGTCGTATCTATAAAAATACTCCGTGGAAGTGCATACCAATTCCAGCTTAGTTCGTAAAATGTTATTGAAAATGCTCCACCACTTTATTCCCCTCTTAAAATTGCTGCATTGTACTAAATATTTTACATATTAAAAAATATAAGGCTATTATTAATTAAGAGTTTTATAAAGTCACAAATGATACCTTGTTGTTGTCCTACGAGAGGTGCTAGTAAAAGCACACATTCACTTCTTGAATAGAATAAGTTTTGTAATTTGTAATGTAAAATGAACTAAGATCTGGACTATAAATAAATATGTGTTCCAGGTTTATTAACGGTAACCATGGTAACAAATTCGTTATCAATGTCCACTTTTCATAATAAGCAGTCATATGATATTAGTGAGAAAGGCAGGCAAAGATTGGAATTATGTAACCAAGTTTGAAAGGCCCGTGGGCATTTTGTATTGGATACATCCGGTAATATATGAAAGTATATGTTACAGATAACATATCAAACAATCAGTATAATAATTTAAATTGCTAGCGACTTAATTGTAACAGTTTATATATGCGTATGATTATTATCATTTACTTAGTTATTTATTGCTTTTGACAAAATTTGTATCGCTACATAACGATTAGTTATATATTTTACACTGAGAGTTATAATAAAATACAGAGCTTATATAGGCTTTTGTTATTTTTGCACTAACAAATAACAATAGCAAAACACCGGAACTTGAAAATGAAAGTGGTTTTAGTTGTTTTAAACTCGACAATCTTGTTTGTCTTATTAGCATAATAATGCTGGGCCGTCCTCGACCTATCACCTACGTCATTTTGGCTGTAAAAAATAATGCTTTCTCCGTATTAAATAAATGGAAATTTAAAGATTTTATCTAAATTTCCTGCCCAGGCTGTAAATAGAATTCTTTATTGTACACATTATAAGGTTGGCCCTATCTCATATAGCGAACTCTATCAGGGAAACCAATAAATAGAGTTTCTCTGATAGTGTTGATGAACTACTTTCCGAAATAATACCTGGTACATTGAAGTAAACATTGATATATAATTTTGATACAAGCTATTTGTATTTAAATTTATGGGAATTTAAAAGTCCAATGTAACTCTTCATATTTGCCTTGACAATTTTTTTCTTATCAAATTTTGTGGAATTGTTTAAATATTTGAAAGCAAAACTATCAGATAGATTTAATTAAGGAATGATAGGGTAATTAACAAAAATAGGTAAACAAGAGATCCAAGACGATTTGATCCCCAAAATGTTTACCCGTTACTAGGCAAAACGATGAACATCGCCTGTGAAGAAGACTTTTGTTATTATTGACATCAATAGAAAAAAAGGTAACTTTTCGGATATTAAAGCTGTTGGGAACTTACTTTTTATTTCACTTTAAGAGCACTGTAAAAGTCAAGTTGATATTAATGACAGCACAGATGGAACTCACCCACTAACAATATATTATCTTGTCGACAATAAACCTACAGACTGATTTGACAGAATAAGGCCAACATCCGGGTTAAATATTTAAAAACGTAGACAATGTATATTTTAATACTGATTTGATGGTAATTGTAATCTTATAGGTAATATTCTAATAGCCCTATCGAGTAAGCATTTGATGTTACCAAATTCCATACAATTATGACACTATATAGTCTACATTGAAAATTGCAGCCAAATTTAAGGCTCCTCAAAACCATCCGAATTTGAAGGTTCAAACATTTTTCGTTAATAGCCATTTTTAACTTTTCGAATTGAATTTTATCCCTTAATTATAATCCATGCGATTCGATACATTTTATTTCTACCATTATTTAAAATGCGAAATCAAACGAAAAATCGTATCATTTCGTTTATTATTAACTTTAATTGTATCTACACAAAGTTGTTTGGGATAAGACGAAAAAATGTGATCTATAATATTTTTTACTACAACATATAGTATTTAAAATGTAAAAGTTTTACGACTGTCTTGTAGTTTGCAATGTTGTGTTTGCAATCCCTTGTATTATTTCATTAGACGTCTGCGCCCACGGCCGGATGCCTGTCGGCCCAACCAGATTCAATTACTTCCAAATTGATTACTGGCCTAAGCTCTGCTTTCAATCTTCCTACATGCCTCTGATAAGATGAATAATCACGTACGCTTCAAGTATATGGTCAAACATAGACGTATAATTATCGATCTGCAGAAATAGGCTATTGCAGTGTATCTAACTTAATTCTCATTTATATAATTTCTGTATTTTCTTTTTTTATAAAATATTTACGTTATACACGTTTGGTGTGGTTGCGTTAATAAATAAAAACATCCAAGTGTGCCACGCCGTGAATAAATTCGGTCCCAACTGCGGCCGCATCGTCGAAGCCTCATACAAAATTAGTGTTGAACTTTGCACCAAAACTCTGGGGCTCGATAAAAGTCAGACTATATCTAAAGTGAAGCCATCACCCGCAGGTAGGGGTGCATAAATAATTTAGCCGGGCAATCCGCCGCTTGTTTGCATGTGGATTATCATATTAAACGGATATCAGGGCCGACGACCGCCTGTCCGAATGCAAACAATATCATGAAACATTTATAAGGATAAACATTGGCTACAATCTAAAAGACTACCGCTGAGGTCATTGTTAGTAAACATTAATAATTCATTATTACACATGCATTTTGTTTACATGCGTGGATAGCGGTTGTGCACACACATTGGTTCATATTTCTTATTATTAATATTCTTTCTCTATTATTAACAAGTCTTTAGGTACATGGCCAACCTTATTTATTGATTTATTTTAGCCACCTAACCTGATAGGCTTAGGGGATGTTATTGCACCATGAGAAAGTTTGCTACGACTCTAATCTCAGGCCGCTGCATCGATTTCGAACTTTCCCTACTACAGTATCACTAGCGGTGTTCGTTTGAGTTGTGAATGTGTGAAGAAAGACTTTAGAAGATGCTTGTCATTGAATATATATTTCGGTATAGGATAAGGAATTGATGTTCTGTTCGGATATTATCAGGTCAATTGAACCAAATTGCACATTTATAATAAGTCATATTAAATTTCACAAAATTAGTATAACTTAAACAAATTATCAATATTAAGAAAATGCTTTATGTTTCTTAATTATTTATTTAATTATACTTAAGGTTGTATTAAAAACTCTATCTAGCTGTTAGTTTCTGATCAAATTTTCATTCAATTCACAATGTCATCAACTTCTGATGCAGTCACAAAAGTACAGTAATTGGATGCTGTCGAATAATTCGATTAACAGTAATTTAACGGTCATTTAAACTTACGGGAATCACTTCTCGGATTAATCACAGCGTTATTTCTTTTATTCCGAAACGTATGATAAGTTGAATATCTATTTGTAAGGAAAAATTCTTGTTGAGAGTAATGTATATTCCACGACGTAACGCCACGGAAAAGATTAGTAAGGTTTTAGGGTCGAATTATGATGACCTACATTTATTTCACGACTATGATAAATCAATATTTAAATGTGATTAATTAACAATGACATGCGGAAATACTAGCGATTTCTGTTACCTTCATCCTGATATACCTGCTCGTAAGTAGACATACAATAAAAGTAGTTTTGTTATTCAGACAATAAACCAGTTTCGTGTGGTTTTTAATTGAAACCATATTGAACTGAACACGTAAATAGAAACCACTTATTTCATCTAGATTCATTAAAGTAAAAATTATTCCTCTATACTGTTATTCACTGCTTTGAAATAATAGTATAAATATTATTGTGATATCAAGTAATAATTAAGTAAAATGTCTATTGTTATTACTATCAGGCGCCCATCAAAGAAGCAGTCCTGAATGAAAAACATAATGAACTACTCTTTGATATAAACTGTGCATATAAGATTAGGTTTGCCCAAAACATACTTTCAGGTCAGTTCGATTAATTTTATTATTAGAAATATATTAATACAAAAGTACTTAATTATTCATCAGGCCTCAGTGGATTAGGTTAAACATGGCCTATAAATAGTAAGTAAGTTTTAGGTACGCGAACTCCTTAGTTTCTCGTTAACACAGCAAGTACTTGTACTTACTTGAAAATTCAACGTTCCCGGTTGTTGTAAACCTGAAATTGTCCTCTCGTGTTTGCGTTGCACTGCCTTTCAGTAAAAAATGTAAGTCGGGCATTTCACAAGAGTTTTGACAGGGTTTTAGTTTCAGAAAACAACTTAAAATTTTGAGAACATTGTAAATATAAAGTCTATATTGTTTATAAAACTGTAAGTTTTCCCTTTAAAATAAAATAAAAATATATTTGAATTGTCTCATTTTTTGTAAACCATCAAAAGCTAACATTGCCTAACATATACTGCAAGGCGCAAATTTTCCTAAGTATTTTTAATCATTAATTTTACGCACCAAATTAGTGTCACATGTATACATTTTGTAAAGTTTATTGGATCAGTATCCTACTCAAGAATAATTATATAGTATAAAGGCTGGTTTAGGAGCTGTGTTACACTAAAGTTTTGTCTGCAAATTAAAAAACAAAATTCTTTAGACTCCCTCTGCAATCGCACGAAATCAAGTTACGAAATAATTTAATACAAAGCCTGTATAATATAGGAGAACAAGACCCTAATAACACGTAATTATGACTTGGGAATTCAATGGAGAGATAAAGTTTGTAACAAGTAGAACAAAGATTGAATTTAGCAGATTTGTAGTTCGTTGCGCTTCGGATTTTTGCACCTGACGAGACTTACAAATTGTATTGGCGTGAGCCACTTTGTAAAGTTTTATAGTCTTAGCTTTGAATTAATGATTTTGTGACTGAACTGGGAATACTGTGAAATATAAATATTGTTGCGTTTATTTTTTGAAATATACTTAGACTAGTTTTTAAATATAGTTAGACTAGTGTAGTACACTTGTGACCAACTACAAAGCATTTCAACTTTTATATACAGATTTCTAAAAGTGTTAAACTTATGTACATATTACTTATTATGCAACTTAATTAGGCGCTTTATAAAACTTGTAAAAACGTAACGTTTCCTTTTCGATATGACACTTTCCAAAAATTTATATTTCCACACATAGCCTGATTCATCTGAAGTACAGTTCTGTTGTGACTTTAAACTTATTAGACTTATGTCTGATATCTTCTAAACTTAATTTAAATGAACAGTTTATAATTTTTTTTTAAATAACAAGGTGAACATAAATGATTTATTTAATTACCAGTTCTTGAACATTATTAATTTACAAAAGGCAGTAATAGAAATAGAATATGAATTTATTCGATTAGAGTTTTAGAGAACAATAAAAAACTAAACTCTCAACAAACCCTTTTAACTGACCCTCCTAAAGCGTTGACATCGTAAAAATATAACTATTACTTATTTCCCTACGCCAGTGGTTTATCTCAAATAATAAAATAATCAGAATAATCGTACATTCACAAAAACAGGGTCCTTAAGGACGTCATAAATCAAGAGCGGTATTGTTCTATCTTACAATTATTCAGTCAAATTACTTAGAAGGGTACCACTACAATTTACTAATGGGTTGTCGTTAAATTTGCATAAAGCCAACTCCCTATCTAAAAGCGTAATTGTGATATTATCTATATATCCGTCTGTGGAAATATTGAATTAACTTCCAGCGCCATATGATTTTGATATTGATTTCGAAATTTACGAAAACGAATCATAAACATATGAAGGTATGGTCAAAACTGACCGTTTGCTTTTATGTGATTTCTTTTACGAAACATAAAGGAGAATGTGGAGAGTGCAATACTTAAAGCTACGTTAAATAACACTCAAGAGAAGAATATTTAAAAAACTTTTTAAATGTTAATGTAACTATTAGCGTATAAAGTTACTGTTATACACACTGTTAAGAGTATACAAAACTACACAGCGGCTTCGTATAGGCTTCTGCAGTATAACTATAGTCATCATATATGATTTTCAAGAAGTTTGAGCTATCGTATGAAAAAGATAAGCGCCAAGTATATTGATGCACAACGGTGCATACAGGACGTCCTAAAATATTTGGAAAAGTTTTATAAAATACCGTTTATACCGTCTTTAACGTCAAAATACCGCACCCTTCTCATAGAAAAAAAAGAGGCAGATCATAATTTAAAAACCCAAATGAGTAGTAGATTGAGTTAATTCGAATTTGTACGGGTCGGTTAATTATAATTTTATTGTAGCACACGTGCAAACGGCTAAAAAAGTCCCTTCGCCGCTTCAGTTGTATAATTAATTCAAGGGCACGATTTTGTAAGTTAAATTCGCTGTCAAATCTAACCCTTGTTATTGACAAGGAATATTATTTACTTATTTCCTTCGTTAGGGAGATTTCTGACTCGGGAACCGCTAAGTAGCTGATTTATATCTAATTGGTACTCAACATACCTTTGAGCGCTGTATGATTTTATATAAATTTTTTTTTTTAATAACATCTATTAATTAAATGTTTCTCTCCGTTTTCTGCTGCTGCTGTCCTTATCATAACAAATTGGACAGGCATATAACTGTTTTAGATTAAAATTGTGTCCCTTTAAAAAGAATCATAAATTAAGCAAAAGCAGAGCCAAAGCAAAGGTAATAAGACAAATTGCTACAGGGACAAGAAGTTTTAAATAGTTTCTAGCAAATGTAAATGAAACTCGGTTAAACTACACTCGGAGGGTTTAAGATAAGACATTTGGCTGCATCGCAAACTATTACGTACTAGAATTTGCGTTTGGTTAATTGTTCCTTTTGATGAACGTTGCTGTGAGAAACACTTCATTCTTGGTATCGTTTTCAATGTTGAGTGAAATAATACAATATACACTCGTGTTTTTATTTCTTTGCTCACGTAAATCAAAACACTAATACGTTATTTGAGAAATTGGACCGACCTAAAGCCCTTTTTGATTGCTAATCTAAACTTTTTTGCAATTTATATCACTTTATGGGCAAAAAATGTTTTATAAATTTTAATTATTCTATATTGAAATCAAAACATTGAATATTTTCGTTTCAATTACACCGTCAAAATAATATGCAAAATAAAGTGTCGGCGTCTGACTCTCATTGTATTTTCATAAATTCAGTTCTATTGTAGGGTGAGCTGTCTGTCATTCTCCCAAATGAGTGAGCGACGCCAAAATTTTTTTATATTCTTTTTGCGGCTTTGGTCTGTTTTTTAACTCAGAGTGAAATCCGTAGAGTATGTCTATTTAATGTCCCTTCCTCCTTTTATATACCGTTACAAACTTTCAAAATTATTTCTTTATTAATACATAATTTAATAAGCCGTATTTAGATCGATATCGTTCTTATTAAAAAAAAAATCTTTAAGACGCAGTTATATTCAGAGAATAAGAAGTGAAATTGATTTAAAAATTTTCGAGTATCGTAGAAACATGACTAACAAACTGTTTCATATTACTAATGTTAATATTATAAATATAAAAGTTTGTTTCGTTTCACGACTTAAGAGCCGAATTGATTAGTTTTAAAGTAAATAATAAAGTATCTTAAAGTACCTTCTCCGAACACTACCCCTCGATGCTCAAATAGAGTATAAAAGTTTATGATCAGGTCGTCAAACCACGGGAAAAACTACTTTATTCATAATTATGGTAAAGTACCGTTTTGATCCGAGCCTAATAGGGTCTTCCTCTTATACTCAAATATACACAAATTCGAATTAAAGGGGAATTGATTCTAAAAAAGCGATCGTATACTTATTCAAGACGGAACTATTTAAATGTTTGTGCTAAGGGCTCCTGATTCGTGTGTCAATAACCCCTTTAGATTTTCCTTGTTTATCGTCTCATGTTATGTATAGTAAGTACATACTCTTCATTTTGTGTGATTAATGTTCACTAGGCCGGAGTTCCCTTGGACAGAGCTCTCCATTCCCTCTGTTGTCACGGCACGTTCGCAGGAGATTAGATGCAAGTGTGTGCGCAAAGAAACGACTATTTTTATTCCATAACTCTCATACCGTGATCAAAATACAATAATAGTACGACCAAGTACCTCTGAAATTTTGGTCCACATGCCTCACGAGGCTGGCAGGTAATTTTTTAAATTTAAACCAATTATACGTTCCGATCACTTTCTTGAACATCAACATTTTCGTAACAAATTGGAACCTCAATTAAATTCTTGTTAAATTTTCTATCCAATTTTCCATCGGGAAACTTCATTACGTATATTATTATATTTATTGATAACTTGGTCTCGAGCGAAAGTTCAATCATTTTATCACATTTCTTGGTACAGAGCGATGCTTTAGAAATTATAAATGAAATTGAGCCAATGATGTAATTACTTCGGCAGTTTTTTATTATATCATCTATACTGTACAGGGAACGTTTAGACGCCGAAGGCTTTAAGCCTGGATCTACTTTCGATTCACGGAGAAATAGAGCAGTTCTAATAGTACTAATTAATGAAACAGTCTGAGACTTCTTAGTGCCTCACTAGAACTTTATAGGACTCTGAATAATGTTTCAATTAATAATAATGGAAGTAACGAACTGAATCCATGTAAAAGCTTCTTGAATGCTTGAATGAATTGCTTTATTTAAAATAAATAAATGTTAAACAATAAGGAACTATTAAATCGCGAAATAAATTATAATAAAATTATTATGGTAGTTGTATTAAAAAGCAATTTCAATAGTTACCGAAAATAGGAGGAAAGTTTTCAAATAAAACTTCTCAGCGACATTGTTCAACACAAGCCGTGGTTAGCGCTGCATTCCTTAGAAACTTTCACGAATAAGAGATAAAAATTGAGATAAATATATATCCGTGTGTTTTTTTATATTGAAGTTGACGGTTTATAGTTCATCATAAATTTTAATAATCACAATAGTTCATCATTCGCAAGCCCGCATTAATCAATGGTTATAGTTGAGTGCAAAACATAATAATTTCATTTCCTTATAGATGAAACAAGAAACGACTAATCGGGGAAGTTCGAAAAAACAAAATGGTTTGCTTTTGCGGAGCACTCAGCGGAAAATAAACCCGAGACCTTTTAACTCCTCCTTACAGTATTTTTCAAATGAAGCGGAAACTCGGAATTAAGCTCTTGCAACAATTCCAACATTTCTTTATTTTATGCTCTGGGTAAGATATTGAAATAATACATTTTGATTCCAAAATACTGTTGATAACTACGCTTGTTGAATGAACTGTATGTTTGCATGTAGTAGTTAGAAGCAATTAGCTTTATACGTGCGATCACGTTCTATTATACTTATATACTTATACTTATAATTGAAACTCAAGAATGTAATTAGAATCCATTGAACAGCTGACGTGACAAATGTGAGACAACCAAGATCAGTCGTCGCCTTGCTTTTACCATATTAATCGTCTCACTTAAAACTCAACATGATTCAAATAAACCCTGCTATTTTATTCCTGTAATAGCAATAAGGCCTATGTACTACAAAAAGGTTAGACTACCATTGATCAGTTTGTAAATTTCATAGAATAAGTTATTACTGCGGATGATGTTTGTAATATACTTAAACTAGTCTACATTAAGGAGATTAAAACTGTGTTAAAATCAAATTGAAAAAAAAGCTTCTATTAATCGGAAATAGGTATACATACCTACGAGTCGTTTAAATTTAAAAATTACATGACACTCAATCCAAAGACAACCTTAATTGACGAGAACGGGATCGTCGAAAACGTTCATAATTTTTGGATTTTTACGCACAATTAAGCAGTCATGTTTAGGGCATTGATTAACGTTATTCATTATTCATTTGCCCTTACTTTTCATAAACAGACTCGAAGACATTTGGGTAATGATTTTGGGATGACACACAAATTAATATCCTGATATAATTTATTACAAAAAAAAATAATGAAAAAAAACCCTTTCTAAACTTATTTCTATTTATAGCTTTGAAACTAGAAAAATGCTAATGTTGATTTATATAAAGAGTACATAGTAGGTTCGGAGCTGATTTTTCGATTTTAACCAAAATTTAGACATTAGGAATACAAAAAAAAATATTATTTTGTTTCTTAATCTATAATGGAAATAAAAATATCCTAAAATTTTAATTACCATTGACATCTGTCTGGATGTTTTACATAGGTAATTCGTCTAACATAATTATATAAACAGCCTTTGTGAGGCATCATTGCAACCTATAGTGACATAATTGCTTATTTGATTTTATATATATAGCCAACCTTGCTCATTTTTTATTTGGAGCGAATCATAAAAATCTCGTCTTGTAGAATTCAAATGTACATATATTTTCGGATTATTGGTGACTTCTACTTCGAATTCTTATTTCAAATTTCCTTTCACACCCTTGATCATTAAAAGTACTTGTTACATTCGATTTTCCGCACAAATCCCCATGGGTTTACAGAAATAGTCCATTTACACGAAGAAAAAATATTTACCATTTACAGGACTAAGAAAATAAAATTATTTGCGTCTGAACTAGTGTTTTGAATAAATATTCTTTCATTTGAAGCACATTTAGAGGTCGACTGTTTGGCTTTCAGTGTAAAGAAAAACGTACATTTCCCTTTATAGTCGTAAATATTTACATTATTTACAGATGAAGCATCTGTCGGAAGTCCGTGATACGAAAAGTTCAGAAGAGCAATAAAGACACTCAATTCGGTCCCCTTTTTCATCTCCTTCAAATTACTGTAATAAGGCAAAAACTTTTCACGAAACTATCTCATTTAGAGACGGACTTCATATCCCATGATTTCTTTTCCTGTTTTAGCATTTATAGTAAATCTTAATATTACTTTAAAACAAATGTAAAGAATTCCATTTTCATTCCTGGTAAAATAATTACATTCAAAAGATGGTATCATCTTTTGAAAACAGGTTATTTTTAAACAAGAGTTGGCTTGTTCGGGATTATATAGAATTTAAAAAAAAATCATTTTAAAAATACAATAAACGTATAGGCAATGTTTGGAAATTATTAGAAAATTTACAGTGGGATGAATACATAAAAAACCTATTATAATATCTTACCTATATATAATAAAGATTCGTGTTAGTTATATAATTTATATCTCTAAAACGGCTAAACCGATTTGGCTGTATATATAAATATATATATATATATATATATATATATATTATATATATTATATATATATATATATATATTATTGGCGGATATATATCATTGAGACATATATGTTTATGAGTATGTACAGGTGTGTTTTTTTGAATAGTGTAACATTAATAACATAAAGCTAATTTTCACTAATACTTCTCAAATATAAGCTACCTTCCTCAATTTAATTCTTAATTTATTCCCAAACAAATAAAACACCTTAACTTCAGATAAGATTAAAATCAAAATGGCGTCAAAGCTATCCGTAATAAACTCTGAACGCTCTAAATGCTTTCGAATTACAGGCTCGCTAATGGGCAAACTTAATATTCTCCGAGGGTTCGAGCCCCTGACTCATAGTTCCCTTTTTATGTTTTCGCCACAAATTGTTTCTATTTAAATTCTGATTCAAAATGTCCGATCAATGCGTGAATTTTAAGTAATTTAGGGTCGGATATCGATCTTTGTTTTAATGGACGAAATTTAAGAAGTAACTATTTCAAATTTGAACATCGTTGAAAGTTCCAGAAATTACCATTAGTGATTTAAAAGCGTGATCACTAATTTCACGTCACCCTTTAAAAACAACTTGTACTGTCATTTGTCTGCTTTCCATAAATGAACTAGGGTCAAGTTCTAGTTTAGCTAAAGGCATCAAAGCCGACAAAAGCATTTACATAATAGCCAACAACAAATAACATTTTCCAGTACAGGTATGATTTAGCTTTCTACGAATCGAACAGCCCCCAGTAACAAGCATCACTTCATTTCCATATTTCATGTTTCTCATGAGGGAATTTGAGACACGACTCCGGGTTTGCGTTTGATAATTCCACTAGAATGTTGCCAGCCACCGGCGCCCTTAATTGTTGAACGAATGAAACATATTTCTTGAATTTTCGAGAAATTTAATATAACGTGATGTGATCTCAGGTGATCTCGCGTCCCCAGGTGGCGGATAGGGGCACACCCGTCTACTTTGTAGCAGGGTAGGAACGAAATAAAATAGTTCCCGCGGACCAACAGGCCGGAGAAGGACACTCCGTATGAAACCACTCAGGCTGCCAGAAGCCTCGGGGTTCCCCCTAAATAGACTGGCTCTGCGGGCACGGACGCACTGATGGCAGCCCCATCATCGTGATCGAGGTGCAGTGGGCTAATCACCTGCTCACCTTTAAACATAATTGATTGCGAATTCTCCAAATAATGATACAAACCGGACCGCTTTAACGACGACTTTTGGCTTTCGAAAACGGACACGAATTGGATGCTGGAATGTCAGGACCATGGCTCGACCTGAAAGGCTACCCCAAGTAGCAAAAGTCATGAACGACTACGGCATCCACATACTAGGACTAAGTGAGACACGGTGGAATGGGTTTGGTGAAGAGTCAGCAGATCACGGCACCACACTATTATATAGTGGCAAAGAAGACGAGGATGCAAGTCGTGAATTCGGAGTCGGTCTACTTTTAAGCCGCAGTGCCAAGAGAAGCCTGTTGAACTGGAAGCCCATTTCGGAACGTATAATCACGGCACGATTCGACTCCCGAGCTCGCAAAATTAGCATTGTCCAATGCTATGCTCCAACTAACTCTGCCAAAGACGATGCTAAGACGGAGTTCTACGAGCAGCTTGAGCACACCCTCCAAAATATCCGCAAGCAGGACATTGTCATCTTGATGGGCGATTTCAACGCAAAACTGGGAAGCGATAATACCGACCGTGAGCATTTTATGGGCTCCGAAGGTGCTATCGGAAACATAAATGAGAACGGAGAACTTTTCGGCGAGCTCTGCTCATCTAAGAACTTGGTTGTGGGCGGCACTCTTTTTAAACATAAGGAGTGTCATAAGGTCACGTGGATCTCACCCGATGGTGCTACCCGCAACCAAATAGACCATGTTGCGATCAGCCGTCCCTGGAGGTCGTCGTTGCTGGATGTGAGGAACCGACGTGGTGCTGACGTGGACAGTGACCACCACCTTGTAGTAGCAGAAGTGCGTCTCAAGTTGTGCACCCCAAGCCGTAAACCTGAGCAGACGTCTAGAAGCTTCGAAGTACGAAAACTCCGAGACCCGGAATGGTGTGAGAAATTTCGCATTTCCCTTAGGAATCAATACGAACTTCTAGAAGAAGTTGAGGACGAGCAAATGGATGGATTCTGGACGCGCATAAGAGACGTATACACAAAAGCAGGTGAAGAGGTGCTTGGATACTACAAGCCTCAAAGAGAGAACTGGATGTCGCAGGAACTTTGGCAGGCAATTGAGGATCGGCAGCAAATCAAATGCCACTTGCTATCTGCTGTGGAACCGGAGGCATCCTTTTTAAGAGACCGATACGCCAATCTCCGCTCACTAATAAAGAGGACCGCACGTCGAGACCGCCGCAGAGCCGCAGACGAGTTGGCGGACTGTGCCAACGTGGCCGCTCGCCACAAGGACATGCGTGCGCTATACGATGTTACGTGGCGCCTCAGTGGAAGACGCACACGACCTGCGAGGAAGCCACTCAGAGCCAGTGATGGCAGTCTACTGTGCACCCAGAGCGAGCAGCTGTTGCGATGGACGGAGCACTTTTCGAAGCTCCTAGAGCAAGCCCAGAGCCCAAACCTACAAGAAGACACCGGCACCGATGGCGCCAGCATTCTTCTGGATATACCAACAGCGCCACCCTTACTCGAGGAAGTGGTTGCAGCGGTGAAGTCTCTGAAGCCAGGGAAGGCACCAGGTATCGATAACATCCACGTAGATATGCTGAGGGCTGATGCTCACACGTCTGCCACTATTCTGCTCCCCCTGTTGACCCGCATTTGGGAAGCCGGACAAGTACCCGCCGAGTGGAAACAAGGACTCCTGGTGAAAGTTCCAAAAAAGGGGGACCCATCGCGTTGTGACAACTGGCGCGGCATCACGCTGCTTCCCGCTGCAGCCAAAGTCTTAGCTAAGATCTTACTAAACCGCATCGCGCCGAAAGTAGCAGTGACTCTCAGAGATGAGCAGGCTGGCTTTCGCCCTGGACGCTCGTGCACCGACCACACCAACACCTTACGGGTCCTTATTGAACAATGTGTCGAATGGCAGTCGGAGCTATTTCTAGCTTTTGTAGACTTCGAAAAAGCCTTCGATACCGTGAAGTGGACCGCGCTGTGGTCAAGTCTACAACGCAGAGGTATACCAGCCTGCATCATTCAAATAATACGATCGCTGTATGAGGGTAGTACATGTAGGATCGTACACGGGACAGAGCTTGGGGCCCCAATACGAATCTCAGCTGGCGTCAAGCAGGGATGTCTCCTGTCACCGCTCCTATTTGTTATTATTCTTGACGATGTGATGAGGAACGTGGTTGCCATTCCGAGAGGCATAAGCTGGGCTTCAGGTGTCCTAGAGGACCTAAACTACGCGGACGACATCGTGCTGATTTCGCCAACTCTAGCCCTATTACAAGCGAAACTCGTGCACCTGCAAGAGGAAGCTAGGATAATGGGTCTGCGAATCAACCGACGCAAAACAGTCGATATGCGTATCAAGACGAACACCTCGGAATCTTTAACACTTGATGGTCAATGCTTGGACTCAGTAGAAAAATTCACGTACCTCGGAAGTACTGTCACACGTCAAGGAGGAGCAGATGAGGATGTAGCGAGCAGGATCAAGAAGGCGAAGGCTGCGTTTGCCCAGCTCAAACCTGTTTGGGACTCGAATGTGCTCACAAGGCGGATAAAAATCTCCCTCTTCGATTCCATCGTGAAATCCGTATTGCTCTTTGGCTGCGAAACGTGGAGAGTGACGAAAGGGCTGACGAACAAACTGCAAGTGTTCGTCAATAAGTCCCTGAGGTCGATCCTACGCGTTTTCTGGCCGAAGACAATACGAAACGAAGATTTATGGAAGTTGTGTCGACAATCTCCCATCGGTAAGGAAATTGCTAAACGAAAGTGGAAATGGATTGGGCACACTGTACGAAGAGGAGCTACGAATGCCGCTAATGTGGCTTTTGACTGGCGGCCACCAAATGGCAAGCGCTCTCGTGGACGCCCTGTCCAATCGTGGCGCCGAAGCGTCGAGAACGAGTTGCGAGCCGTTGGCCTTGGTTGGAACGAGGCTAAGAGTGCAGCCGAAGATAGGCGGAAGTGGCGGTCATTAGTGGAGACCCTCTGCACCTCTGGGGTGTCATAGGACGACGACGACGATGTGATCTCAGAATATAGGAGTGGCTTGGCTACCAACTCACTTTTTGCTATACCTAGTTAAAACAAACACAATACATACATATTAAACAATACTGCATAACGGATAAAAACGCCACGTTTTGCTCATATATAACCGTATATATTGATAATATGTAACCGTAGTTCTCTGACACTATTTTATTTAAATATGAAAAGGATACATTACTGCATACTACGATTAAATATAAAAACTACATATTTTACGCAACGAGAATTCACATTTCCACAATACACGAATGGAACATTAATAAAGGCTGCAATCAAACAAAGCTGTCCTGATCCACTAAAGCCATCGGACGAGAAACTATTTCAATCGCATACCTCTTGTTTTTTACGAGGATTCTTCTCTGCAATTCCTATTTCATTATTTTTTGCACCAATTGTTGTTTTGCAAGTGGATATCGATGGAGGTTATGCCTTTGTCGATGGTTTCTCGACACAAAGAGAATATTCAATGTTTTGAAGTACAGCGGCTTGGGAAATATGAAAGGAAAATTTTTAAAATTTGAATTAGCCGGTGCTCGGCCGAGCTAGGTGTGATTCAAAAAAATAACAAATTATATACATATTTATTCCTTTTTTATACTTAATATATCAACACAAATTGAATTAACGAGATAGTATTACCCAAAATATGATTATAAAATTAAAAAGTTGTTAAAAATAATTTAAAATTATTAGAATATTCATTAATTAAACTAGTTACGAAAAAACAGTATTCAAACTGTAACACTAAATACGCAACTCAATTTATCTCAAATTTCAGGATTGACAAATTTTGAATTAAAATGTAAATGGGTTGGGAACGAGCTCACCCCTTAATTGCGTACTAAGGCCTTCAATTAACTTCTGGTTTTAATCTATACAGAAGTTTAGACTGATATTTTAGTGGAAAAAAATCATAGTGAGTCTCAGATCCAAAAAGGTAACCTATTGATTAAAAAAACAATAACACCAATGCATATTTGTATACGCAAACACATTGTACACTCCAGCTTAAAGCTCTCTCAATCCATATCCAGATCCATAGCTGGTGTCTAATTTTAAATACCATCAAGCCTTAAAGACTGATTAGATGATTTCGATCTCAATTGTTAACTAAATAAATATTAAATTGATTATTATAACTCTGATAACATTCAATATAATCTTAAGCAAATTACGAATTACGCTGATTTCTATGTAAATTAAAACCAATTTTACTTAAGCAACATTATTTACGCAAAGATTTCCAACTTTTTCTTTCCTTATCTAACTGAACCCTTTAAATTAAACACCCCTTTAAATTGAGAATCAAATGCGTGTAAATTCACAAGATGATGAAACTTTTACTTACTTTGAAGCCACTATATAGCCGTATAACTGCTAGCTCGAAAAAATACATCTACAAAAAGAAGATATACAAATCTTGATTCAAAAGCTCAGTTCAATTATAAAAGGAATACCAATTTTGAAAAGCAAGCATTAAATGAATTTCTTTTAATATATAAAATATTCAAAATAAAGAATAAAAAATGGGTTTATTCAGTTTACAATTTGCCATATTATGTATAAATAGTTTTTCCAATACATATATTTATTTCCTAATTAATTGTTTTATTGAGTCTCTAGTCCCAATTAAATATACGTTTCCTTCGGTCTATGACTAAATAGTTACAGATAATCTTCTTCTTAAGATTCTTATATAGACAAGTGTATTCAGTCTTTCTTGGCTAGTTTCCTCATGACGGCTTACTTCGCCTGAAGTACACGCATTATTTCATTCATTTCACACAAATAGAAAGTGGATTCAGGTCGTAAAGTCGAACAATTAGTTAACTACTGGAATTTTGAACGTTAATGGCAAAACAAAAGTGACGTCACAAACATTAAATCACCAATATCATATTCAAAAAATGTTTCAAAAAGTGTCGTCAAATTTAAAAATCGATTAATGGAGAACGCATTTTGAACGTTCAAACCTTCGTTCGAGTGCTTCAATAATTCAATTGATCCACAGTTCAGAAATAATGTCCATGACGATACAATTCGCTAGAGCACTCGGAGTGTTTGTTGGTTTAAATGTATTGAAGTTATCTACATCATATAACGAAAAGACATTCATACAATTTCCAATTAGTTTTAAGCTCTTATATTGACATTTAAGAGCGCAGTTCAACGTAACTTGGAACATTCCCTATATCATAATTAGTTCGAAACTTACCTGAGCTTCGTGCTAATGAGAGTCGACCAGCGGAAATTTGCAAACTTGCTGGAATTCGTCTCGGCGTCTTTTACAGTTAGTCTAGAGAAAATTCAGTGTCAACTGAAGCGAGATTATCCTGTTAATCCTTAATCACCTACCTCCAGAAAATTTAATAGAACGATACTGAATCAATACTAAGAGAATTACGTAAGTAAGTTTGAATATTGTATTTGAATTTTTATCAATGTGTATCTTAAGCGTAACAAACTTAAAATTTATTTATTACTATGCTGCTGTTGTAAATACAAAATATACATAGTAGCTTCAGCATAAGACTTCCCGTCTTGATGGTCTTATGGCCTCAGTATTAAAACCAAATGTTGAGCGCATATAACAAAATGAAAGATCAAAGAAAAAATTAAATATGATACCAAATCCCATAAAGGGTAAAAGCTCTCCTAGATTAATATGATTAAATAGATAAAGTGCGATGAAACTCAAATTCAACAGAAAATCTATATTTCCTTTTGAAATGACATTTCAAGATGATCTGCTATCTAATAACAGCTAAATCCGTCCCCTACTAAACGCCTACTTAATATAAGGGAATCATAACTTGATGGTCAAGTTGATGCTTAAGCTTATGTGGGTAAAGCAACTGATAATTGAATACTCAAATCAAAATGTCGTTCGGTACATTTGAACAATAAAAATATTCAGTATTAAAGTATATCTAATGCCATTTACTAATAAACTCTATAATATTTTAAAAATATTGTAATGGTTTCTAAAAACCTTATAAGTTTACTAGTTGTATAGTTCATATGCTCTTTCTGAAGCTGTTCCCTTATGGTCAGAAATCATTTTAATAATTAGAAACCTCAAGATCTATTGAGTAAGATGTATACTAGGTCTTTCGGTTAAATAATTCACAATATAATACAAATTATAAACATAATACACTCCCATTACTTTTAGCACACCATACATAAATAAATGAAAAGGTTCACCATCGCGCCTAATTAATTGATAAATTTATGTAATTTAATACTTTAATTTAAAAACACTTACTTTTTAGAGCCATTCCATTTGTAAGTAAACCATCGCTCATTTTCAAATCCATCAACTGTCACTCTTACATTAATACGTTGCAACAAAAAGAACGAAAAATTCACTCGGAAAGCGGAACCATTGCCATGGCAACGAGCCCACCTCTACGTGTAATCACGCCGCCGCGCGCGTTCTCACTGACAGATTTTCCCCATATTTTCCGAAACACATGATTTTCTAAACCCGGTCGAGGGTGCAAAACCTTCACACGGTGACACGGGCAAATCATAATGGTAGTTCGTTAGCATACTTACATCCGTTAAGCGCCCTTTTGTATTCTGCTTAAACATGAAGGTTGTATATTTTAATTTTAAAAATATTAATGTGTATTTGGGTCGCCGATAATATAGACTGTTTAATACAATATTTCGCGAGAGTAAATTTTGCTTTTATGATATTAAAAGGCATCAAATTACTTTAAACAATATTTTCATGATCATTGAGATGTCGCGTTTTCCTTCCTATATATATCGTTTATGTGAATAACATTTTAATTAAACTGCAATAAATATCACATTAATGTAATTTTTTAGCCTTAATAATTAATTAAAATAAACAGATGAAATGAAAATGAATGAATGAAAACCGCGCCTTTGCATATTTATATGTCAATTAAACGTATTGACAACACCTTTTGTCTTTTCAGGTAAAGGTCTCCATTCAGATTCGTAACAAAACCTTTTTTATGCGATTCTGTTAATCTTTTATAAATTGTGTTCATCAAAGACAGTCGACCTAACTCAAGTAAAACGCAAAATAAAAAATAAAATCTCAGCCCAAAAACTGGTAGTCTGTAAGAGCAGTGTTTTAGTTTTAAATTAAGAAATATATTCCAATCACGATTAGGAAGGACCGGGTAAGTAAATTGTATACGTGCTTGGATAGATGCCGAATAGAACGCCAGAAGATACACGCCTCGCACTCAACTGTGCCATCAGATTTATACTACAGATCTTATTCAGCGATGCCAAAATGGAAAAGTTACAACAATTGCGTTGTACTAAAACTATGTCTGTCACAGATAATAAACATGTATCGCTTCCGTGACGTGTAAGGAGTAAGCTGTTGTATTTATTGCTACGTTTGCATCTAAAAAGCAAACTTCGTCAGTCTTTTTGTATAGATTTTATATTTTTTAATCATTTAAGAGATTTTAGATTCAATTTTTATTCGTGTCTTTTAATTCGTCAAGTTAAGATTCAATATTCTTCGTAGCACTACGCCTACGTGCGCTACAAATAGCGACCACAAAGCTATGACGAAAACGCTACGCTAACTTAGCTTAATTTGTTGGAAAAGCTCGCAACATAGAGAGAAAAAATAGATATTTTTTTATTTGAATTGTGAAAATTTCTAGTTGTAACATATGAACCCGCAGAGTTTAGAAATATTGTGACCACGGAAGGAGAGTTTATTTTTCATAATATATGAAGTAATATTTCACTGCGTAATTAGAGTTTAATCATTTATTATGTATGTATAAACCGTTTTGCAATATGACTAGACCCATCCATAGTCAGCATCAAATAATTTATCTATGAAAATAGTGTTAAATTTGATAGTTATTTTGGTTAGAAATATTGAAATACAGAATTTAGATTTATTGTATCAATACTATAGTTTGTTACTACTTATTAGTCAAAAAATCTGATACAAACTATATCCCGACCATAATCGGACTAGGGTTCCCTGACCTCCGGGTGAAAATGTATATTTTAAAACATTTTCTAGAAGTGTTTCAGGTAAGTGATATTGTGAGAGCAAAATAAAGGTTTTCACATTTATTCAAGACGTCGGATTTGAGCAAGACATTCCATCAAGATTACTTTCTTTTCACGACGTGCTCAATGCCATTAGATGGACGCTATCGATGTCAGGAATAATGGTATTTTTTTGTTTCATCTCCCGATTTCTTCATTGTAATCCTCGTCGTGGGCATTCGTCTTTTGATTTGCCGAAAATAGCGCTATTTTTGTCTGATTTTGTCCGACCAATTGTGCAACGAGATATGTGTAACTTTTTAAATTTTACTGTACCTTATAAAACTGGAACTTTGGTGACTAGATTCTAACATAATTGTACATCTATTGTAGGTTAGAATTTGAATGAAAACCGGTATAATATTATGTTACTTTTCCGAACACCATAAATATTAATTTCAGAAGTAAAACCACAGGACATTTCATTTTTTTTTTTATTAATTACAATTTCACAAATTCTTATGTAACAGGACAGCTGGTATGAAAAATTTCATACTTGTCGTACAATATTAATAATTTCATTCCCTAATTTGAGTAGGGCGTGTTAGGAACTGGAGCAGAATCACGAATAAACATTGTTAAAATAATAACCCTGTATTACATTTCATATAAATCAAATTCACTATTCAACGTTCATTATTTTATCTATGTAAATATTGATCCCTAAGCATAATCCAAGTATTCATTCAATACTTAGGAAAGTTAAAATCGATTGCACGCTTTTGTCAACAGGAAAATGGCGGACCCCACTGTCACTTTCATATATTTATGACCACGAGTCGACATCCTTTATTTCCTGCGTCTAACCGAGCATGGCGGTACATAAACTCCATAAAGTAAACAAACGGCGAACGGGAAACTTTACCTGTTAACGGAAAGTCGATTAATCATTGATTGCTACTGAATGAAAGTCAATTGAACGAGAAAACCTTTTAATTTACAATCGTTAATCAATCGCAATTATTGTATCCGTCCTATTTATAAGAGAATATTTTCCATATATACAATGAGTCCTTCCACAATTCTATATAAAGATTTATTTATCTTTTTCAGTGGTATCTTAATATTTTGTTATAATTGGTTGAGTAGTATATACAAAAATAATATCATCATGTTTTTAACTTTATATTAAAGGACATTAGTGTAGTTCATAAATAAGAAATATTGACGAAAACAATATGGCCTGGCCCTCAGATCTTGAGACAAGTTGGTGATGTGCCTGTGTGACACACACTGTAGATCTTTGTTTGTAAGTCCGTATGAGTCTTAAATGCGCACATAAAAGGAACATTGATGTATTTTCGAACGAACGACTTGCGTTGGGAGTCGCTCCCTGAAACCACAGCGCTGTGAACCACAAATGTACATAAAATGCCAATAATCATATTATGTGACATTTCTCACAACGGGGTAAGAGTAAAGTCATGTTCGCGAACGTCATACATCAAAAGACAACATAAATAAGAAGAATCATAAAAAATAAACATTAAGTGGGAAGCTTCTTTATATACCTACTTCGACGACATAGTTCCATATTCCACGCCGGAGTACGAAAACAATCCCACGCTCCAGTGGCTATTGATAATCTTCTTGTCGGTCCACTTGCCAAATTGGTTACCTAACTGGTCGACTTTAACGCTTATTAATGCACCTACTTAGGTAGTACAGCCTTAATTACAACTACGTGTGACGCCTCGAAAGCCTCGTTTCGGTCGCAATTAGGCGGTCAGCATTAGAAGTCGGAAATTTAATCTTATTTTAAGTACGAATTTAATAAAGCATCTATTGTACCGATTGATTATCCTAATCATAGTTATGTTGTCATCGTGATGTGGACGTTTAGATTTTTATTATTTAAAGCAGAATTATTAAAGTATTTTAATTAAGTATGATAAAACCAAGTGGTTTACTCACATACAGCTGACAGTAGCCCAGCCAACCAGTAGATACTATTATCTTAATATATATAAATCTCCTGTCACGATGTTAGTCCGCGATGGACTCCTAAACTATTTAACGGATTTTAAATTAAATTGGCACATCGTGAGCCATCTGGTTCAACTTAAGAGATAGGATGGCTTAGATCTTTAATTATACTCGCAATTTTATGTTATTGCAAATTATTTGTTTATAATTAATTGACAGTCACAATTATCTGTTCACTCCAAAAGATTCTAACAGATGTCGATACTTTTCGACTGGATTGAGTAAGTAATCAATGGACACTGCTTTGGTAAACCGACAAACCTGTCGTATAAAGATTAACCTAAATTAAGCATACTCTTATTTTTTAAACGCTTTCGATTATAAACATATCCCCGCACACTTAAAGCTAATAATTATTTTTATTGAACTAAAAAAATTATTGCTAGAAACCACATTTTTGCCAAAACGTTTGCTGCTAGTACAATAATAGAATAGAATGTGCCAGTTAATCAATTTTTATCGATTATTTATTACCATGCCATTCATGCGTAAATTAAACATTGTAATTGATTTTAATTATGTTATTATTAAACAGTCCAACACTCGGAGAGTTTCCAATTCCTATAAATATTTGATAAATTCTAATGTTACAATAAATTTATTCTGTAATTCAAAGTTCGTTTAGGATTTATCTGGGGAATTAAAGCGGTGTGCGGCTGATTTACCTCGTCAGAGATACCGAGAACTAATGAGTACTAAAGCTTAGACTTGGTAGCAGGCTTAGCAGGCTAGAACCGACCGAATTTTTGCTAACTCATACAAATCGAAAACATTTCTGATTATTTTCTGGTGTTCTAAATCTCTGCACAAATTTTCCAATGACTTTCCCCTCTCACGTCATGGTACATTCGCTGTAGCAAACTTCCTAGTCTAGCGTAATACAGCTAGTTAGCCGCTCCACAAGCAGTAATCGGCCTCTATGCCCTCAGCCCACCCAGTGTAAATGAAAAAGGCGAAATTGCAGAAAATGAGTTTCACAAAATAATTTTACGAACATTTCTAACGTAGGTTTTGGTTCACAAAAACACAATTTTAGAAGCAAGGTTGGCAAAAGCTTTGGATTTTTGTTTATCCGCCACTACTTTATACAATTAGTGTTTATGAACGTAAGAGTCAGAAGTAATAATAATAATGTATTCCACATTTCATACACCTAACCGACTGTTAGCCCCAAGTGAAACTATTTATAACTCGGGTAGTAGGTTCTAATACAACTGATAAATATAGACTTACATACAATATAGTAAGACAATACTATTTCAACTATATCCTTGTATGTATTGGTGGCGCTTCAGCGACAACTTTTGTTTAAATTACAGAACAAGAAAATAATAAGTTTTTATATATACACACACGTGTTAAATATTTAAATGAAAAATGGAAGATCTTTATTTATACATATATTCCAGATAAAGAAAGACTTTGACATATATTTTTTTTTGTTTTTTAATTCTAAAATATTGTACGATATATTGGTTAGATGATAAAGTATCATGATACTTGTACCTATGCTGCAGTTTATTATAAATAAAACTTTCTTTTTATTGAAATCACTCCTCCAAATAACCACGTCGATGAACAAAACTCGCCATAATTGTTTAACATACAAACGTGAAATATATTTTTTCGTCATGTTTTTATTTTTTCGAATTACATTTGACATAGTCATTAATCAAAAGTAGGAAACAATCTACAAGACGTATAAGTTAACAAGTCAAACAGGAACAAATACGAACAAAGTTGGACAAAGCGGTGCCCCGGGAAGCAATAAAATTCACGGATCGCTAATATATTACAGGGTTAAGTGCACACACCAACACAAATCACGAATCATGGGAAATTATTGCTGAAAACTGCTATAAAAATCGCTATGCCAAATATTTTTATCCTTTGAAATTGTTTTGAGGTTTATTTCTTGCAGCTTTAAAGAAAACATTTACCGGAAATAACGCGTTTTGGAATTTGGTTCACTGAATGATAAATTATAGTTGGAGACATTGACGTGTCGGGTGTTAAATGAAATGAGTGAATAAAAAATGAATAATGATGAGTCATCAAAAAAATCCGTAAACACAGTTTTATAAAACTTTTCATAATTCTTATCAATATAGCGCGATAAACTTTTGCATATTATTCAACAAAGACAACATTTACATTGTACACGCCTTACCTACTAGATGGTTTCGGTCTCCATTTTGACATATACAAATTTTATTTGCATTTATGGGCACGACAATAAATATTTCGCACTCTTTCATAATGGTTACTAAGACTAACACGAGACCATGTTGTTACCAAAACTGTTAGTAGAGATATAAATTAGTAAATTATGTAATATAAAATACAAGTAATGCGTTAGACTAAAAGACAAGTCTCTGTATTATAGTCGCTTGATATTATCTGAGCCAAAACTTACATCTTGAAATTAAAAAAAAGAAGTAGAAAAGTATTCCATTTAGATTCAAAACTAAATGTGTTCAGATAGGCTGTAAGTATGACCGCTTAATAATTTAAGAATTTAGAGAAGTATATGAAACAATTATGCTGAAAATTTGGCTCAAAATAGTATTTGAAAAGCGTATTCTCATTCAATATAGCTGATGCAGTCTGTCGGACAGCTTAATACTTGATTGTACATGCTCATAGTTTATAGCGGTCACTTTTAACTGAAAGTCAACTTCATACGTGAATTTCGCTTTTGTTCCTAAATTGAATGTTGTAAAATTTCAATCCGGCAAAAATGATTGTTGAATACACTCAAAATGCTTTTGAATCGAAAAGGTGAATCACTTTTCTATTTCACGTTTTGAATTTTCTCTGTGATTTAATTACAAGTTACGAGTAACTTAAAACGTTTGTGTGTAATATTTATGTTGAACTGAAAGGATATAAATTTGTATCGTAGTACATTATTTATGATTTGAATGCTTTTCAGCGAGCGTGTGACGAGAAAAATGAAACTGTGACAGCTATCTAAATTATGCACCCAATGTTAATCTTTAACTAATAAGACTCGATTTATTCGTCTATGAATAACAGATTCAAGTTACAATGTATGTTTGTGAAATAACAAATATTCGAAACAAGAAAAAACTAATACAAACGTGGAAATATGTTTATCTAACGCATAATTTAATTCCATGAGATTCGACTGGATGATATTAATCCAATTAGAATAGATGAGTTGCTCACCGGCTGAAGAGGTTATCGCAATCATATGTATGAAGTAATCACAAAAAGGCCAAGTGGCAGACAATTACATGCTGGTATCGTTCTTTTTCGAACGGACGTCAAACCCACAACGTTTGATATCTCACAAATTACGCCACGAATTTCATTCATCAATTCAAAGCATTCAACATGGTTTGTTTTTAACTATGTAATAGTATTATTACTATTTTATTTTATTTTACAAAACTCGCTCACGGTGTCCATCCATCCATTTTCACGCATATTTTTTCATAAGATTTTAGTTTAGATATTATTAGATGCCAGGTGTTTGATAATTTTAAGCCGTCTTCTCCACTACTATATTATTTTCTGTTTAATGTGCTAAAAATATATTTCTACTAACAAAAAGTAATTATACAAATAAGGGAATGACAGATAAAAACAAAACTGCCTACAAAACCAAGTAAGACTAAAGAGAATTTCACGCTTTGTCACATGGTTAAAATAAATTAAGAATTCATAAAAAAAAAACAATAACAGGCCGCAAAAGTAAAGTAAAGCATGTCATAGTAATAAGAGTATGAAATTCCTTGAAAGTAGCACAGTTGTTTTATAATTGCGTATTTAAGAAAATTTGTCAACTTTTTATAAGAATGCTTTTCTGACTTCACTTAAGTTACATTAATAGTCGGTTGGAATAACTATTTCAATCCGCAACTTATTAAAAAGTCCATTTAATAATTGTACCTTTTATGAACTCCGCTTACATCAGAGCAATTAAAATAATACGTTTAGTTCCGAGATACTATAGTCCATATCTTCAGTTTCGTTTTCTATTTACACGAGAAACATAATCTACATTTGCACATAACTTTCCCTTTTCACAACAAAAGAAGGCGCTCAAACAAAAACATCTTTGTTTAGCTTAATACTAGTTCTTATTCACTGATACAGATTAACATGGTGACGTAACATGTGTTGTTTGGTTGTTCGTATATACTTACAAAACATTTTTATTGTAAGCTAGGGGCAAACGGGCAGGTTCACCTGATCTTAATTGATACGGCCACCATTGATCACTCACCATGCCGGAGTTATGACGATATTATTTCACTACCAACATTTTTTATTAGGTTGAGTTTTTTTAAGCTGGAAACGGACTTTAAGATGACACACAAGCGATGGCACGCGGCAGAAAGGACCTTTTTAGTGCTCAGTTGTGGATTTCAATTCACTAGGTTTAAAATTAAAACTTACAATTATGTAGATTATTTTATAAATACCAAAACAAAATGTATGCCTTAACCTACTGTCATGATTTTGTTAAAATTGTGGGAAGTTTTAAAAATCAACATGGAAACACCGGCAATGTACTGCCTAGCTGACGTCACGCCCCACCATATTCAGTGGGAGTTTAGTGGGGATTAGTCGAGGACCCGGCTGCGCCCGGGCGGGGACATTCATTCTGGTGCGAGACGCGGGTGAAGATAGTCGCGATCTAAGGTCTATGACGGTTTGCTGTGTGATTTAAATAAGTGTAATAAGCAAGGTGTACTTGTAAAAGTTTAATAGTGGTTAAATTATAAAGTGATATCTGTATCCTGCAGTTTTCATTATATATCAGAAGCGGAATAGACCAAAAAAGGGAAGAGGTGAGAGTTTTCTTCTTTTTTTTCTTCGCGCCCACAAATTTGTTAAGGCATTTTTATATTGTTTTGATTCTATAACAGTTATTTTATATTATTGGTTTACCGTTTTCCTTCCACACACATTGGTTGGTTGACGGCAGTTGATCAGGGCACTCCCTGATAGTGCTCGCATACTGTGGGAATGTGATACTACTGATACTACTAAGCTTTGGGATCAAAGAGAGTGGGTCGAGGGTATAACGGGAACCTGTTTTATTGCAGCCCAATCGGGACAAACATTTTACATGTCTGTATAATATTTATATATAATTTGTAACCTCACACGCATATTATTATGTACATGTATTGAAATTGATTACACTACACACTAGTACACACACTAGTACTGTCTTTCGCGCCATATGCCTACAAACTCTAGAGTGGCTAGTCGATTAGATTGAGACTACTTTCCAATATTTTATGTTCGTATTTGCGTCCATGATGCATACTCGGTCGGGGCTACTCTCCGGCAGTGTGGGTCTGGGCGTCACATGCGAATACCTCATGGTGGTAACCCACATTATTTTAAAATTAATTTGTGTGCATTGCGTTTGTACTTGGCTGGGGCTACTCTTCAGCAGTCAAGTGTTTTGCACATAGTATGTACCTACTTTTGTCAGGAGTTGTAAGTGTTCGATCGGGGCGACTCCCCGATAGCAATTGCAATGCCTTTACACTGCCCACATCACTCAATTATATTTCATTATTATACTATAAGTACGACAGTACGAAAGCTTTTAAATAAATGATAAATTTTAATGTGTATATTAAAATTTGTATAACATAGGTTTAAGGTTTAAGACAAAAGACAGATGGTGGCAGTTCTGATGTACAACTCTCTGAACTAATCCTAGACTAGAATTCTATGAAATTACTTTAGAGATGACGAAAACCGTATTCTGTTGTTACAATAAACTAAATTTAAAGAGCACAGACTAACACAGAGCTATATTTTGTTAGATAATGTTATATCATTATTGTTTTTTTATAGATATGAATTAACAAATTGTGTATTTGAAGATAACAATTTTTAACTCATTTATCATATGCAACCTCTTATGACAAGCATTTTAAACAAAATTAAATGCTAAATTTGGTGTAAATGCTATTCTGGGTGTATCGTCTGTCTCTAAAATTGGACGGTTCAAACTTATTCTTTTGAGGCAGTTATAGGTGCGGGCTAAACAAAGCAATTTTATCGTAGTTTTTGTAGTCGGAAATGTATTTCCGGCTTCCTTAACATAATTTTTTTTGAGTTAATATGTATAGAATTCGTCAATTAGAAGAATTGCGTTAAAAATATTCTTAAGTAAATTAGCAAAAGAGGCAAATTGCAATTATTTTGTTAAATAATATAAAAAAAAATACATTTTATGCGTTAAATTATTAATAGAAAGCGTTTTTATAGGAGTCGATCATTGACTTCAATCTTGTAATAGTATATATAAATGTACTGTAGGAGTATTGGCACCAAAATTCAAAACTACTAATTAGTATGAATATTATATGATACTCTGGGAATTTAATCATAACAATTGTTAAATAAAATAATAGTTGATTAAGAATAAATTTCGCAACTTTCAAATGAATTAATTTAACTTAATAAATCAAATTGTTCAAAATGGAAATCACAAATTTTCGATTCTAATATTTATTTATGTGATTGAATCAATAAACATGATGATTGAATTTTTTTTCATTATTCAACTTGATCTTGACGTAATTGATATCTAAATTAAATTCGAAAGATAATAAGAATGCCGTTGTGTCATACTAAACCTAATTTTAGAGAATTTATTTTAACCTTAGCAGGTCGATGACAGTTAAAAGGTCAACGGAATGGATTCAAAAAAATATATATAAACAATAACAAGTTACTAGTGGATATAAGGTTACCCAATATAAGTAGAACCTATAATTCTGTAATGTAATGTAATGCTTTTAACCTGATTAAATGTGAAAGTTTATTTTGATAAATGATAAAAAAAGGGGAATATTTTTTATGTTTTTACATAAGTTGTGTTCATTCCTATTTTATTTTATTAGTGAATTATTGATAAATCTATCTCTATTCTCTATTATAATTATTGATAAACTATTTGTTTGCGAATATGGGTACAACAAAAAGGTCTTAACAATATAAGCGCACGAACCATTCTGCCACAAGGCAATCAAACAATGAGTATACTTTCACTAGCGGATAGATCAAGACTAGCTGTATATACGGTTTATTAAAAAAAAAAACTTTATCATATACTACTGTTTTTCTTCAAAATGTTATGAAAACATCTTTATATCTGTGATTATAAACTTATATTTCATTGATTTTTAATGTAAGTTATAAACTTGTAATTTTATCAAGAATAAAAAGATACTTGTAAGTCAGTTTTTACCGTTTTATTCCTCATCATAAATGCATCAGTTCTATTTTTGATTGAATAAGAAGTAATAACATATAATATAAATTAAAATAGTCTTTTATTTGTTTTCTAATACTTCAAGTTTCTATTAAAATATCATAGGTAGTGTTGTGAAATACAGAAATTTTGGTATCTTCAAAATATATCATTCAATCTTCCACATCAGCTAAAAGAGCAAAACACATAAATTATAATTTATAATTATAGAGGTATCATTAGATATATTTTTCAAAATGTTCAATATCATGATTATTATGATTATTCAATATCAATGTCACAGTAAAGAACATGTTGTATAATGTACTACAACAAGTAGCTATAATTTTGGCAGCCTTTTCAGGTTTTAGACATTTATAGCGATGCAAATAATAAAATTTATTCTTTAAATGAGCAATAGTCATTGATTTATATTGCATTTCTTGCTTTGGCATGATTATATGATTTCCATGGTAGTGTTGAGCATCACTTCCCATGTCCTATGCTAAGGCGGCAAGGGATACCAAATATCGCCTGGAATATTATACAAGTGATTATGTGTATTTATCAATGGCCTATAATCTAGATAAACATATCAACTTGCATACAAAATCAATCTGACCTATCATGTTAAATCCTGTTGTGGGAAATGTAATGGCATTTTGGCTGAAAAGATTAAGAATTAATGTAGGTACCATATTAAAACAAAGGCTAACTAATATTTGACACAATGCCAGAAAATTATCTTGCCTTACAGTAGTTACAGCAGTTTGATAACTCCCTTGAGCAAAACTTTAAGTGGACAAACATATTTGAAGAAAATTCTTAGTGTATTCTATGTGATTGATAGACGACTATAATATTATTCATTATTTAAAAAATATTACACTATTAATGCTTTAGCAAAGAGCCTTTTTTTATAACAACTTTGTTCAACTGGCCGATTTTGAAATACTAAACCTTCTCGCAGCACTTTTTTCGTAGTTTTAGAATTTTTCACCGTTTCTTTAACAACTTATTTTGAATTATTTATTCAACGAAATTACACTTGGTAATATTAAAGGGTTAATCTTCATTTTAAACCAAATCCTTTTAATTAGACGTAACCTTATTTTACTTTCAACAAAACTTTTGCTACACTTGTTATTTATTTTATGATATAAGGTTTAGACTGGAAAAGGATTAATTACTAATAAACCGATAATTGTGCTATTGGAATTTGGCCCGCACATAAATGAAGGTCTTGATGATGTCTAAAATAATTTAAATTCGTATTGTTTTGGTGATAAAAGTGCAATTAGAAGGGCATTTAGACTAAATTGAATAGCTAAAATATTTTGGACCTTTCAAATATTTTTTTGGGTTTAGATCTATCAATTTAGAAATATGCAGAATAGGTTACGCATGCTTGACAGGTCTAAACCTAGATTTAGAGATTTTTGGTTTGGAGGTGTGCATCGGAGTCGCCGCCATTTTTTATTGTCGCTTACAAGAGAAATGATTAAAATTAATGATATAATTTTTGTTGCTTACCCGCTCACGGAATGCGTTCAAAAATAACAAGTATGTTCTTTTTAAAAGCAGACAGCGAACTTACATTTTTAGAGATTTAGGTAGCTTATTATAGAATTGTGCCCAGTCTTTTGGTAAAACAAGATAGCTAGCCCGTCGCAGTCTACGGTGAGTGGTTTCTTTAAGCTTTAAAAATGAAATATTTGAATGGTGTTTATTATGTGTAGTTTTATGAATAAATGTGCAGACGTTGTATATCTAAGAATGCTTTGAATTCATTATTTTACTATCTTAATATATATTTTTAGTAGGAGTTAAGTAAGGATAATTGTATATTATTTTGATTAGTTTATTTGGTAGTGTTTGCAGAGCAGAAAGTTTAAATTTACATGGTGAACCCCAAATGTCAATATGGTAATGAAAGTGCGACTTGACAAGTGTACCGTAGATAGTTAGTCTTAATTTCGGGGAAACTTCTGTCAAAAGGTTGTATTTGAACCAAGAAGAATGACGAGGTCAGATTGGGCTTGTTCTATTGCAGTATTAATGGGAAAAGACAAGTAGAAAGGACAGGTATCGTCAGCATAGAGGGTAAGGTGACCATGTAGGTTCAATTCTTGAATATTATTTATATTGATAGAAAAGAGAGGAGGACCTAGAATGGAGCCTTCTGGTATGCCACATGTGATGGGTAAAGCACTGCTTTTGTTGCTGTTAATTTTAGCAACTTGTACTTTGTTACTTAGATAATATTACGTATTTAGAGACGTATAATATTTTAAAAGAATGAATAGCTATGTATGAAAACTATTAAGTATGTAAGTGACTTGTGACGAAGTGACACTTGAGCCCAACATAAAATCATGGTACAATATTTTAAAGTTGGAAGGTATTATCGCTGGATTTAGCTAGCGGACGGTATACGCATTGAGATTTCATACAGTTGTCTATTTCATACAGTTGTATATCTGTTGAACTATGTATGTATGTTTACTGGATTTATGTTGTGGACAGTGTATGCATAGGTATTGTATACAACTGTCGGATTATTGAGTGAACTATGTATGTTTGCTGGATTTATGTAATGGGCAGTGTATGCATAGGTATTGTATACGACTGTCGGATTATTGAGTGAACTATGTATGTTTACTTGATTTATGTAGTGGACGGTGTATGCATAGGTATTGTATACAACTGTCGGATTATTGAGTGAACTATGTATGTTTCCTGGATTTATGTAATGGGCAGTGTATGCATAGGTATTGTATACGACTGTCGGATTATTGAGTGAACTATGTTTGTTTACTTGATTTATGTTGTGGACAGTGTATGCATAGGTATTGTATACGACTGTCGGAATATTGAGTGAACTATGTTTGTTTACTTGATTTATGTTGTGGACAGTGTATGCATAGGTATTGTATACAACTGTCGGATTATTGAGTGAACTTTGTATGTTTGTTTGATTTATGTTGTGGGCAGTGTATGCATAGGTATTGTATACGACTGTCGGCTTATTGAGTGAACTATGTATGTTTGCTTGATTTATGTTATGGGCAGTGTATGCATAGGTATTGTATACGACTGTCGGATTATTGAGTGAACTATGTATATTTACTTGATTTATGTTGTGGACAGTGTATGCATAGGTATTGTATACGACTGTCAGACTATTGACTGAACTATGTATGTTTACCGGATTTATCTAGAGGACGGTGTATGCATAGGTATTGTATACGTATGACCGTCGGATTATTAAGTGAAATACGTATGCTTACCGGATTTATCTAAAGGACGGTGTATGCATAGGTATTGTATACGACTGTCGGACTATTGAATGAACTACGTATGTTTATTTGATTTATCTAGTGGGCGGTGTATGCATTAGGTACTGAACAAGTAGATAATTGTGTCTTAATAATTGGGAGAATTGCATACAACCGTGGGATTCCAATTCATTGAAATTTGGCTACAAAAAGTGAATGAATGTGCACTCACGTATGGGTGGGATGAAAAGCAAATTATAGATTTTTCACTACAAATACTCAGCGGACTTGCAAAAAGATGGTTTGATGGTTTGAGGAAGATAATTATGGACGACTGTTGGAAGAAATGTTAAGCCGAACTTCTAGACATGAAGAAAGCTTTTTTTTGATAAGTTGTCTGCTTAATAGACGTGATATTAAAGGTAGGAGAGCGGTGGATTGCATAGTGTATGGGATTACTGATAGGTCTATTCGAAATGGTGCACAGGTGCTTAACAGCGAAGAATCTCAGGATCTACTCAAGTATCTTTGTTCCCAGAAACCACAACAGTTTATTCAGGCCAAGACTTTAACGCATGAGCGTAATAATCAAAAGAGTAGCAATCAAAATAGTACAACCTCTAACCCTCAGTACAATAATTCGCCGTCTAATACAATCGTTTGCTACAATTGCCGGTCTGAAAGTCATCCTTATTATAAATGCACAAAACCAATTATAAAATGCAAGCGTTGCAACAGGATAGGTCATAATAACGTTAATTGTAATTTTACACCTTTAGACTTCAACAGTTTACAAGTTACCAATGGAAGTACTACCGAATAGCCGATATCCCTGGTTTTATTTTAAAAAAAAATACCTTATAAGACTGTAATTGCAGCTGATAGGATAAGGCCATGGATACATACAAAAGCTCTGGAGATACATAACTCTTGACAGTAGTTCTAGTGAATCTAATAAGGATTAGTTAATTTAGTATTTTATTCTAAAATAATAATTATATTTTCAAATTAGTGTTGTTAAATATCCTTATTAAAATCAAATCTTTATTGATATCTAATTATTTAGGATAATTAACATTTGATTATATAAAGATTCTTACTTTAATTAATAATGAAGAAAAATTACCCTATAAATACTCGATGTAAATATTAGATATTCATTTGTAAAATTAATAATGTATAATAATGATATTGTATCTGTAATACTATAAGTTATTACTTATTAATTTATAAGTACTTTGTTGCATTAGTAGATGTAGATTCAGTGTGTTTCATAACTTATGTTCACTGCTTATAAGTACCTACTGAAATAAATGTATCCAGAACTAATAGAATAATGGATATTCTGTATAACATAGGGATGTATAATCATTTATACTTGAATGACCGAATGTCATGATTTGTTAAGTTTAAATTATTAATCTCTTGCTCCATTTCAAATTTATCAAAAACTATATTGTGTCATTTAAGTTAACATAGAGCTATAAGATAGGTAATGATTAGTATCAAAATTTTAGTCATGTTTATAGATACAGTAATTAATGTTAAATATTTGATTTTGTGTAGAGTATGTTAGCATGATAAGTATATGAATAGTTTACATTTACGTGCGTCGGGAGACTGCACGTTGCCGGATGGCCGAATGTCATGATTTTGTTAAAATTGTGGGAAGTTTTAAAAATCAACATGGAAACACCGGCAATGTACTGCCTAGCTGACGTCACGCCCCACCATATTCAGTGGGAGTTTAGTGGGGATTAGTCGAGGACCCGGCTGCGCCCGGGCGGGGACATTCATTCTGGTGCGAGACGCGGGTGAAGATAGTCGCGATCTAAGGTCTATGACGGTTTGCTGTGTGATTTAAATAAGTGTAATAAGCAAGGTGTACTTGTAAAAGTTTAATAGTGGTTAAATTATAAAGTGATATCTGTATCCTGCAGTTTTCATTATACTACAAACTAAAATTGTACACACAACAATTACGTTTGAACATAAAAGTATAAATCCTAAACCCTATTAAGAGGATCATCATTCAATCACCGTTCTACTTAAACTTATATGTATAATACATGTAAACTATCATTAAAAATAGTCACTAAATTATATACTTATAAACGCGATAAGCTACAAGGGCATTAAAAGTTGAAGATAAACGGGCCAAGGGCGCCTAAACAAAATAGTATACTGACTAGGTTATTAAATGTTCTTATTAATAAAGAGTAAACAATAAGATTTGTTTTTATATATGTTACTGTGTTATTGTATTGCGAATAACGGTGATCCCCAATTTTTGATTGTTATAATGATTTTAAGACATAAAACACGGATTTCGATACTGATGATAATTTCAAACGGTTTTATACACGAGGTTTTACACACTGAAAACATACAACAGCTCTTTTAGGGTTTATTATTTTGTTAATAGGTTTTTTAATTAGGTTTTATATTCACCTTTTTAAAAGCGGATTTCATTTTCTCCATTTGACCCGTTCTACTCACACTTTTTAATATTAACGAATCAATTCTTCACAGTCATTATAATTTTGTTAGGATTACCTAAACGTATGAAGAACTTATATATGTCGGTATTAAATCTGCATCGATATGAATACGATGCAGAATATAGAGCATAATATTTTATATAACACACTGGTATTTTGTCTACGTATTACACAATAGGAGCCATCGTAAATGGAATATAAATTGGGAGCGTACGTGTGATTGGATTGATGCAGCCTACAAAGGACCAATTAGGAAGGGTGGCACATAACACAAGGTCAATTGACAATGCTTCGTTGACTCTCTAGGATGTGACAAATCGAATAAAGCTGCTAAATTACTTCTAAAAGACACTTAAATCATCCTTTTATGATATATTCGCATCTTGGACGTAACAACTAATGCACCGTAGCGGTGTTCTGGCACTTTGAATTATGGTCCATAGTAAGAATTCACAAACAAAGCTGGATAATCATTTCATTGCTTCGTCGGCACACTCCATTGTCCATTGTCTGCATAGAATACAACCATTTCTTCAAACTGACCGTTGAAATGCAGTATAGAAACCTTTGTTTATACATTATCAGTTCTTTTATATCGTGAAGATATTAAAAGTGGCAATTTATAAACAGACTTATTGATGAATAAGATAATACGCGTTCTACTTCACCTCAGTTCTCCTGTTTAATGGTACAAGTGTTTTAACATTTAACTACAGAGCACCGGTTTGGAAACACAATCTAAATAGATCGAATCCCCTAGAATTTCGCAACGCGACATTTTTTCCACTTTTATTCTCACCTCTTGAGGTTAACATTTCTTTATATTTCTATATTTCTTAAGACATATCCTTAATCCTGCGAATCTGTTTTACAATATCCAAGACAAAACACACCTAATTGTATGTTATTAAAATTAAATTTTTCCATTGCCGTTCGATTAATTTGTATGTAAGTACATAAGCTCTGCGACCATTTGGTTTACAAATATTGAGCAAACAAGAAATAATTGTCTCATATTAGTAATAAACCTTAAATACATCAAATTTTATCCTAAACTGATCTGTTTATGATTCAAAACTATTCTTATTACTAAAATAATCCTAACCTCATTACACGACATATTTTGTTGCAGCTAAAATGCCAAACTATGTAAACTTAAACTTATTACAAACGCAACGCACTCTTCTAAGACACTGACCTTACATTTATTGGCAATATAGGGGCCATGGGTCACTTGACCTGACAACCGTCTAATGACCAATTAGTCCTGTTAACTCGCCACTCAAACGCAATTTTTAATTAAACCCTTCATAAACATAGCACGTCATGGCGATTCACGTACCCATTAAACTCTGGTTTTTATCTTCAAATCTTAAGTGCTTAAAAGTTATTGCAAACCCAGTATGACATAAAACGGCTACATTTCTGCGTTAAATTCGCTATTAATTTTGACCGCTATTAATATTAAATCTTATTAATATTCGAAGGATTGTTTGGCTCGAATTTTAAAAATGTTTTTGTTTTGTAAAGACCACATATAAAACGAAGACACGTTTCTCTATTTCCCAAACCAACAACAATTTGTAGCACTGCGAATCGTGAGCTTGACGAACTGTGTCACTAGGGTTTTTTTAAATCATATTAGAACAGGTATATATTGTATTAAGTACTCATTGTTTAACTTCGATAAGGAGCATCTATTGTGCACAAGTTCGAAGAACGTGATCCGTATTCCTAGAACGCAAAGTTGGTTTGCAAATTGTTTGTTTCATAGACACACCAGCGCCATTTTTAAACAATCATTGTTGTTTCTGGATAAGTTTTTGATTATTGTCTTTGTTCTATAGAAAATTGGCACTCGCAATTACGTGTTATTTTTCGAACCACTCTCAAAACGCCAGCATCTGTTTTTGTGCGCGATAGTCTATTGAGCCAGAAAGTCTATAAAACAATATTTCATGTGTAGCAACGTGAGAAAATTTCAAGCGTAGGTAACCAAGTATGGCTAGGTTTTTATAATTTATCTAGAATAACACCCATAAACCTTCATAAAATCAACTTTCCTGTTAATTGAAACATTGCCTAATATATCTAATTTATTCGAACACTCAAATAATCAGTACCTATAACCAAGGCTGAACATTTCTGTCCACTCTAAACCATCGGAGTTATACAATGTGGAGAAGACAATGCGACAATAAATGAAAACACAAACAGTAATAGTCCCTAGTATAATTTTGAAACTATGAAATGAACCCTAACAACAAAATAAAAAAAATAAAAATTTCTAACAAACTAAATACAATATAAATCGAAACAAAATGTAACACCATTTGGAAATATAGGTTCAGTAACCTGTGGTAAGAAGAGCGGCAACAGCGCGGCGCGCTTTTACAATCGCCCGACGAATAAACACAATTAGATACCTAAACCTACACTGAATACGATCGTCATTCACCTCGAGTAGTTCAGTCAATCCTATTAATCAAATTTTTAAATTTTTAATGTGCTCCCCATTCACACGGACACATAGTTTGCATCGCCGTTTGCCGCGATTTTATTCTATGCTCACTGGTACTCTCACTGGTACTGTAGGAGGAGCACTGTTGCTTTTCCCGCAGCCTCTGGATAGCCTGAAAATCGTGCGGCCGTCGGTAGGGCAAACACGTGTGTTCCCATACCTTTCTTGATATGTCCGTATAGCCAATGCAGCATTTCCGTGGCATTCTCCGGAAATTAAAATCATGTCCGTGTACTCTGATGCTGTATATCGGTAATGAGGCATTGTAAATAAAAAACCAAACAAAATTAAATCTAACACAAATAATAAGCGTCTATTTTCGCACAATTCACCAAGTCAATAAGTAGGTACTTAATTTATTACGTGTCCTATCACTAAATTAAATAACCGTCCAATTTGCTGATAAAATAAAA